>CM049308.1:40556526-41156526 GCA_026874595.1 Sipunculus nudus | reverse complement strand
TTTTACAGACCAAGTGTTCAAACTAAGTGACCAAAGGTTAAGTGCTTGTAGGAAAAGATGCTGCCTTTACCCCAAATTTTGACTGATTTTGTTCAATTAATGTCCTGAAAAATCTCTGAAGCAATCATAATGGAAAATAATGAGCTAAGGTTTTTGCAGATAAGACAAAATACAAAACAAAACCATTTTATTGTTTTTGGAGACCTAAATTAACATTCAGCCAATTTTGATAAAAAAAACTCGCTTCAAAGGTCTATTTATATCTACTCAATTTAAAATTTTCAGAATTGATGACTGGCACATTTGACCTGCAGAGTGGGGAGGAATATATACAAATAAATAAACAGGATCACTTATGGAACTGAAAATTGAAGATTACAGCAAGCAAATACAGAATTCATCTTAGAAATATGCTTTCCAGTCACAGCAGCAGCAGCAGTGATGTCAATTTATTCTCAATCTTCTTTGTGGCTGGAGATGCCAGAGCTGGGTCAGGTCCAAGACCTACGATTCTTTCCAGTCAATGCCTATAACAATGACTTGCACGGCTGCTTTCCCCAGCGCCAACCACACCCTCAGGAAGCCAGCTAGTGCTGCTCCAGGCCCTGGCAGCTAGCTTGTTTATACTAGCTCATGTGTCATCATTCAGAAAGCCTCATTCTGAAAAAAGGCTTTACCTTCTCATCTTCTTTCTTCATTGACTATATTACGCTTTATCCAGACACAATAGCGGATGCCAGCATCCTCTTGTTTCTGTATCTGGCTAATAGCATTACAGCAATGTACTGGGAATGGTCTTATAGGCATATATACTGCTGCATGCTTATATGCAAAGCCTTTTTGCTTGCAATAGCTTTACTTGGTTGATTCTTAGTAAGCTTTTATAAAAGAAACATGCTAAATTAAGTGCTAAGACCATATGACATGAAGGTCAAATAAATTTTGAGAACACAAATGTAAAATATTAATTATGCAAACAGAGCAACAAACACAATTGAACTCATTAATTCCTTAGTAATGATAAATATAATATCAACCTCAAAAAGGTTAAACTTTCAACGGGAATGTGATCAATGGATAGGTATCATACACCCGGACATGGTGTGCAGCTGAAGCAGTAATTGTGGTTTAGGATTTTTTTATAAAAGGCCTATTATTACGATATTTAACACAAATTATAAACAAAAATAATATTCTATGAAACAGAGGAGATGTATAGTTTTGGAAAAATAAGGGTTATATAATGAAAGCTAGTGTTATAATAGAGTCATTATGGCTTAAAAGTCAACTTTATTGGCTCAAATTTTGATCTTCGGCCATGACATTATGCATGACGTTCATGATGTCGCCAGAAAAACAAGCTATATTGGAGCAATTTATGTCATTATATATCAAATATATTGGTTATTAAACTTTATGTGCCTTATTGTTATATAAGTATACATTTCTTCTTATTATAGAACAACAAAAATTTGGAAATAATGCTTTAAAAATTGGTAATATAGACCTTGTATTAAAACCCCTTAAACTACACAATTACCGCTGAAGCATGGATCCTTATGATTCTTTTCAACTTTCAAATAGATATCTTTTTTTTTCAAAGATCTTTTTGCTAACCTAACCTTAAGTACCAAAATCAATTAAATCTAAAAAAGCCTGGATTACTTTTATTACAGAGCTGGAGAGGACATTAAAGATTTTGTATGTTGAATAACCTCTGAGGCACACTCTTGAAAATGCCACATAAACTTTAGAACCCACTGACACCAAGGGGAATTTTATCTTAACACTGTTCTACTATTATCTCCTCAGGCCTCTTTGTCTTAACGACAGATAAGAACATTTTACCTGCCACAGAATGCTATATTAAATACATATTATTTTGTATGCAAAAAGCACCAATTTTTTTCCATTCAATAAAAGCAATAAATTTCAAAGTTTACTTTTCTCATGCCAACTATGGTAATACAAAATTAAAGGACTCTTTCAAGCAGAAGTCCACAGCAAAGTCAGTGAGTAGAGAGTCTTTCATCTCTGAATGGTTGCGCTAAGCTGAAGGGTAAATGTTACTAAGCCATGAAATCACTCCCTCATCACAAAGAGTTCATTCAAGCTGACACAATGGCTGTGAAAATCTGTTCCAGCAACTATTAGTATTGAATAGAAGAGATCGATGAAAACAAGTGTGTATGGTTGCTGATCGGCAAGAGGTTCTCTTCTTCTTTCTGTTCCAGTGGCTTCAGTATGACTGCCACTTCCTCCTGATGGATTTTCTATTTCTATCAGGAACTGTTCAGCCATGCAGCAATAATACTTAGAGATTCTGTTCAACACACTACACACTGTCTAAACAGAGTGCACACTGCCTCTACAGAGTACACATTGCTTCTATAAAGTACACACTGCCTCTACAGAGTACACATTGCTTCTATAAAGTACATACTGCCTCTAACTTTAGGCCTCAATGCTGCACCTCAATAAGAGAAAACTGTGCAGTAACATTTGCCATTAAGGTCAGCTTGAGAACATGAAGCCAAAAATCCTTATTAAAGAATAATATGGTAAATACGGTAAACCCTTGTTTATAGGACCACCTCTGGAACTGACCATTGTGATGGAGTGAAGATCTTGTCAAGGAGGTTATGATGGTGGGTGGGTGTGTTACAGTTGTGGTCATCAGTAGGGTTTAATTGTATCCAATTACAATATTTAAATTGTTCTGTTAATGAACAAATGATAACACATTAATATTGAAATTGTTATGTAATTGACAATTATGTCATATCTTCATAATCTGTTTAGAAAACACCAAAGCTTATTAATATATAGTCAGAGTAGCCATTCCAGTCTAAAAGACAACACATTTTGAAAACTTCCATGACCCAAACATGCTGTAAACAAAGCAAGCACTATGAGTATCAAAAGCTTACTGAAAAATTAGTGACTTGTGCACTATAATTTATTTAAACTGGCATCAGACTGAGAATAAAAAATTATTTGGAGGCCAAAGGTCCGGGTTTATATTTTACCATTATGGTCAAAAAGGGTCAAACAATAGCAAAGGTGACAATAGCACAAAAGAAAAGGGTATAAATAGGTAAAATAGAGAAAAAAAACATGCAAATAAAATTTTATGAATGACCAGAGACTGCCAATAGGATTTATACCTCAAGTTTTAAGAGTAAAATAAATTCTAAATGGCGGTTCTTCAAAGGTTAGAGGCCTAATAAATGTGATGGATAGCAAATCAATGTGGATACGGCAGCACCATTGGTAAAACTGCTCCAACCTGTCATGCCATTTCTAATGCCCACCTATCTGACTGCTGTGCCAGCACAACACCAATCACTGCTGGCTGTTATTGATTTGTATGCTGCAAACAATCGTAGCATAGTCATGGCTTTTGACATGGAATTTGTCCATAAAACACAATGCCATATACCTGCACCAGTGGTAAATATCTAGATCACATTTCTGCAGGCTGCAGACTTTGTACAGGAGGATTTTTCTAATGAAAAACTGAAGGGGAATACTTGCCAAGAGAATATTTGTATTGGTCCTAAGATTTACACATAAAGGGCCCATGTCCTGTAAAATATTGACTTCATATCAATTCAGTAAATAGATGCTTGATAATCTGCTGGTTCCAATACATTGATCCTAAAATAAACAAACCTAAGTAAACTGTAGATTGCCACAGTTTGGTGAAAGGTAATGTTTTTATGTGTTTGTCTGTTAGCAGATTACACATAAGGCATCACATACATTAACTCATATTATTGTTCCTTGTACCACATAAAAAGAATGAACTTTTTAATCTGTCTGAAATTAGGACTACGGTCATTTTTACACTGTGAATAGCTTTTCATGATCCCAGATTGCTGATTAAGAAGCTCACATTGTTGAACAAGTGCTAATGAAATTAGGGGATTATCATATGCCTGCATTGTTGGACCTGCGGCAAAATATGCTGGTATCTTTGTGATGATTTCTAATGCAAGTAAAGGTGACCCTTATAAAATGTCTTTGATATGTCTGAATGTTTGACCTACTGAGATACATTAGCAGGACTGGATGGCCTTTTAAATCAATAATGTATGAGGAAGATGAAACAAAGATGGAAAGAAGCAATGAACAGAAAAGATTTAAAAATTCAGTGACCATACTCTTGTTTCAGAGTACTGCAACTTCTTGTAAGGCACTAATCAAATCAGAAAAGAAACCCATTTATTTTCCTGATCTATACTAACTTTCTTTGTACAGAGAATCCTCAAACATTCTCCATCATGAAAGCTAGCAGATATTAATGTATATATATGTATATATATATATATATATATATATATAAAAGGCCTACATTGGATACCAGATGGTCTTGTTGAAATAAAAAAAACAATCTGGTTCCATAGACATCTACCATCCAATAACTTGTTCAAGGTCAGTGGCAGTGGAACACACAAAATAAAGTTTACCAAATCAAGATTTAAAGCTTTTTGGTTTAAAAAATTTGGAAATAAGTCTTTTAAGCCAGTGACTTCAGGAAACATAAAATCAAGTGAAATACAAATTTTAGTCTTAAAGCAAAGTCTCTGACACAGGGTATGAGCTTACTGAACCCTTTAAGTCTATTAGCTAAGAATAACTGCTGATACATGGACACAGCAGAGATGCTTGCTATATCAAATGGAATAATCTAAACAGAACTTTAGAGATTCAGTCTCATGTAATAATTACAGGTTGTGTGGATATATTTTATATCCTGTGCATATAAAACCTTATACTGTGAAGGCTTTAAAATGATATCACAGCTTTCTCATTGTATGGTTGAGAGTGCCACCAATTGGCTATGGACCTATCCTATAAAAATTGCAATATATAATAGACGTCAAATCATGTGCTTCACTAGGGAAGTGAACATGGAAGACTTTGGTCCGGTACTCAGTGTTTAGCTGGTTATAACGGCATAGACCAAAGCAGGATTAGTTTGTCTTGAACACTATGCAGCCTTTAGTGTTTCAGGGCTGGTGTTCCTGTGTGCACACTGAACGAATGCTACTGCCGGAAGATTTTCTAAACAGTGACAGCTGTTTGAGAGTGATGTGGTTTAACCAGCATCCTGTTACCATGGTAACCACAAGAGCCAGGAACTGCATGATCATTCCCATTATAGTTATTCTCAAAACCAGCCTGCTGATAAATTCATCACACACTACAGGTTAATTAGTACAGATACCATTTCTTGAATGAAACTTAATTAACCATTGCTCATAGAATTAAATTAAATCCCAGAAGAAAGTACAAATTTATCAACTTCTTTTAGATATTATCAGCAAGATCAGTTTTTCTAACTTGCTTTTTGCCACTATCTCTACCATGGATTTCATATATCAATCACCTGAACCAATCAAATCAGATAACTTTCTGGAAGCCTATTCAAAAATTTTTAATTAAGTAGATGCAATGTATATAGGGTTGTTATAGGGTTGTTTTCTTTCACTGATATATATGTGCAGTTCTTTTCTGACCATCTGAAATTAGTCTAGCTTTTATGCCATATTTCTTATTTTTATTGTCATCTCCCAGTGGGCAAGGAAATGGAATGCAGACGGTAACAACCGATCATCTATGCCATGACGGAGATTACCGCATGCCTGTTGATTAACCTTCCTTCGGTGGGAGAAACAACCTTCATTTTGAGCAGAGGCAGCAGACCAGAACACATCAATCATTCACCAAGCAACATGCCAGCAACAAAATCGATAAAGTGATCAGTTGCGGTGGTCTTGGCTGGCCTCTTAGCTGTTAATTGAGCAGGACAAAATCAGATCAGGACCCAGAATGGTCCAATTCAAAGATTCTGCTCAATGACAAACAAAGCTGCCACTTCTTTGCTTGGTTTCTCATAAAAATTCATTTTTTCGTTATTGTATGATAGATGGTTTTTAGATAAAAATAACATTTGTGGGATACGCCCTTCAAAAAAGGAAGAAGATTTGGATATTTTCATGAGTATTATGATTTTTTTATTGATATAAATGACAAATATGCAAATAAGCATCTGCTGCAATGCAATGGTCTGAAATTGCACAGATTTGGTGTTCATGAATTCTAAGAAAGTGGACAAAAAAGAAGACGATAACCATGGAAAGCATGCAATTTCACCATCAAGACCAACAACACTTGATATACCGGTACTAATGTAATTAATCAAGTTCTCAAATGCTGTGCCCACACATACACCCCAGGAGCCATATTTTGTCCCATAATTTCTTCTTCCAGCTGATCAACCAAGTCATTCAATGAGAGTTTCTTCAGAGTAGCTATGTGCACACCTCAAGCACCTTAGACCAGAAGTTAAGCCACCAAACTCTGGAGATGAGCTATATGTGGTTGGATTTTGCTCTGGGGCTATGGTATAGAGTAAACTGATTCACATACCTGATCTTCTGATCTCAAGGGACTTCCTATCAGGCTGCATCAGTCCCTTTTCAACCCCCACCCACAATAGTTTTATGTGGTTTGAACTATATTTTTTCTTACATTGAAACATACCACCTACAAATCTTTTGTTATTTTGTGGTATATTGTTCATGCCAGTACAACATACCACCTACAATTCTTTTTCTTATTTTAATTGTATCATATTTTCCATGCATTACAACACATCATTAGTTATTCTTTTGTAGCTGGCTTATTATAGTTTCAACCCATAACAAAATACCTGTTATATACTTCCTTTCATAAGAATATACATCAACTTACTATAATAACATCACAACTGATAGCAAAGTATAATAATTTTGAACTAGATCTCATCTATTCTTCACAGTTCATCACTAATTTTGATTATGAAAATTGTTAACTTGAACCTGTTGCATTGTTCTGTTACATGATTGGCAACAGTCAACCGTTAAGAGAAGCCTCCTGATGTACTGGCAGTAACTGCTTTACTGACAGCTGCATCTTTTATCAGTGCTGCGGAGGTCAAGCAGTATCTCTACCCCCATTAGACTGGTCCAAAGGACTGGTAGGTTCATTCATCCCTCCCTGTGCAGTGCTGCTCTCTCTGCAGCCAGACAATACTCACTTTGTATGACGCTAGAAGAGAGAATTAATCGCCTAATTATTGATCCCTATGGTCGATGGATATGCCCCCAGCACTGTCTTTTTCATTGAGACCAGTATGGACCATTTAACTAAGCTCCTCCAATGAATCAAACGATGCTGTCACTGAGCAATATCACAGCATATACTGACCTTGTCAGCAAGTCTATATGAATAAGATTATGAAACTCAAGATCCATGAAATAAGTTGGATTGAACTGGATTTATGAAAGGAAACTTCCATTTTTAGACTAATCTCATACTGACCTCAAAGGATAGAAATCAACTAGCTGTCCTGCTTATACTCCCCAAAACATGAACTCTTCAATATTCAAACTCTGTTTAAACACCCCCTCTCCCCTGATTTTCCACAATGTTTCTTTCAAATCCATTTCATTAAGAAATCGTAGGCCCAAACAGAAGTGAAAAACTCAAGAGTTTTGGTACCATAATGAATTAAAATATACAGAATATTAATTTTACGACCTTTAACATTGCACCAAAAGGTCCTTTGATTGCACCATACATTCTTTCACAGTAGTCTCTGGACTATACATGATGGAGTGACTGTGGTGTGAATCACACAGAGCATAAGAATCACTTCCTCTGTACACCAGGCATTCACAAATGGAGTCAAAAATTAATTCCAATAGGTACTCTAGGACAATGACTTCGGTTATGCAAATATGAATTTTCTTGCATTTAACTTTTATCCTCAAATACAATAATGTATTATTTTCTTTCCAGTTAATTATACAATTTTCTCTGTCCCCTTTGAAAAAAAAAGTTTTCAGCTCAGTTTCCTGTTTAAATATAATCACAGTTAAACAAGTGTAATAGGGTAGTGGAAAAGACTAAAATATTTATATCTATATTTATATATATATATAACGATCAGGTGGATACAAAGATCAGTCATCCATTATATTGTAAGTTCAGCCTTTATTCAATAAATACCACCAACTGCAGGCCCTCATCATGACCTTTGAAAAGTAAGTTTTCTGCTGGGAGAAAACTGTGACACTAACTGCCAAAGTCTAATCCAAACTGTAGCTCAGGGGTTAGCCCTGCAGTTCTTTTGGTCTTCGATGCCTCGTCTTTCTGACCTGATTGGTTGGCTAAGGCCAGAGTGTCAGTCTACCTGTACCTGGGGAAAGTATCGATCACATCGTTAGAAGTTTCACTTGGTATTTCCTCCGATAGTGGCACAACCTCCTCAGGGATGGACTGACAGAATACTAACACACAAACACAGGCAGAGGGTGTCTTCATCTATCACTTCAGCTGCTGTGGTCAATATATCAACAGTATACCTCTGCAGCTAGAATCCTCTATCTTTCTGCAGCTGATGCCTTCAGAGTAGCCAGGGCTGAAGATTGCCTGTTTTCACAACAATCCCAAGCGGTCAGCCTGACCTTCTTTGAACATTTGTAAACAAGTCAAAGTAAATAAGATAATTGATTCTGTAGAGTATACAAATAGGAAAGTTTGTTTTTCTGTAATAATCGTGCAGTGAGGGCCAAACACTTGACTTTTTTAAGACCCATGCATCTGGCTGCTTCTTACACTTCAAAAGAAACCAAAAGAATTTTTGCCAAGATACAGAAAAAGTCTGATGTAAAAACAATTTCTGGCTCTGTCTGACAATACTGAAAATGAAATTGTCCAGGGCAGACCTGGATAAATACCAAACTGTGCCAGCTTGCTAGTAGTGATAGATAACAACTATAAAATCTACTTTATGATATCACATTACCTTTGGTTTTGATCTGGTTATTATGTTTATATCTCTAACAGGCACTGGTAGCCAATCCACACTCATAAAAATGTTTTAAATGGGCTGATATAAATGTAGTTTCACCACTGATGGTAATACACTGTATTCAATAGGGAACAATGCAGCAATGAAATCAATAATGTGGTCTGAAGTAATACAACTCATGTCATCCTGTTATCATGTATTTCAAGCTATATTCCAAAATTTATGTATGATATTATTAAAGGATGCAGAAATTACAACTCTCATCACTGAGATCTGGACAGGACAAACAGATAACACCTTGCTTGAAGACTGTACAGAACTCCCTGCAAAGATCTGGTTAGCACAGTATGCAGACTGATTACACCTACCTAGCTGGCAACCTTCATTTCTTCACATAGACATAAGTACAAGAGTTTGTTTAATATCAGGGATGGACAGAGTCAGAGGTGTAACATATTCTGAAAGAACTGAAATTTAAACCATGTTCTTCAACATGCCCATCAATTAAATTACTGAAGTACCTAGGGGGATCTAGTGATGTCAGTTTTTATGCTTTCTGATGCTGCAACAGAAATTTAAACAATTGAAGCCAAAGTGGAAAATTCTATACTTTATAATCAAAGACTCAGACACTTTATCATAAAAATATTCTGTAGATTCACTGTGATCTGTAGGCCTCGTTTTTCTAAGTACCAATAAACTGAAAACTGAACATAAATACACAACATGATTGTGTCTTTAAGGGACTGAATGTATAATTTGCTGTTCAATGCTAATATCATTCGACTAAAGGTTTGATTTCATGACCACGCACTGTGAAATCACAAAAAGCTTTTAACACTTGAATTTATATATTCCCTGTGTGTATTCCTGACTTATATCTGTAACTACATTCCCACTGAATACTGTTTGGAACTATCTGGCAGTCCTCAGTTTAAAATCACCTGACCACATACATGTTTAACCAAGGTTATGAATTCATGACTACTCTCTGTGTAACATATCAAGCAATAGAGGACTTTGACCAGGTAGCGGTCACTGGCTGGGCTGGCTCAGGTGGCCTGGTATTTCAGAGCCTGCAGGGCTGCTGTGCTGCTACTGAGATCTGCTGTTTCACAGTTAGGAAGACAGAGGCAGTAATGGGTCTCATATTTTGCTTGGCGTGTTGTCAGGCCTATTTATATCTTCTCACCTGTCTTGCTGCTAGGAAGATATATAAAACCAGCCACATCAGCACAGCCTGTGACTGACAGTGCTGTATGTCCTACCTCTCAAGCAGGACACAGCATAACCTGCTTCATATTACCCTCTGTATACAGACACCAGCACATGCTGAAGACTCACTGGGACTGCTCCTGCAGGATCTATAGCTCTATTGACCCTCATCATGAACTCTGCATGACCTTCCTCAAATAGCCATTTATAGTCCTCTACTCAAACTACCAAACCTGTGTAAAATGAGGACTTTGTTATGCTGTAATAATCTGCCATTGTGTTGGCTGAATATCACAGAAAAAAAGCACTTTGTATGATCTGCTTTAAGTTATATATACTTCTGAAAATTTAAGAGCTCCATAGTCATATCCCACAGCATAAAAGGTCATCACTGCAGACTTTTGTCCAAAGTCCTTTTATAAATGCTAAACCTGATGAAATATGTACCAGTTTAGTATCAGAAACAAGCCACAACAGAATGATAGAGTACCAGTTTATGAGCATGAAACACAACAACAGCTTCTTAATAAATGATGGATAGCCAAACATCCAGGCTCACACAAAAAACATCCATTGATCTTCATACATATTTATTTAAACGCAGTGACTATTTGTATGATAATATCCAGCAAAGATATTTCAAGCCACATGCAGGTTAAATTTCAAGCACTCAGGCAAGCATGAAACAGTAGGTGTGCAAATGTCATTATATCTTGCCAAAAAATGCCTTCAGGGGTGCATTGGAGAACAGTCTGCTGTAGAAAGCAGGATAGGAACAATTACAGATCAGGAGATGCTTAAGGGATAGCAGCCAAAACTAGCCTGACTGTTCTAGCAGCCCACCCTCAGGGCATGCCTTGGCCATGATAATGGCTGATATTGGAAGCAGGGAGCTTTTATAGAAAAAGGATAAACAACACCTCCAAGGACAAAATCAATGGTTTTTCTACCACAAAAAGCGGTTTAAAGGGCTGCTTGCAAGTCAGCATATCCTGTGGTCTTGATTGCATATTGAGCTGAAGCAGGAGCTGTGAAGCAGTAAACAGACTTAATCAACAGAGCCGACTGACAGGTTCATCATATGTGTTACAGCACAACTGCAACAACAGTGTATCTGGGACTCATACTGAAGGATCTCTTCTGACAATACCATCACAAGGACTCATAATTTTCCCAACTGTATGACATATAACTACTGTGAACTTCAGCAAGGATCATGCTGCACTCCTTTTTTGATGAACTTTTTTCTCATTACAGTCTTGATTTTTTTCTCCCTATTACTCTGGAATAACAAGAGTCCTATGCCTATATTTTTGCCAGGTTAGAACCCTGGCCTGCAGGAGCATGTCTATTTAAAGAAAAGGAAGGTAATTCTATGATGATGGATGATGTTATTGTGAAGTCATCTAAATATCAAGTTTCCCAAGTCTATAATAATCTAGAGATCATAGAAGTCATCTAGACATAATGGTGAATCTCTATGACAATGTGGGTTAAAATTAAATATTCACTATGTGACGGGGAAAAAAAGAAACAGCAAGCCGGCAATATTTGTTTTTTAGACAGCAACTTAATAACAAGAGGTTTCTTGAAAAAAATCTCATAGAAATACAGTAGACAACTTTATGAAGTAGCCGATATTATCAGTTTAAGTTATGATTATGAACCATGTTAAAGTGAATAGGGACATGTGAGGGTATATGTGAGTGCCACATTTTATACCAGGTAAATCATTGATTGGTAGTGAAATGATTCATGGACACCAGTGAAACAAGAGTACGAGTCACCATGGCGATGGACAGGTGTGTGAGCCGGGAGGATCACACCTGAGGGAACCTGCCTTTGATCAATGCTAGGTGTTAGCAGTGTTTATTATGGTAGCCTTTGGTCTGACTGGACCCTCTCCGTTCATCAGATGCTCAGGGATCTGGTTCTAATCAGGAGGTCAGCTATCTCTCTGCTCATGCACTTACACTTCTATCCCTGCCCTTATGTGTTAGATCAGTAACAACTATGATCAACATATGGCCCAGCAGATTCTTTACATAAACAAATACAGTACATTATATATTTATACTATATATATATATATATATATATATATATATATATATATATATATATATATATATATATATATATATATATATATATATATATATACAAGGTTTTTCTCATTCTTCTTAGTTTATGATAGTGATGCTGATTTGTCACCACATTCACTCACGCTGTGAAAAAAAAATGATTTTCTGTTGAATTATGACTTGCAATGTTAAGCAATGAACATGTGACTATACAGCCTGGTACAGGGTTATATGTTTATTTTAGCTTAACCGTTATTCACTTATCATCAAACCCCTGGCTCAGCCCTTAAGCACATACATGTATCTTTTGCACCATGAGGTTATGACAAGATCCATTCATGAGTTTTATGGCTGAAACAGGTGGAAAAGTTTAGATCCAAGAACACAAAACCTGTTTCCTAACTTACAATAAATTGTATATTACAATTCAAAGACACTCCACACTAGACTGACTGTAATATTTCATAAGATTTAAATTGGCACAGCTGGAATTCGTAACCATTTTCATCTTTGGTTTGATTAATATGTTGATGACCCTACAGGGCAGAAGGACAAATAATATTTGTTGGAAAAAGTGGCAGTCTGGGAACTGCTTTATTTCTAGGAAGCTACAAGTAGAAGCAAACACAAAAACCCATGGCAAAAGACAGCAAAGGTAAAAAAGGCTAAGTTACATTAAACAAATGTCAGTTATAATCAAATATACTTACTGGCCCAATCATGCATCAACCAACACCTACAACTTAAATAACTCAGTCATGCGGCATTGCTTCAACCATTAATGATGAGTCATATTATAACCTGATCATGTCTCAACCTCCACTTATAGTATAAATTAAATGACAAGATAATGAAGCCAGCAATTCATGACTATAACAATGCCTAGGTGTACCATAATTTAAAGAACTCATCAGAACCAGCTACATATATCACTCTTTAGTTTTAGCACACGTTTTTTAGTAATTTATTCAATTTCATATGCCTTTACTTGGAAAGCAACATTGAAACAAATATCTTCAAACCACTTTTTTTTATATTCTCTGTTCCACCAACATCTGTCCACCTGTCTTTTGGAGAGAATTTTTTTAAAAATTTATATTTTTATACAATTTCCTAGAATGCTGCATTTATGGTCTATTTGGGAATCAGAACAGTTTACAGTTTATGTTTTGCAGCTTTGTTTTACTCTTATACAATGATCTGTCAGACCAGATATGTCCCTGCATGAGTATCAATCTTTATATTAGCTAGCCATATTTTTAGAGTGTTTACATGACATCATCCAATAAGCACTGAAGGTGTTTTTGCATGTGACCAATGACCCTTACTCGCAAAAGTGGATATAATATGTTGCAAAATGCAGACTGATTTCTCATATTTTTAAACATCTCTGTTTCTTTAAAAAGGAGTAAGGTAGGTGTTTATTTACTTTGTTGAACATTTGGCCTTTAAATCTTCCACCCTACATTATAAAATCTCCCTCAAATTGTAACTAATACAAATTTTCATAGCAAAAAAAGGTGTACATGAGGGGATGGAAGGGACTATAAATGAGAATCAGTTTAAGTCCTCAGAAATAGTTAAAGTGGCTCGGCACAGCCAGCAAGTCATGGCCAGCAAGTCACACTCAGCCTTTCTATTGTACAGTACATGCTACAAACAGGACATGAAGAGCTACCAGAGGTTACAAAGAACTGGTATTTCTGCAATATTTTGTTGAAGAAATTCAGCACCAAATTGCAGTAAGTATCCTGTTATTGTGTCACAAAACATAAAAGATTTCTTTTGTCGCTTTGTGCTCCACCATGGAGTTAATTAAAATCCCATGGACTAGCACAATCATTTTTCATGCTGGTATTCAGCCTTCACAGGCCTTGCCAGCTCCTCACATTCTGTTCACAAAAGGTAACAACAAACAGACTAGATCATCTTAGCAGATATAAACCAGTATAGTTTGTCAATATTTATGACTGGCTGAGGGAAATATGCTTCCTAATGTGTGTTTTATGCGGGAAAGCATGTCATTTTGTGATCAGATACAAACATAACATTGTACATCTATGAAGCACCATGACAAAACATTATCGCTGTGATAAATTCAGGCCAGTATCATTGTATTTCTGGATATATATGCTCTCTCACTCACTCTCTCTCATTAAGCCAATTAAGGTGCAATTTTATCAACTTTAAAGAAATAAACTTTAAAAAATATACAGAAGATAAACTTTACAATTAGTAATAGAAGTACAAACAATATAAAACATTGATGATTAAAATAATCAATTATTAAATACAACAACACATAGGCTTGCAAGTAAATAAGTCTTTCAACAAAAAATCATATTTTGTGAAAAAAAGTACAACAATTTAAAAAGAAGTGCATTTATGATTAATATTAATTTTGTACATATGTGAAAGTATATACTGCACAATGATAATAAGGATACCTGTTTATTAATAAATAAATTTAATTTCCACCATGGCTCCTTACGGTTTCCTCCAGTTTCTTACTAGCTATTTCCAGAGTCTCTTTCTTTTCTCCTCTCTAGGGTTTACAGCCAAAAGACAAAGTATCCCAAATTACTCTCCTATTTGCTACATTTTCAATTATTCAGCCCCCATGTCTGCCCCTATCTTTAACTTAAAACATCCTCAATTTACTCAGTTGAAACCACTTTGTTCTAATGCTTGCTGATCTAGTTTACACAGACAAATTTGAATTTGCTGTTGATAAATTTGTTAAGGTCCAATTTATTTTCCAGTTTTGAGAATACATTTGTAAATATTTAAACTAATTGTAGTGTTTAGAAGATAAATTTTAAAAGATTAAATTTCTAAAACAGTTAAAAAGGATAAATTAGTAAAGCACACATTTGTTAACCTTTTTGGAAAATAAATTTGTAATGATTCAATTTATTCTTATATTTGGGGGTAATGTTAACTTAATTATATAGATGAGTTTTAAATATTTTACAAAGATTATGTATTGTGTGGTGCAATAATATAATCAAATTGCTAAGATAAAATAAAAGTCAATAGGAATGGCCTACACATGAAGTGCATAAGCATAACAGATTATCACGTACTGTGCGAGAAAGGAAAAAAGAAAGGCATCTAGATCTTCTCATGCCTAACAACATCTGAGAAATGCTTCAAAGAGTTTTACAGACTATTGCAAACTACATGATTGGTAATACCAAGTTAAGCAAATGTTCCCTTGATTATACCAGTTAAATGTCTACCAATTATATATAGTTCATTTCTAGAGTGAATTATCCTAAACTGCCTGATATATTCACTTTCCAATACTGTGGGTGCTGTTACCTCTTCTTTTATTATACATTTGTATATACAGTAAACCCCACTAAAACAACCACCACTGAGACCATGAGAAGTCTCTGTATTGATGGCATACATGTTAGACATTTATAATAAGCTCAGCTCAGACCACAAATAGTGCTTGTTACGGCATGGTGGTTGTTTTGTTTTTTTGCAGGGGGGAGGGGGGAAGTTCTTGTGTGTCCATGAAATTTTAAAAAGAACTAAAATCAACAAGGGAAAAGTTGATCTGTGGAACAGATCTAGTATGTCCACCGCCTGTTGTGGAAATAGGTGAAAAAAATTTTTAAGTTCTGAATACCTGTATGAAATTTGAAGTGGGTCAATCCACTCACCAAGCTTATATCTGTGACCTTGAAAACTGCATCAAGGTCACCCTTTATTCAAACCTGACCTAGCCCTAATGAGGTACATCAATGCTGCAAGTTTGGTGACTGTGCCTCAAATTCATTTCAAGTTAATGCTTTAAATCCATTTTAGCAGTACCACCGCTATAAAAAATGTGTCAAGGTATTCCATGTTCAAGCTTGAACTAGCACTTAATGAGGTCCAGTGCTGCAAGACTTGTGACTGTGCTTCAAATTTCTTTTGAGTTATTGTGTTTACATCATTTTAGCATTATCACCTATGTGACCTTAAAAAATGTGTCACGGTCATCCATGTTAAAACTTCGTCCTAGCCCTCCATGATTTGCATCAGTGGTGCAGGTTTGGTGAATGAATCTCAATTTTCTTAGTTATTGCATTAACATTATATCTGTGACAGATGGACCGAAAATCCCTCACCATTTCAATGACACCTGCCAATGGCACCAGCAGTTGACAAATATAAGATTTGAAATTGTAAGTTAAATTTTAAGTTATATTAATACATAATATAATCAAAATAATAACATCATATAACTTTGCTAGATAATTAAAATAAGAAGAAGACCAAGTGGAGAAGAAGATACAGAAGAATAGTAAATAATAACAAGAAAAAGAAGAGAAAAGTGCGGGTACTTGGCTTTCTAATAGTTTTTGTAATAAAGAGGCCATAATAAAGCCTTTCCACATGTCTGAGACAGGCAAACATGTGCATGGAACTTTAAAGGCATTTTTCATTTTGTACCAATCAGCTAGAAAGGTGGACACCAAGTGTTTTCCACACTAACAGATGACAAGTAGTAACAATCATGAGACAAAAACTAAATATTTTACAGGCGGTGTACCATCTACCTCCTATATTTCCCCCCAAAAAATAGTCTATAATTTTTTATACTTTCAAGCATTAAAGCCTTCATCTCTTTTATTTCATGTTTTTCACTGAACGGTCATGTTTCTGATATAACAGTGTAAGTTACTATGCAGAACGTTCAGTTCTTTTTGCATTCACGTGTGCAAGTGGGATGGCATGTAAGATGGCAAAATCAGGTTTCATATGATGGTAGGATGCATCTTTAGGGGAATGGCAATATTATCTGCAGAGAGGCATACCTGTATTATTGACTTTCCATTGGAAAGGTGAAAATTTCAAATTATTATGATTCCTGGTTTACGTTAATGGTTTATGTTAACAATTCATGTTTCTGTAAACAAGCAGCCACTGTCAGATATTTAGTACAGGCACACATGTGATAATACATGCACAATACTGAGCAAATCCTCAACCTGGATAAAACAAGCCAGCCCATCACGAGACTTGGGTTTCACAGGTTTCACCTTGGGCTCAATCTCTCCTGACTTGGCTAAACAAACATGTTAACCAGGTTCCTAAGTTATTACCTGCTCAGATTATGAACAGGGCACAGTGGACGGCCCCGGGAGCACCAGCCCACACCTGGTACCTGTCATTGTGTCTGGAGCTGTAATGGAAGAAATGCAACCTGACATTCGCACCTTTATCTGCTCACAAAATCCTGTCTTGCTGTGATCTGACCAGTTCCTAGAAATAACTCCTGAAGTTACGAGACTGAAAACTAGAGACTCAAGTGTCTGGTGGTTTATAGACACCTTCAGCAGTGATGAAACTTCTCATGGAGCTACAGCGGTTGACTGTTTCTCAAGTTGCCTGTATACTGAGTAGCAGCATTACTCATCTTTACTGATAAGTGTAATGCTATACAATCTGTTACTCTTTAGCAGTAAGCTTTGTTAGAACTGTTACAAATAATATGACATTAAAACCTGTGTACCATGGTGTAGGATTCTTATTTAGATATATATTGTGAAATACTGAAAGCAGGAAGCAATTTTTAATTACTATGTGATGAGGTTCAAGAAGATACAGACTGTCATGCTCCTAGAAAAAAAGACACACACAGTTATGCTCCTAGCATGAAGACACACACGGTCATGCTCCTAGCAAGAAGACACACACGGTCATGCTCCTAGCAAGAAGACACACACGGTCATGCTCCTAGCAAGAAGACACACACGGTCATGCTCCTAGCAAGAAGACACACACGGTCATGCTCCTAGCAAGAAGACACACAAGGTCATGCTCCTAGCAAGAAGACACACACGGTCATGCTCCTAGCAAGAAGTCACACACGGTCATGCTCCTAGCAAGAAGACACACACGGTCAAGCTCCTAGCAAGAAGACACACACGGTCATGCTCCTAGCAAGAAGACACACACTGTCATGCTCCTAGCAAGAAGACACACACGGTCATGCTCCTAGCAAGAAGACACACACTGTCATGCTCCTAGCAAGAAGACACACACAGTCATGCTCCTAGCAAGAAGTCACACACTGTCATGCTCCTAGCAAGAAGACACACACACTCATGCTCCTAGCAAGAAGTCACACACTGTCGTGCTCCAAGCTGTCAGGACTCAAAGACTACATCTTCAATGCACACAAGTTTGTGCATTATTCTTGTATTACAAAGGATACATACCTATTTAAGTTGAAGCTTTATGTCTTTTGGATTATCAAAACACAACTTTATCAAACTATAGTGATACCAATTTGATTATAGGGTGCTTGCTTGCCTGCGTTGCCTCTACAGCTACAAAATATAAGGAGTGTATTATCCTACACAAGACAGGTAACTAGTCTAAAATGCACAGTCAGGCCCATATCTAACATTTTAGTCATTTAATCAAGTCCCACACTCTAACTACAATGGCAGTAACCACTCATGATGATACTTCACAACACATCACAGGGAACAGATGTCTGTCTTTTTTTCAAAGACCTAAATATAGTGAAACTATAATGAGTGAAACTTACACAAGTCAGATACCCCTGTTAAAGTCAAAAGCTAAAAGTTTCTTTAAAAAAATATTTAAATTATTAACCAGGAAAACCTGTTTGATTGGACCTCAGATGCATCAAAGAATTTGAATCGATCCTGCTAGCTAGGCCCTTTGATGTTGACATTTAAACTAGTTGGATATGACTGATTACCAAGAAAGAAACTGTGCTAAATCACTCAATCTTCTTCATGCCTATATGCCTGTGGTAACAATGACACTTATTCTTATGTACATCAGACCAGCAAAAACCAGGGGTCTCAACGCTCAGCTGTATTTGTCCATAAGGATATCTTGAAGAAATTTTTCAGAATGACGGTCCTGTGACCTTCACCTTTGACCTCTGGACCCTGAAAATCAAAATGTTTCTTACTTAAGTGGTTGATCATTAATAGATCAAGTTTGAAGCCAATCTGTCTAGCCAATGCAGAATTATCATCCATAAACTGATTTGTGAATGGATGGGTCCTGTGACCTTGACCTTTGAAACAATGACCCCAAATCTGTAAGATACCTCCCCTATCGGCAGGTGAGTTATATCTTGAAGATGGAAGGTTTGTGATGAAATATCTGGCATGAAATGCATACACATTCCTTTTAAAGAAATGAGTTCTGTCAACTTGACCTTCCACTTCAGGACAACAAAATCAAGAAGGTTCTTACTTTAGTTGTGAGCCATATTTAAGTTAAGTTTGAAACCAATATGTCAAACTTAACTGGAGTTATCATCTGGAAACTAACTTGTGAACAGATGGCCCCTGTGACCTTGAACTTTGACCTTGTGTACCCAAATTCATATATGCTCTCCCCATACTGGCAAGTCAGCTAAATGTGCAAGATGGAAAGTTTGGGATGAAAAGCTTGGCTTAAAATACAGCCATAATCTTTTTAAATAAGTGAGTCTTGTGACCCTGACATTTGACCTCATGCATGACCCAAAAATCGTACAGGTTCTTTCTTTAGTGGTGGACCATTTGTAAGTCGTGTTTGAAATCCATATATCAATCCAACCGGGAGTTATAATCTGGAAGCAATTTTGTGTGGATAAATGGATGAACAGACAGACAGACAGATGAACAGACAGGAAACAGGGTGATTACTATAGGGGATCCACTTGTGATCAATAAACACACCAGGTTTTGGGACACAAGATCGAATCACAGCTGAGAAACTGACATGATTGTTGTCATTTTATAGTAAAAAAATAGAAAAATATTCGTAAAAATAAGAAAAATTACATGTGGCACCACCACTTTTCGGGAACTGACAAAACTAGTCATGTATAATATTCAAGGCAAGTTTCATGACAATCCATGCATTAATTATCAAGTTATTGGAGGTTTTGTATCAAACTTTTGATTATTCTGGGGGGGGGGGGTACTTACAAGCCCTTTAGCTCGGAGGATATAGGATGCAGTAACCTAAGTTCAGGTATCCAGCAGATTTTTTATGTACCTCTGTAGATTTTCAGTTACAGGCTTCTATGTTCAGGGGTACGATTTGTACACTGCTAACGGACGACAGGACAGCCAGACGCCCGGACGGCCAGCTGAGCTAAAAAAACTCTCTTATTGGTAAATACTTCTTAAACACTGAATATTAGTATTTTACATATCCATATGCAACCTGAAGACTACCAACAGTGCAACTATATAGTTCTGTGAGATACTGGTGTCATGTTAGATATGAATTTAGGAATTAAAATTTTGAATGAAATTTATAGACCATCCTAAAATTTAACAGGGTTTTGTATAGTATTTCTCTATGACTGAAACCTACAAGATGTAATTTCTTATATCAATATTTGCATTTTCAGCTAAAACTCTTAGAATTTTTATTAATGTTCCATTAATTAAATTACAAAATATGTATGTTGACAAAGACAATATCCGCCCTTTGTCATTCTTTTTTCAATTGACTTATATTTGTTGGTATATGCTGAAGAAAATACCGTACGACAGGTATTGTACTCAAAAATAAATACAGCTCTTTGTGACCTTCAGACAGGAAGTGTAATACATAATTTATTTTGGCTAGATCTTACTTTAGATGAAAAGCCCTGGCAAGACTCAAGGCCTAAGATATTGAAGCATTCAAGATCTAGTAAAGATGCCATTTAACATCAAATAGATGCTGTAATGTGATTTAATTTGATTAATGGATTCTCATAAAAATGTCTAATGCTGTTAGGGATCTTACATCAATTAAATTTCATCAATGCCCTCAAGAGGTAACTGTAATTTTTACTGAATTAAATTGTTAATCACGTGTTTAAATTTTTAAAAATGCACTTTCTCCAAAAGAAATTACAATTTAACAAAATATTTTAATCTCCCATGAAAAAAATTTATAACATATTTTATGAATAGCCCTTGTTATGTTTTCTGCATCCTTTAATGTTTTCTTGAGATGACAGTACATGCAGTCATGTCTCCAACATGTGGTCTATATTATATTCTTTGACTGTACAGTCATGTCTCCAACATGGTCTATATTCTATTCTTTGACTGTACAGTCATGTCTCCAACATGGTCTATATTCTATTCTTTTACTGTACAGTCATGTCTCCAACATGGTCTTTATTATTTTCTTTGACTGTACAGTCATGTCTCCAACATGGTCTATATTCTATTCTTTACTGTGTTTTTGGTTCTCAAAATTTTTTTTTTTTTCTTCTCTTGGAAAAAAATCTTCATTTCCTTGGTGTCCTTATTTTTTTTTTTATTTTCTCATCATCATGAATTTTTCATTTAACTTGTAGCTCCAAACCTTTCTTTCAGATATTAAACACATTAGTGCCATTTGAAAATTTTTAGTCAATATGGAAACCCTTCTGTTATTTCCTATGGTGAAGACCTTTCTGCAATGTATGTCACTTGATGGCGGCATTCTGAAATTTTCATGATATGGAAACATTTCAATGTTTCTCATGATGTAGAACTCTCTTTGATGTGATATTCTTAGTATTTTCCTAGAAAGGAGTCATTTCTTTTAGGAAGTTTCTCTAATATACATCAGTCTCAGTATCTTCTATATTCTCATAGAAAGCTAGGATATTTATTTGATGCTAAAAAATAACGGCAACATTTCTTTGTATCTCCAGATGGTGGTGACTTTTCAGATTTCTACAGAAAGGGACATTTCTTTGCAGTTTTCCATGCATGGTGGCTTTTCTGAAATTATATTTCACATTACATATTATTTTCTTTGATATTCCCCATGGTGAAAACATTCATTTTTTCCCTATGTTAGAGACATCTTTTTTTCTGAGGTGATTAAGGCTAAATGATATAAGAAACATGTATATGACTGTGTGACCCAACATTAAGTGCAGGAGGATGATTGATCACATTGGCCACACCCAAACGTAATCAATAGTAAGTAATCAGGAAGAGGTAACTGATGGTGATGGAAATGTATATGGATGATTAATACTGCATGCTTTGTACACTAGATGAACCATATTAAAGAACTAGATGTGTCGGAACGACACGAATGCCCCTGCCTGGGGCAAATTAGAAACATTTGTAAAATTTTGAAAAATTTTTTAAGTTCAGGAGGTGTCGTATGGTCAAAAGTAGGTCAACAAGGGCAAAATGCAAACTCGATCTGTAACGGGTCATTATCAAGCAAAACACCAAAAATCATGCCAGTATATGCAGGCATTGTGAAAAAAAGTCCATACATGTGCATTTTCGATAAAAATTTCTGTCTTTCATGAAATTTTTATGTTTAGGAGCCGTAAAACAATCAAAAGTAGGTCAACCAGGACGAAACGCGAACTCGATCTGTAACAGTCATTATCTGCCCACACATAAAAAATCAGGGCGGTATCTGCAGGCACTGAGGAAAAAAAGTCAGTACATATGCATTTGTTATGAAAATTTCTATTTTTCATGAAACTTTCTATGTTCAGGAGCAATCAAATGGTCAAAAGTAGGTCAACTGGGACAAAACAAGAACTCGATCTGTAACTGGTCATTATCTGCCTACACACCAAAAATCAGGCCCGTATCTGCAGGCACTGAGAAAAAAAGTCCATACATGTGGACTTTTTTATGAAATTTTCTATGTTAAAGCACCGTCAAATGGTCAAAAGTAGGTCAACTGGGACAAAACATGAACTCGATCTGTAACTGGTCATTATCTGCCCACACACCAAAAACAGGCCAATATCTGCAGGTATTGCGAAGAAAAGTCTGTACAAGTGTATTTGTCATAAAATTTAATATTTTTCATGAAATTTTCCATGTTCAGGAGCCGTAAAACGTTCAAAAGTAGGTCAACCGGGAGGAAACGCGAACTCAATCTGTAACTGGTCATTATCTGCCCACACACAAAAAATCAGGCCAATATCTGCAGGCATTGCGAAAAAAAGTCCGCACATGTGTATCTGTCATGAATATTTCTATTTTTCATGAAATTTTCTAAGTTAAGGAGGCGTAAAACGTTCAAAAGTAGGTCAACTGGGACGAAACGCGAACTCGATCTGTAACTGGTCATTATCTGCCCACACACAAAAAATCAGGCCAATATCTGCAGGCATTGCGAAAAAAGTCCATACATGTGTACATTTGTCATGAAAATTTCTATTTTTCATGAAATTTTCTAAGTTTAGGAGCTGTAAAACAGTCAAAAGTAGGTCAACTGGGACAAAACGCGAACTCGATCTGTAACTGGTCATTATCTGCCAACACACCAAAAATCAGGCCAATATCTGCAGGCATTACGAAAAAAAGTCTGTACATGTGTATTTGTCATGAAATTTCAATTTTTCATGTAATTTTTTAAGTTTAGGAGCCGTCAAACGGTCAAAAGTAGGTCAACCAGGACGAAACGCAAACTCGATCTGTAACTGGTCTATATCTGCCCACACACCAAAAATCAGGCCAATATCTGCAGGCATTGCGAAAAAAAGTCCGTACAACTGTTTGATTTCGGAATGACGGAAGGACGGAAGGACGGACATGGGTAAAACTATATGCCCCAGCCACTTTGTGGCGGGGGCATAAAAATCAGATATATGATCGACACATCACATCATCAGACATGTCCTTCTATAGGAGTTTAAATGAAATGATCAGATTACCCATGAAGGTGATGCATGTTCTTCCATAAGAGCTTTCACTACACTTAAGTTATATAATGTTATATAATATCCTTGTGTTACATCATCTTATTTCCATATGTTAATACATTAAAACCTCAAAATTGAACTTGTTAAAGTTTCAAGCTGAAAAGTTAGCTCAAACTAAATCATTATAAGATAAAAACCCCTAGTTTAAATCATCTGATATTTCTGTAGGTTCCTTTGTCACTTCATTTAACAGTACCTAATTCAGTGAAAATATATCCTGTTTTATTATATCATTTTTGTAAGAATCAAATATAAAATGATTATCATAAGTGAAATCTGAAGAGTTAAATTAACCAGTTAAAATAAACTATATGATGATCCTTGTGGCCCTCCTACATCTCCTGGACCTACGCCAAGAGGAATTTCCAAGGCCAACAAATTAACACCTATTAGTAATGTGTGATTTGGTGAAGGCCTTTGATGCTCTTAACACCATTTATAGTTAACTTGATACTCTGTATGATGGAGAAAAGCCCTCTGGACCTCATCCATTTTACTACAGACCCAAATCTTCAGGACTTTAGGGAGAGTTTATGAAAGCATGCAGAAGACTGGTTTCAGTTTACTGAATTACTTGTACAGATGGAATACCAAATAAGGACTTCTGTGAGATAGTGCCTAATCCTGCATTGGCTATCATATACAAGAGCAGGATGGGTCAAGGAAAATTCCTATGGAGACTTGGGTTCTAGGGGAAAACAGTGTCTGGGGAAAACTGATCTAAACATTGACAGAATGTATAAATTTATAATAAACTGTCCATTTACATGAAATCAATAAAAACAGTACTCCTTGGGTGCTTAAATGCATCTAATAATTCTATACCCATTACATTCATTTCAGTTATACTTAACAACAAATATACTCTCCAAAAGTCCTTTTATTTCTAAGAAGAACAATATGAAGAAATTGTCTAGCTTTGAACTACTGAACCAAAATTTAATGTTCCTCAGACCATGACTCTCTGGTCAACAACTCAATGGACAAGTGTTCCCAAGACACCATCTGCAGTCCCTGGCATGACCTAGTGCAACTGAGTTTACTGAAGATTGCCTGGTTGACCAGTCAAGTGATTTAATGGTCAGATCAGTGGACAACATAACTGGAGTGCAGGCAGATGAAAACTCATTTGCATCAGGACTGATTCACCCTGCCCAGAACTAATGGCCAGTCTTAAAATGATCTTGCACACTATGGCAGGTCTTGGCATCACAAGAGATGATCTAGATGATTAAACTATGATTGCTTTTGCAAGAACACCACCTGGGTTCCATAGATAAACATTCTGAATGATGCTTTCCTTAATCTGCTGATAGCATCATCAGACTTTGAGACCCTTGGTATTGTTCATTGGGAATATATGCCTTCCACTGTCAATATAAATTACCATCAAGGTAAAAGAACTTATTATCTTCCAAAAGAGTAGGAAAAGACTTTTTTGTCTCACGGGTAAATATATAATGAGTTAAAAACAATAACAATAAGCTAAGACATTTCTTTTTTCTTGATAATGTAATTTTTTCATACTTTTCGAAATATTAATATTACTATAGTAATCAATGTTTTCTGCAAGAATATATGACCCTTAAAATAATCTTTCTTGCCACACTCCAGTGGAAGACTAACATAGGCTGGGAAGCATTTCATCTGTGGAATACCGAATGGGCAGTTACATTGAAAGATATGCACTCCCTTGAGGGGAAAAAGCTATTTACCTAAATATGGAACAAAAAGCAAAATACATGAAAAAAGTGTATTAATCTTCAAAGAGAAAATACAACAATTTTGCCACCCACATAAATTCATAGATACATCTTGCCATCTGGCAGAAAATGGAAACAATATTTTCTTTTTTAATTATCAAATAACAATTATTCAATTTTTTTTAGTTGAAATAAGATTTTCTTTCACTTTATTTAAATTTTTTAAAATATATCAGTCTATCCAAATATTGATCACAGAAGCTGGAACTGAAAACAAACCAGAAATACACAAGGCTTTCAATTAATAATGCAATTATTCCTTCATAGTATAACCTTCATAGTATTAAGCCATATTGAAGAGACATGTATACAACATCTGTAACCAACAGTTCATTTCTAGAGCAGTCACACATTTTGATGACAGAGCGATTACCACAAGAAAGGCTGACACCCAGGTTTGATAAGGTAGGGGGCATGCTGGTAAAACGAGCCTGCATGGCTAGCAAAGAGTGCTTGTTCAGCTGGTAACCTGGTACATTACAGCACCTAGCAACCCTTTCTGGCACAGCAGGGCCTACTTTTTAACAGGTCTACACTGAAGACCGCTACATGCCTGGAAAGTCATCAGGCGCCATGGTGCCATAGCCTTCTGTAGATTCTGCAAGCATCTTTTGTTGAACATGCTGCAGCTATGTAATCATAGCCACGTGTCTAAATACACAATGAACAAATTTCTTACTGCCTCACACAGTGTCTGGTTTGCTGAAGGGTCTCTCAAGCATCTCTTAACAGTTATTCAAAAAAACACCACCGACTTATAAATGATATCAATCTTTTAAAGTCAGGACACATGAAACAAGCACTGAAGTAACCATGCAGTCTCACATAATCAAAATGGTGTTAATGGGATGCCTGGTAATGCAGGGCTCAACATTAACAGTTAACTGCTTGCCCAGGGCAAGTAAAAGTTTAAAAAAATGGTGATAGGGCAACAAAAGTGGACTCCTACTTGCCTGACTGGACAAGTTGGTTCAACATAGACCTTAACACAAAGGCCTGAATCTTCACTAATCATAAGTCAGCCATTTTCTTTCTTGGAGAAATGAAATCATACTGTACTACTACATTACCTGCATAATTATCAGTCCAAATGCTACAGAAAAATATTATTTAAAAAAAAAAAGAAACACAAGAACATGTCTATTGTTACAAAATAAGCATGTGGAACACATTTTGTGTTTGTGGTTGTGTTCACTGATCTTTAAGGACAAGTAAAAGTTCATGTAGGGCATGTAAAAGCTGGATGTTACTTACCAAATAGGGCTAATACTTCAAAATTTAATGTCGAGCCCTTTATGATGAGTTACTTTAAAATCAAAGTATTTTATTTATTACATATCACAGGTGGAAAGGTAAATTTAAAACATGACAATTATACTTGACAAATATTAATACGTGCATCTGTATAAATATAGTCAACCAACATAAGATATTGAGCTGCTGTTAGTACTTTGGTCTGTTTGATTGTTTGTCTAAACCACGGTTCCTACACTTCCAGAAGAACAGTTGTTCATGACTTGTATTATGACTTTTCACTGAATTAAAATAACAAGTGACCCATGGGTCATGACGTTAAGCCGACTGACATGTTGATAAAATGTCATTGCACAGAAAACTAATTAAGATTGCTCATGCATATTAGCTCAAGTTCATCAAGACCCATTAGCTCAACATATTTGATGACAATCCATGCAACCAGCCTTTCATGAGATCTGGCAGTTTGTGTGTATTTTGCATTACATCTGGGGTGCTCAAACATACCCAAAATTTTGAGAATATAGGTCACTGTGACCCAATTTCAGCTTTCTGGGTAGAACTTTTGAGGAACTCTCGGGACGTCAAGTTAGAAGATTCTAGGCCCTATGGTTATGATGTGTGCCCTACTTTGGTATCAAATTTTCATTTATTATTCTAAGGGGTGCTTATAAGCCCCATAGCTCAGAGCATATGGGTAACAGAGACCTAATGTCAGGTTTCCATTCAGTTTTTAATGGACCTTCCATGATGTCAAGAAAGAAGATTCAGGGTCAAACAGTAATGATTTGTGGTCTCAAAAATAAAGATAAAAATGCGTAAAAATTCAAAAAAGTCCAGGTATCACCACCAGTCTGCAGGAACTGATGAAACACTCCATGATACATATGCATGCAAAGAATAATGCTGAATAATGCACTAGTTGTTCAGATACCAGAGCTTTTGTATCAAATTTTTAGTTATTCTTGGGGTTACTTCTGAGCCCGTATGCTCGGACAATATGGGTGACAGAGACCTAATTCAAGGTTTCCAAGAAGACTTTTCATGGACCTCTAAAAAAAATACAGGTGGCGCCACCAGTCTGCAGAAACTGATGAAACACTCCATGATCAATATCCATGCAATGAATCATGGTGATCAATGCATAAGTTGTTCAGATACTTGAGCTTTTGTAACAAATTTTTCATTATTCTGGGGGATACTTGGGAGCCCCATAGCTTGAAGAATATGGGTAACAGAGACCAAATTCTAGGTTTCTAAGGGGACTTTTCATGGACCTCCTTTGATGTAAAGTTAGAAGATTCCAGGTCCAGTGGTTACGATTTGTGCCTTGTTAACGGACAGACGGCTGGATGGCCGGACGGACAAAGAGTGATCGCTATAGCTCAGATGACTTACAATCAGCTGAGCTAAAAATTCATGACCTTTGTCCCCATCACTATTTAAGCAAGAACTGTACTTGCCACATTTCATTAAAACATTACTAATTTATAAACATAAAAGGGCACATGGATAAAATATATTTTCCAACACACAGTATGTTAATAAAAGTTTGTGACTTTTAAGTATTGAATTTTAATAGTCAAAATTCATGATTTTTTTTTCAGGATGTAGGGTACCTGTGAATCAATATATGAGAAGTAAATTGGTCATATTGAATCCCGGAATTTCTTCTCCAGAAGAGGCAGAGTTTGACTGGTATTTTGCAAGAGAATGTTAGCAGAATATTTCATGTATGTAAAACAGGAATAAGGGAGGGTTATGATCCCCAAACCCACTGGTTTTTACATGCTTTTGCCTTGAGCTGAGTTTGTTTTTGAGGGGCATGCTCTGCTGCTTCAGGAGATATACAAGGAATGCAATGGGCCCCCCCACCCCTCTGTGCAAGAAAAACGTGTGCTGATGCAGGGAGGGGGCAATACATTACTTAATTGTATTATTAGTCTGTATGAGTAATCTAGCTGGCAGCTGAAGAAGGCAGGATATACACAATCAATATCGAGTTGCCTGCCTCAGCGCAGACATCTGTGGACCTGCACAGGACAGGTGTGCTCTGGTGCTAAATATCAGACCTTGACACACAGCTGTACAGTTATAATCGCACTAATAACAGCCACACTGCTAATCTACTCACATATATTTCCGCGTTACCCACCAACATTTGTCTTGCAGGAAAATAGCTGGTGCCTCTGTTCACATGGCATAAGCTGGTCTCTATAAACCTGCCTTTTTGTTCTCTTTTTTTATCTGCCTCCTGCAGTTTTTCTTTGCTGCTGGATGACTTATGCCCAAGGAAGGTTTTCTCCCTTGCATAATGCTGTATGTGCATCCCCTGCCAAGGTTCCAGACGTGCACAATTGCTGTAAATTACCGATCATGTCTTTAGACAACTGGATACACCTGTACCATGGATCTGACAGGGGTTAATTCTGTTACCTCACCTGTTGTACACTTCAAAAGGTACTGCTACGGATACCAAAGAATAAAACTTCATCAACTATTTATTTCAGGTCACAGTTCCTGACAAAGTTTGGTATCCATACTGACTTTGTTTAATTTGGTTTAGCAAAGTTCCATGTCAATAAACCAGAGAGTTCCGTGATTTTCCAAAAGACAAGCTTAAATAGTGACATCCAAAAGTAGGCCACAGTTACTTCAAAAAGAGCACTATAAGGTAGCTTGACAGAGCATGGAAACATTTACCTGTATCTTTTTGATACTGTAGACATTTTCTAGGGGTTTTACAGAATTAAAAGGTATTATTCCCGGAAAAAAATATGACTTTTTCAGGAAAAAACTGTAGTTATTTATTTGCAAGAGACATGATAAAGAGCTTGACCTTTCAACACTGTTTGACAGGTTGGAATTATGTCAATAAATGCTTTAATTACTATATAATAAAATCTGCTTGTTCATTCAAAATAATTATGTTGATGAAAAAAATTCTGATTGTTTATTCTTGTTTATTTTACCTGATTGCAATAAAAACTCTGCCATTTCTAGTAGTGACCCCATGGTCAGATTTATGCCTGTATGAGCAGTATATATAAAAATGCCATTTGTCTAAATGTGAATGGATACCAGCACCTTACATTTCATGGTTATGAGCAATCAAAAGTCATTAGCTTTAATGCCACATATGTTACAAGTTGCCTGCCTGAATGACCATCAGTTCATCTTGCTTTGATATATTTTTTAACAATACCACAGTCTTTAGCATTGCTTTTTATTTCAATGTGCACTATGATGGGGCATATTGAGAGAAAATTTGCCATTGAGGTTATTTTAGAGCTGTAATGATTCACAGGTGCACTCACACCTTGCCATACAAAGTCAAGTATTGTATCAGTATCATCAGATGTCCATGTATTGACACTGATGTTATATGACCATCCAACAGGAAGTCCAATGTTTCACAAACAACATTCGAAATTTAATATCAGTAAGTGGCCCAGTGCATGTACGATGAAATATATTTGGCCAAGTTTATCAGCTCCTGGTTGGCTAACTGCCACTTGACCAATCCAATTCCTGAAGCATGGAAGTAATAGCTTAGTGAACATATGCAAAGAAGAGCAATGACTTGAAGTCTGAACTCTAATACTACTTTTATGTAACATATTGTTCCTTGTGAAGTACCGCAGTATGTACCGTATCATGAGAATATCATTTAAAGCCGTAGAGGTAAATCTTAATGCTAAATGAATATGTCAAGGCCCAGATTGCGATCTGGACGGATCTTAGATCTGTCCAGCCCAAATTGCGATCGCAGTTCAGACTCAAACTGCGATCCAATCCAGGCTGGCCATATCTTAAATCTGTCCAGCCTATATTGCGATCGCAGTTTAGTCCGGCCCAGATTGTGATCTTGTCTTTCTTGCTTCAGGATCGCAATCTGGACTGGACAGATCTAAGATCTGTCCAGTCAAGATTGCGATCCTAAACTTGACCAGCCCATATTGCGATCCATGCGATCCAAGTGTTTCAGCTTGTTAATTTATAGTTATTTTAAAATATAAAAAGAGTAAAATATGTCAAAATTTTAAAATTTTACTCAGACAAGTACTGATTAAATATGTCAATATGTTTCACTAATAATATTAAGACTCGTGGCTGTATCAGCTGTCACAAGACTATGTAAATAATCAAAATCTGTATTGCTGGTTCCTCAATTTATGTTAATAAAATTAAACTTGCCCATCTCTAGTTTTTTCCTTGTACAATTTATAGGGTGTTCTTATGCTTGAGTTATTTTTTATTCTTATAATGGTTTCATAGCTGAGATTTCTTTTAAATTTTTTTTACATTTTTTAAAATAAAAATATTTAAATATGATAAAAAATCAGACCTTAGACAAGTTCTCGTTATGATTTCTGTAATGTTGATAATTGTCATAAGACTTTTGCTATGTCTAGTGCTTAGATTGATGTGAAAGTAGTCCAAAGTGAATATAATAGTTTTATGTTTAAATATAAATTCAAGCCATAAAACCAGGTACTTATGATCATTATGATCATACTTAAGATCAATTTGTGAAATTTGTAAATTCTGGATTCTCAAGAACTTTGTTTTGCTGAAACTGAATAAATACCAGACATGATAAGAATACTTTGCAAATATATTTGAATGCGAATATGAATATATGTACTCCATAATTTCATGCATAAAAATAGGAATACAGGTATAAATGAAAGTATTTGAAAACAAATGCAAATACTTTCAAAATGTAATCATGAATGTATTCATGAATATATTCTATAAGATTGTTTTAATAATCATTTATTTCAATTATATTATTAAAAGATCTTTTCATATGATGCTGTTATTATTTTTAATTTAAATTATATTTGACACAATATTTGTTTTTAATTTATAATAAATAGTTATATTATTTAAGTTTTATTCTTGGGTAGGAATAACCAGTAATTATTAAATAAAAGTTCTCATTTGTAAAAATCAGAATTACCATGACTGATAATGGACAGGTTTTTTTTTTCAAATAATTCTACTGCAATGTAGATAAAGTTATATGGCCAAGTCAAAACCTATGTGAAAACAGCACACCATTCCAACTGTGTATAATATAAATGACATCAATCCTCTTCCCTGTCTCCAAGGATATTATCATAATCTTACATAACTTGAGTTAAACACCATCAGCTCATAATGCAGCTTATATTACCACACAAAACCTGCACTTGCCTATCTCCTCTTCCAAATCAAATTTTGTGAGCATATAAAACCCATGGGTTCCTTGTTACCTTTTTTCAACAACCATGCAATACTAAATGAGTTGGTGATACATCCCATGTTTCACTCCTGTGATATGAAGGAGTGAAAATTGCCTTTCTGTATTATAATTGTATTTATTATGCGAAAATGGTACAATGCAATACCAAATGAGTTGGTAAAACAACCAATGTTTCACTCCTGTGATCGTAAAAGCATGGATCGCAATATGGGCTGGTAAAGTTTAGGATCGCAATCTTGGCTGGACTGATCTTAGATCTGTCCAGACCAGATTGCAATCCTGAAGCAAGAAGGACAGGATCGCAGTCTGGGCCGGACTAAACTGCGATCGCAATCTAGGCTGGACGGATCTAAGATCTGGCCAGCCTGGATTGCGATTACAGTTTGGGCCGGCCTGAACTGTGATCGCAATTTGGGCTGTACAGATCTAAGATCCGTCCAGATCGCGATCTGGGCCTTGACATATACACCAGCTGTCTTGTCATGTACAGAATCCAGTGTTCTTTTCAAATCCTACAGCTGACCTGACCCTAGCAAGAATTTTATGATCCCACTTCTGACACCAACAATTTCACATCATTTACCAAGAATAGTATAATGCCATGGAGTTAAAAAATTCAACATCTTCAAGCTAACTGATCTGTTTTTCCGACCATGAATTTTACCTCCCATGTCTTTCAGCAGTCTTTTCAAGTGTGACCTTAGTCACATTATAAGTTTTGCTGCTTCTGCAATTTATACCAGAAATTGTATTCCACAAATTCATCCCAGAACTACCTAGAAGCCAAGGCATTCTGCATGCAAGCCTAAAATGAGACTTGCTTTAATTTTGCCAAATGTTCTGAAAAAGATATAATGTGCAGTTTGTTATGGTCAAAATACTTCATGATGCTCCAATCAGATTTAGAGTCAAAAGGGTAGGGAAGGGGTCCCTCAATGTGAAGTTCAATGAGAATTAAGTTTCACAGAATTAACCTTAGAGCGGACATTCCATGATATTTATGTATATCTTTAGCTTAAAAAAATAGCAGGATGGGACAACTAAACAGTAGTTGACAGTGGAATATATGTCTTGCAAAAGTTATGTGATGATCAGTGAATGTTATGTTAAAAGGACCCTCAGTGTTCAAGGTGCAGAAAAATGTCTTTCATCTGCATGGCTGTGCAATGACAAAATGTTAATTAGCAATTCAATACTCATGACTGATTTATAAAACAATTCTGATCCAAAGAAATGCCTAATCAGTGAAAGTTCAGAAAATCACTCATTAAACAGTGCATTTTACCGAGAGAATGACAGATTATGAAAACCTGGAACAGATCAATACAGAATTTAGGTACATTATCATCTTGTGTTGTCATCGTAGCTGATCTGTTCTGATGTGTTAAATCCTTTAGACAAAGATACTGTAATACCTTATAAGCTTTGAATAAATATGTACCTTCATACAAGAGATTTATAAAAAATATTTGCATGTTTACTAACAGAGCTGAATAAAAATCTGATGCAGTGAATTAGCCATGGTCTTTGTTGGTATCACCAGGACCTGCTGTGGCCAATAACTCCATGCACAGTTCATTTACACAACTGCTGCATCACACCCATTAGCTGCTAGAGACATCAATATTCTCCCATCAACATTCAGCATCACACATCTTGTAACCATGGTAATAGAAGCTTTCATGATGGATCTGTACCTGTATAACTCATCATAAATTTTATTTGTTTAATGCAGCTTAACTTATGTTTGAATTGAGTCATCCTTCTGTAAGAATTAAAACTGCCAGAAGTTTTTAGTATTGCATTATATGAAAGTGTTCTTAAGGAATGCAAGGATAGAACCCAATCATAAGTAATGGAATTTGCTAAAAAGGAAAATGATAAACAGATAAATCAATTTTAGACTGCTGAATGAAGGAGAAGGCTTCAGACACCTTAAAGCCAGCTATTCACCTCATTTTCTGTAGAATTTATGTGATTTCTGAATCACTCTGTATACATGTTAATGAACTCTAAGGAATTCTTTTTAGGAAAAGTCCCTATAACCCCTCTGTGATGGATGTATGCCCTTGTTTACCAACAAGCTGTAATTATCACAGCACTGTTGACAAATGGAAAAACCATGTATCCTAATTGGTTGGTTGCATATGTGCAGAAATTGAAAAAAGTGGTTGCAAAATTGCCTTTGTGAAACCCTACTTTGTCCAACCTGCCCACAGATGTCCTTGTTAAATGTGTTTGGATTATTACGTTTTGGTCCCTAAAATTTTATGAACATGTGGAGCAGCCTGTATGCAGCAACAAATGAGCAGCCTGTGTGTAGTGGGATTGTTTTTTTCTGGCCTATTTTTATGAAAGGTTTGAGGGATTATCTTTAATTACTAGATGTCAAATAACCGAATAGGCCCCAATATAATAATATCCAGTTTAAGGTTTCTTTGAAAAAGTAAATTCTAAATGAAAAATTACAAATGTAAATAAAGCAGCTTATCTGATCGGCATCTATCAACAAATACTCCTCCTCATCAAAGAATCTGTCAAATGCATTTTCATCAATACAACAACCTAAGGTCTAGGGTCTTGATATCAATCATGACAAATGACAGACCTCATGGATGTGTTAACACATCTCTCTGCAAAATAAACATGCCAGCAAGTGATTGTAAAAAGTTTGATAGTGAGTAAGAGATAAGATAAAAGTGTGCAGTGAGTCATAAAGGACTCTTTTGACAAGAGAACAGCAGGTCTTGACAGCCATGATATTGATGATGAGGTGGAGAGGATAACTTCACTTATCATACACTAGGCCTTTGAATTTTGAGGGGGCTTCAAATAAAGTCAATAAATTAATTATTTACTTTCAATTTGATTTTCAATTCAGTTATTACTTTAGTAGTAAATTTCAGACTTTCTTTAGAATAAAAATAAATATTTCACCACAATATTCCCACGAGTCTGATGTTTGTTAACTGAATGGAGATGGGACACGTAATATGTGACTACCAGGCATTAGCTTCCTGTGGGAATTATAATACTCTACAAAGCAGAGACCAAACTGGATCTTTTGTGTCATGTTATGTCATTTTACAAATGCAGCACAAATGGGGAAAAAATTAGATGAAACTGAAACAGTTTCTGGTTCCAATAATTCTGAAGATTGACCAAACGAATAAAATGATTTATTTATCAAAATACTTGGTATTCAAGGTTTTTTGCACAAGGAAAGAGTTATGCTGAGAATGTGATATGCGTGTTGCTCACATTGCTCTGCTGAGAATTCTCAATTTGATTGGCTGAAATGTGGGTGGAATTCATTGATACAACTGTGAAACACCTGTGTCCATGTGCCATTCCATCTTAATGGATGGATAGGTATGCCAAAGACAACAGTAAAACAAACTGTTAATAACATCACAATGTACCAAAAGTATGTATATGACATCACAACATTCACATAGATAATATAATTCAAATTGTAAAATTGTAACAAGGAAACCAATATTCTTATTCCCTCAATACTAATCATGCATTATTTTGGTAGATGTTACCAAAAATGGCTTTTTGGTTTCTGATGGCATAAGTTAAGTATGAGACTAGTTTTGTATGCATGCAACTTAGTAGGTGGTTACTTTCCCAACATCATATGGTGGTTCTAAACAATTAGAGAATGTACTTTTATATATACTTAAATCCCTGAAACTACAGTCCTGCATATTTATGATGGTTCCCTGAATTATTCTCAGAATATAGACACTTAGTATGAATGTTGATCTGAGTACTACTGATTCTCTATTAAAATATTTCATTATATAATTGTAAAATCAGAAAGTGTAACATCGCAAGGTCTGATGGACAGGAGGTTATTTCTTTCTTTTACCTTAATTGCCACACACAAATTTATAAACACATTTAATTAACTTGACTATTTAAGTTGCTATACCAGTCAATATTAACAACAATGTCCGTGAAAGATGATTTTTACCATACATCAGTTGGCATGTTCTGTAACCAGAATCTCTAGTGACCTTAAGCCACTAATTAACATTTGACATGTTTACTAAGTATTACATATTATCGGTAACAATGACCACACTGTTCACTTGCAAATGATAATGACCATGTGACGTACAACTGTGATGCCACACCCAGTAAGAGGGGCCACACCCAAACATGTTTGGCCGTCAATGAGCCGGCCAGCAGATAAGCAACATACTATTCTCTATCTTGGAGTACCTATTTTTTTTATGAGAACTTCTGCTTGAAGAGGCTCTCATAAAAAATCAATGCTTAATGGTTCTCATGCAGCAATGCTATCAATCTCAATTAAGCTTGGCTGGTCTCATATTTTTTCTTCATTTTAATTTCTGATAATCCCCTTTTACGGCCAATTACAAAACTGCCAGAAACAAGTTTTCAGGGTTGATCGATCACAATGCACTCTGCTACGGGATAAAACAATTCTCCAAGGCTCTTTTCAATCTAATTTGAAATGTCATTACTGACCGTTTTCAATAGCAATTATGAAAATGTAATATGAGATATAACTATTACACAGGTAATCTTTATTACACCTGAAGGTGGCGCCACTCTACCATTGGCAGTGAAGTAGCGATGCACCCTAACTGACATTTTTCTTTCTTCTAAAACTGCTGGGAACTAAAACTGCCAAGTTTGTCATAGGTTCCCCCCTCCCCCCATATAATTATGATAAATCTTGAGAAATTTCACATTGATTCACAAAAGGGCTTTGACAGATAGAAACTATGGGCATTGTGTAACAAAGAGGTGAACCCAAATGCCGCCAGTCAAATGTTGGAATTAAGGGTATACCATTTAAGTATTTGTAAATGTAGCTATATTCTCCTACCAATATATGTACTAAAGAAGTCAAAAACAATGAATTAACTGTTTTTGTGTTTACTTAAAATTATCTCTGGAGATCCATGTCAATGTGTTAGCTTTGTGAATACACTTGATGAAACATTAACACAATTCAATTTCCTTCCCTTTATATTCAAACATTTTTCTGTTAACAGTTTTTAAATTGTGTAAATGGTCATGCAAAAATGCATCCTTAGCAATTAAGTTGTAAGCAATTTCCAGTTCTTGATATTATCTGAAAATATAGTCCTTTCCATTGATACCATAAATGGAGATGAACTGGCACCAAACCCAGAGTCAATTACTGCATAGAAAATAATGTTTGATACCTGAACATGTGTAGAGAGAGTAGGTCATGTTGACCAGAAATATGAGATCTCAAGGCTGACTGGAGAGTAGATTATCATGAACAGAACAAAAGAATGGGCAGTGGGTCATGTGGCTGATAAGGTACTCATTCAATAATGAATTAGTTGGTTAGTTATGTGCTCATGGTGACAGGGGCCATCCTGAATAAAACAGAAAAAATATATCCCACATGCAGTGCTACCTGCAGGAGTTTAATCCAGGAAATAGGATTATACCAAGGCAAGAGCCATTAAACATCATCAATTTTCAGGTAGTGGCTCTAGGACTTCATGGCCTGCCAGAGGGAAACACTGTGCCTAATAAATGATGCACTAATCCTCTCTCCATGAACTCCTGCATTATTTCTATTCTCAGCAGTTGCAGTCAATTTAGTGCAAACACGTGCTTTTTAAGCTAAGTTAATTTATATAAAATTCTCTCACTGGAACCTCTTGGCATATCTCATGACTTTGTTGGCTTTTAACAAAATTTCCAACAGCGGAAAGGGGAACTGAGTTACTGTTTTAAGGTCATTTTCACTTAAACTGATTAATTCAGACTTACAGACAATTAACAATGTGATTACCCAGCTGCAGTGTCACATGTTAATTAAAGCCGGTGATAATAAGTAAATCCTTGAGAGTCAAAAACTGTTTAATTGCTGTTTACAAACCTAAAGACCTGAAGTGTTATCAAAGATATTGTTAGGTTTTCTTATTTATTGCAGACACTGCTCTGCATCAAAAGAAGAATTTTGTCTTGACTACAAAAGTCTGACCATATAGGGTTTGTGTTTTTGGGCCATTAAGTACAACTGACAGTCTCCTACAATGAATTGATTATGTTTTTTGGCCATCAGCCTCTAGTACAGCCTCTTTTTATTATGAAAATGTTTATCTTTATGGGCCATTAAGTATAACAGACAGCTTCTTTTTATTATGATAATGTTTAGGTTTTTGGGCCATTAAGTATAACAGAGTGTCTATTATTATAAAAATGATTATGTTTTTGGGCAATTAAGTACAACAGACAGTCTATTATTATGACAATCTTTATGTTTTTAGGCCAATTACGTACAACAGGCAGTCTACTACTATGATATGTTTATGTTTTGGGGCCATTAAGTACTACACAGCCTCTTTTTTTATTATGAGAATGTTTAGAAAATAAGACTATTGCTTTATTGGGGATTGTCAATAAAAAGACATTGCTGTCTGGTAGGATAAAATCTTACTATTAATGGATTCAAGAATTACATAAAATATGATTTTAACTTAAGAAACTTACTCAAACATCATGCATTCTAATCATTTCAAGCATTTTGAAATGGCATTTCTATGGCAGTTATTTCTATTTCTTGAAGTACAAGTGGAATTAATTTATCGGGGGGGAGGGGGTATCAGCCAACAAGCCAACATGACCTTATTCTTATGCAAAGCCCTTCCCCCAATAAAAAGGAGGCAAGGCCCAATGGGTCTTCTATATATCCATTGTGGCACATTTCGGGAATACATGTACACTATTGTGAGACCAGTCTGCAATTCTTCTATGTATTAATTCCTCAGTTCCAAGTGAGGTCAACAGTCCTGCCTTTTGCAACATCAACGACGGGCCCAGCTGTATTATAGCCTCATGTCATTCACGTGTGTCATGACAGGGCATAATGGCTGATCACTATTCTAGGCAGATACATAGGTAGCGAAGATGATGACAGCACTCATGCCCCAAGAGGATGAGGTTGGCAGATTTACTGTTCAGCCCTGGAACAGCACCTGCCACCTGAAGCAGTGATACAAGGCTACCTGAAGCTCAGAATAACAACCACACAGCATTGTGACTCTGGTCCTGGGCAGACTCCCCAGTCCCCACAACCTGATCATAACACACGACTCCCCACCACCTGGTCATAACACACACGGACAGCTTTACAGTGTCCTACATTAATTGATTCTATTGATGACAGGTCATTTTTGCCTCTACCAGGAGGGTATGCAATCATTCCCATTTGTGTGTTTGTGTGTGTGTTTGATTGTTCAAAACATATCTCATGCAATCATGAACAGAATCTCATGAAATTACAGGAAAAGGCCAAGGAAGGATCAATTAGATTTTGTGGATCAGAAACCCTGATGCAAACAAGCGAAAAGAAGGGCATTTTCCTTCTTTACCATTAAGTTGGGGAAACTTATATGTAGGGGGTCGGGGAGGGGTGCTTTTGTCTGGGTTCGCTGTAGTCTGTATCCCAACATGAACATACCATACACCTCAGATTCACTACCATTCCTAGCATTTGATCATGGTTAGGTCAAAAGCAATGAATGTTCTACCTAGTACCTGCAGTGTACACACCTGGGTGCTCCCCCTGTAAACTCAGGCTAAACAATAAGTCAGCAAAGAGTGCAAAGATCCAACATAAGTCATTTCAGTACATTATCAGGAGCAGATCTATGTGATGATAATGCCAGAGAATGATGGTATCCCAGACCAACCGCACAGTCAGGTACAGGGGTCAGAGGTTAAAGGTCAGGGAGGCACCTTACCTTACCTTACAAATAACTCAAAATCAAAGACTTTGACATAAGTAGTTTACACTATTCAACCAGCTCCAGGGGTGATTCTTTCTCTGGGAGAATGACCCTGTGCGGTCAATAGTGAGAATTTTGATAATTTTGATAGAAGCTGATAGACTTGAATGTGCCACCTAAGCCACGCAGGAATCCAAGAGTAGTGGCCAATGTTTTCCTGTACTGGAGACCAGAGAAAGCTACGGCAACCAAAAACCACTAGGCCCCAAGCTAGCCAAGCCCGGCTAGTAACCACAGCATGGCTTCTGTCAACCTAGAGTGCTGAACCTGAATCAAACAAACATGAGTGCATCAATAATTTTCTTCATAAATTTCAAATCAAAGAACTTAGCCTTGGAATCGAACCTCCAGGACTTGGACTTGAGTGGCCTTGACTTTCACCCTGTGTGGACTGGACTATACCACTGAAACGCATTATAATTCACTCCTTTTATACATGTGGGCATGCCCCCATGAGACAACCCCACCATGCTGTAACAGCTGGCATGCAGGTATGCATCACTGCTGGCCTCTTACGGGGCCTGTTCACATGCCTGGTAGGTGTTCAATAATTTAATTTTACTCTGGTCACTACAAAGTATGGAACAATGTCCAACTGAGACCTGAGTTCAGTAAATCACTGTAAACCAAACATTTGACCAGATCAAAGTGATACCTTTTTCAAACAGTCTATGTAAGATTTTATGATAAAACACCAATGTATACCATAACTAACTAGAAAAGCACTCAGAGAGCACAGACCTCTGCTAAGGCTGGTCATAACCCCATATGGCATTTTCAGAAATGCAGCATTTTTCCTTGCAGAACTTCCTGGATCTATAAGTTGATCCAGATCATCCCCACAATATAATTACTTGTTTCTTGTATCATTGTTGAACTTTCCTGAAAAATCATTAAAATCTGTTACTAACTTTTTGAGTTATGTAGCTTACAGACAAACAAACGGCAGAAAAAAAACATAACCTCCTTTGTAGAGGTAATGCCAACTGGAATACACCCTAAAATATTACCAGAAACACTTTGACAAGTATTTCTAGAAACCTAAATCAAATTCTAGAAGTGATTTATTTAAAAACCAAATAGTCCAATGTTTAAAATATCAGGGACTCTGTACAAGGTGTGTTTTGGAATCCATGATAAACACCCTGATAAATTATGTCATGGCATCCAGATTCAAGCATCGAGCAAATATTTCTAGGAATAAAGACTTAACCATCATTAATGTCTCCTAAAGAATGTTTTCATAAAACCATATAAAAATATCACCACAAACTTTTTCCTTTTCTTTTTTTTTCTCAGAGTTTAATCTCTGCAGAATTGATAACTAATTTTCATATAAATAATTAGTAAATTTAGTAATGACAGATGTTTGCTACCATACCATGATTTTCAAAAATCTTAAAGGCACTTGCATCTTGTGCCTCTATATGATACTGGTCATCACACTTTTGACATTAAAATAATGCAAATGCTCTGTGCCACTATGTTTTTTTGACTTCAGCACCATATCTTTCAAGTCAACAGCATATGGGAACATGGTAGATACAGGTCAGAATGCATGTAACATCATATACAGTTAAGTACTAGCATGATGATATGTGTATTGACATTGCTGACACCATAAGGTATCCAACCATCTGTCACAAGAGCTGACAAAACATGATCTATAACCCCACTGGCCTGCATGCACAGAGGAACCAACAGATGAACCAATCACTGGCCAGTTCATCTGCTGGCAGCTCTCAGCACAGATGCTGTGCAGCTTCATGTCCAGGACTTGAGGCTGGAGGGAACGCTGCGAGTAATTGGCCTCATCTTCAATAAATCTTTCGCAAACAGCGGGATCTTTTCCTTCCCCTCCCGGAGACCTGGCATAGTGACCACGCACGACACACCTTTAAGGTGTGGCCGGACTTCCTGATGACAAGCTCCCCCCTGAGTGACCATCCTTAGTCCCTGGACATGTTAGTTGCTGCAATATTAACAGCTCTAATTCAGACTCGCAGGAAATCAGCAAGGTCCTATTAACTTTCCTAAGTATGTGTGATTGCATACACCCAGGAACTGAGCCCACTTAGGCATTTCATGATTAGCTGTTAATGATTACAATTACAAGGCCATGCATTCCTGTAACAGATAAACCCTTTCGCCTTGAGACCTTCATGGCAGGTAAACCATCATTACATATATGAGTGTCATCCCAAACTGACAGGTCTTAGAAAGAGAGGTCAGAATTTTTCGATCCCATCTGGAAGGGTCCCAGTTGGGTGGGTCCCAGTCAGACGTTTGATCAATAATGTATTGGTTAAAAATATACAAAAGCTTAATAATTTATACATTATATTTTATATGTATTATTTTGAACGCATATATGAAATATCAAGCAGTTTAAAATGCCTGTATGAAGGATGAACAGCTTATTTGGATAGACAACCCAGGTGACTGGCCATGCCGATATCATCCCATTCCGACGGGTCCCAGTTTGGCAGGTCCCAGTCCGACACTTTATCAATTAAGGCTAATTAATGCTTACAGGGAAAGCTTTCCTTTGAAATGCAGTGACCATGTGAGAGGTGCAGGTTTCTCTATCATATATATCCCTGCTATGGTACAGGGTTTCCAAACTGTGTTTCTACTCCGGTTTCTTGGAAATGTGCATAATTTTTAGTTGATAATTTGGCAGTACATGGATTAATGTGATATATCATACTAAAAATACAAATTCACCCAAAACCTTGCTTATATATATTGCATTTGTACACAAGTTGGCCCACTATGTGGACCGTAAACATTGTTATTAAAGCAGACATCAATTATTTATTTGACATTTTTGTTATTGACATGCTATGGATAACACTGGGGATAAAATAATTTCAGTTTTCATGAAAGATACATCAGGGAAGAAACAAGATGAGGCAAAAAAATTGAAAGAATTTTAAATAGTAATTCATGCACATGGGTATTATGGATTGCATTAGATTAGATGTTAGATCAACAGATATCAAGTTTTATGATTTTTGTTTTTGCTTTTTAAAAAAGCCTCAAATCCCCGGCTTCTTAATTGTATGATCACATCATGTAAATATAAGACAGCGTCTAAATGGGGCCTGTCCAACTGGGAGCCGTCCAAATGGGACTGTCCAGTAGACTAATAATCCATATAGATGTCCTGATCAATACACTACATTTACTGATATTCAGTTGCTTTCTAATATGCTACTTTAGTTTAAAAAAATATAAAACTATAAGGAATCTATACACATTCAACTGAAAATACATAACCTTGTCTAAATTGTGTGTCACTGGTCGAATTGAGAAAAGAAAATAAAGTTGTAGGTAATTTCACAAGACCTATGGCTGGTCAACACCTGGTACTGGCTAAAGAATGGACCTCTAGGGGCAGCTTAGGTTATGCAAAAATCAATACAATCTGACGGAAAATCTGTATTAAAGCATCAAGCTAAGAGCCAGATGGAGCTTAATTAAAAGCAGCAGAACCATCATGCCATATGATTTACTGGGCCCAAAGAGTGATCCTAGTCGCAACAGGCAGCTGCTGTCAGTGCTGCAAATACTCTCATTTTGGTCAATTTGCATGGGAGCTACTATTGTACACACTGTGAAGTCTTCAAAATGTAGAACTTACAGATTGGTTTCAAAGTTCCTCAAGTTCAAGTGCTATCAAGTTGTTAAACTTTTTATTTTAGAAAATTCCCCTTGGATTTCTGTATCCCATGATTTTTTCTGTGATATGGCAAACCAAAGTCATAATCCACTTGTAATGGATAACTGGAAGGAAAGAGCCAAGCTTTGGAATTGTCACAGGTGTTTTTAAGGCCAAACCCAGGGTCTGTTGGAGACACAGTTCATTATATAAGAATTAAGGTAACTATAAGGGCACCATAATATAAAATTAGTAAGTCTTCTCAGGGCTAAACATTAACTTTTGAAAGTACTTGCCCAGTTGAGCAAGTAACATCTAGCTATTATTATACTTGCCCTACATGAATTTTACTTGCCCTACAAAAATCATTGATTTTATTCAAGAACACAAACATTTTTTTTCAGGCCTTTGGGTAAAGGTTTATGTTGGATCCACTTGCCCAGTCAGGCAAGTAGGAGGTGACTTTAAGTTGTACTAGCATTATTTTCACTTGCCCTGGGCAAGCAGTTAACCATTAATGTCAAGCCCTGCTTCTGGATATTAGTTTTTTTATAGGCCTATGCAAGGGGCCAGATATAATCCAGAAGTCATGCCCTGTCACTGAGACATTAAGTCTCTGTAGTTCAACAAAGGATTCTTCATTTTGCCTTTTGGCCACTGGTCGAGTTAAAGCTCGGAACTTTCCACTCTATATATAGTCAAACTACAGTCACAGTCAGTCAGTCGAGGATATGTGTTGCCCTATTCTGTAGTCTCTAAATTATCTACAAAATGCTGTGACTGACAATATGAGAACCACTTATTAATTCAGTACATACCATTTTAGCATGCCTGAATGTGACAATACTGTATTTCTATGTAAAAGGATGCTCACATCTTCCAAAATTTAATTCCAGCTGATTGCCAGGTGCCCTCCTGGGAATCAATAAACCATCAGGCACATTCAGGCGCCATCAGCCGTTTCTTATACGCAGGAGAACCTGCAATCAGGGCGCATTCACCACCATGATGAAGACAATGCAGAGATTGTAATTCAACTTGGACAGCCTCAGTCACCTAACTGTCAATCAAAACCCATAGCAGGCCACTCTGACATATTCAAGTGACATGCAACTACAGATACAAATGCTTTTGCAACTATAATGATATATATTAGAACTCTTCTATTTGAACATGTGTGTAATTATGTGATTTAGCTTGTATTAGTAATAGTTTTTGAAATAATTATTTGATGTATTTGATCAAATCTTTTTCGAATATGGCTTCAACAAAAAAACATTTTTGTTACCTTGTGTGTCATGCATGAAAAGCAGAATAGTTTATTTATAAATTGAGTTATTTAAACACTTGCGTTTGTATATACACAAATCATAGTAGGATAATATAGGCTATTACATCTGAACCTATATCTGCATACAGTTAGAAAATATTTTTATTTTATTTTTCTGATGGAACCAACCATCTCCTTATTTTTTTTGTTCTCTTATCAAATTCTAGTTCATGTACATCTGCAGAGTTCCATTGAATTTTGGGACTATTTGACAGGGCAGGACAGAGTAGCATTCACTTTCTATTATGTGACTGAATTCTTATCCTGGTGTCACCCAGGCCCAGTGTCTACCATTCCTGCAGGTCCTGGGTGTGTAATAACCCCTCACTGCTGTCTTATAATACTGAGGAACGCCCAAAAATTCACTCATTCGTGAGTGATACTTAGCTTTGGAGCAAAGCCTTCCCATAAAGCCTGTAGAGTAATCACCCTGGGTTAGGGGCCAAACATGCAAACATGCAGCTCCTCAGCTAAGACCTGAACTCGTGACCTCCTGGCTCTGAGTCTTGTGCTCTACCCCTGGACCACAGAAGCCAGGTATACATATATACAGTAACTAGTACACTTGTGTCACTAGTACTCTAACATGCCATAGATAGAATTTTAATGAAAAACTACCCTCATTTGATGTCATACAGCCAAGTGGGTAATGTTACCACGCGTGTCATATCTAAAAATTGTGATGACAGATAATTTCTATTAATCACGGTAGGATTTTTACAAATGTACAAAATTGGGCTTCTATGTCTACTAATCTAAAACTAATGGGGTATATAGAGGCCACCATGCTCTGGGGGAAAAAATGATACAAGCACAAGGTTGTTGCAATTATTAGGTGTTACAGCCTAAAATACTGATTGACACAGTACCTATTTCCTTTACTGGCCATTTCTTACATATCATATTAATAAACTGAAAATTAAAATATTTCAGACCAATCATATCTAATATTTAAGCCGCAAGTTTTTTGTTACCGTAGATACATCTAAAGACCAAGGGAAAAATAGAGAAGCTGTGAATGCATAAAAGGTACCATAAAGCAGTTCTTAATAAACAAAATACAACATACCATTGATATAAAATGGCTAACTTCATCCTCCTTCAATATACAGTGCCACCAACAAGTCACGGAACTATCACTGATAAGAAAGATAAATCCAAGTTTATTAAAAAAAATTAAATTAAACTTTAATAAGTCTTATTGTATATGCAGTCATTTAGTGTATGTACAGGCCAGCAGCACAGCAGCCTCTTAGTGCAGGAACAGCTGGACCAGAGCTTGCAGAACAAAGCTGGAGACAGTGATACATTAATAAACAGCCTCTCATTCAACCTAAGTTTAACTGGTTTCTTACTGTGCCTTCCTGTAGAAGATGGCTCCTGCCTGGATCTATTACAGGTTAATCGTAATCACTCACAGACTGCATTATGGGACAAGAACAGTCATCTGAGAGCATCACAAGACTAGTAAATGAATCATCATTTCCAGGAATGTGCCTCTCAATGCTGCTATTATTATCTAGTAACTGCATGGAGTTTTTCACATGTAGCCATTTTTTGTGAATTTTCGTCTCACAATCTTACATAATATAACTATGATTAAATCCAATTTCTGGGCCTGATAACATGACAATTAAATTGACAAATATTTTGCATTATTTCATGCTGATCTTTTCAGGTCTCTGTTGGATTAAAACCTGTAATTCGTTAATACAAAACTACTTTTATTAAAATTTTATCATGATCAGGTGGTCCTAAGTAACCTGGTAACTTGCCATTTTTTAATTCTGAGAACATACCTTACAGAACGGAAATATGAGACCTGTAGTACATTCACAATTGATTTTATCACTAATTGTAGCACAGGGCTCCATATAGAACATTCTTTGTCTTGTTACTAGTTAATTGTGCCTATAATTGGATGGGAGGAGCTGAATCCAGAAAAATGATCAATATTAAACATTTAATTTACCCCCCCCCCCAAAAAAAATGTTTCAAGAAATCAGCTCACAATCACGTGCACACAGTGATATGTTATACTTGATATATTCTCTTTGGAAATCCCTGAAAATTTCTTCACCACTTTACTGAATCCACAAATCACATGTGCTTGCATGATTGACATGTTTACTGTTACATCCCCCCAATAATGTGTTCACTCTTGTCTGTTGATTAGTCTGTTGGCACTTGGCATGCATATGCATAAAGTATTGAATCATGAATGCCCATAAATTCTATGGAGTGGTGGGACATGAGCCTGGAGGAATCCTAATATATGTTGGTTTGGATCTTAAGGATTACTTTGCTTTGGCACAGATAGAGATGTTTGGTCCACTGAGCAGCACTTTAGCTTAATGTATACAAAATAATGCAATAATAAGTTTAACAATTCAACTTTTACACGGGACCATTTCGACCGTCTGACATTAGAGAGTCTTTGACCAGCATACTAGCATCAGAGTGCCTTAACATCTTCCATCAAGGATCGCACTCCAAGGCTTTATGAGGATGCACATATTTTTGTCATGTACACGCTGTCACTTGACATAAACTAGACCAATAATTATTAGCTGTTTTGGTATACCTGCTTACAACACCTACCATGTGCGAGAAAAATTTTGTTTTAACTCAGCATATTGATATATATCCCTCTGCATGCTGTTGAATTTCTGACTGCATGAATAAAAACAGGGCTAGCATGGTATACTGTACTGGACAGCTGCCATCTCAATACATGAAATATGACTTGTTACCATAGAGATGAATTTTCAGTTTGGTTTGCGAGTCCACATATTCTTTTGTGTTAGTTCATCAATTGTAGCCTAATGTTAAGATTATCACCTGTTCACCACGATATCAATGCAACAGGATGGATGAAAGTTGCAGTACATTCCCCAAGATGGCTTGTACAATGATGGAACTTTGGTTTACCAGCCTAAAATAAATGCCTACTGAATTATGCTTCTGTTACAGGCACATGAGTTTTGGTAAACCACTAGCCACATATACTTAAATTCAGGGTCATCTTATCTTTATTTACAGTTTTCCGGTGTTAATTACATTAAGCACATGTTGCTTAATCCTATAACTAGATACACAAGACTCTACACAGATAAGTATAAGCCTCGCCTTGCCCCAGTATCAGGATCAAGTGCAAGAACTGGTGGATCCAGTCTAAAAAACAGTGCCTGCGACCTCTGACCTTTACACTGATTATACAAGTGATGGTCTGTCTGAAGGTACAGAGCACAATAAAAAATGGTAACCTTTAGCTGCTTTACAGCATGGGGTGTTACCTGGTGCTAAATACTCAACATCTGTAGCTGCAATCTCATATTATCACAACATAAGGGGCATGAGCAGCATATCAAATGATCCCTATTATTAGCTGTATATTTCTGAGTACCTGTGCTAATGCTTCACATATACCATATATCAGTTGTGTACAAGCTGTCTTCCCTAGCAAAGCAGTTCTCATTTTATGCACATGATTACTCTCGCATCATGAGGAATAAGTAAAATACTGTTCAAATCATGATTATACTCTAATTTTTTTTTAAATATTTGAGCCTACACTAAAGTTTCTCAGAATTACTGTTATATTTCATAAGGTGTGTAAGCTGATCTCAGGAACAGTACACAAGTTAATGAAATGATTTTAGTTAAAATATTGTAAATACATTTAAGAACCTCTATTCATTCATCAGCTATGCTACCATTTTGAAAATTCTATGAAACTAAGCATTTCTCAAGCAAAGTCAGTTTGGTCTAGTGACCATGAGTACACTCACTATAAAAGTACTCTGGGTTTTAAATCCCAGCACAAATGGGTAAAAATTTGCATTTCATAATATTTGTCAGAATGCCTGGTCATGTGGGAGGTATGTGCTCTATGGCAGGAGTATGCTCCAGTTTTTATTACTGTGTTATTGTTGAAACTCCCATCACCCAGATGTTACAAGTCCTACAGTTAATCAATAAACATTAAGCTCAAGGACTCCTAATTTAGCACTAAAAATATGACCTTTTTTGCTTGTGTGCTGAATGCATGATCGACATCGTAGAGCAGCAAACAAAACAATCTCCTGCAGAAAAGGCAAACAATGCAACATTAACAGCATAATATAATGAAGTCAGTTTTACTCTCTTTGGCCAAGATGCTCCAAACAGATATTGACTATTGTAACACCTACTGATCAGAAACTGTATTGTTGATTTTATCAAGATGTGGGCCATCTGTGTTTTCATAGTATTATACATATGACAAACAATACAACTGTGGATTCACATAACGAATACAGAAAATATTAATACACAAAACTGGATATTGTATGGACATAACCAGCTGTTGTGGCATAAAGAAATATTAGATGATTATGCTGGCATAGCCAACAATGGAACCTTTGTACAAGATCATAACTTATTTGAGAATACAAATACTGATACAAAAATATCAAATGTTCAATATGGAATGTTCAAATTTACTTTTTTAAAAGCACATGTGACTTATTCGGAAAGTTATTGTGTTTGACATGTACAGTAGATTACATTAGACTAGCATTTCACCTGGTCTTGTGTTGAGACAGCTTCACTTCACTTCATGGGGGGACAGATTTTCCATGGGATGAGTTCATCCACTGCATTTCTGATAGATGGAGCTGAGACAGACCTTCATTAAATATTGTCAAATTCCTCAGTATTTTAATGGAAAATTTGAAGAATGCCAAAATTTTAGGACTCATCTAGCATCATTCAAATGGCAACAGAGGAATTTTGGGACAGTCACTTAATGCCACCATGTCAATTAATTATAATATAGATTAATTTCAATTTTATGCAGTTTATTTTTCTAGTTAATCAGAACCAGTTTTATATTAAAGGACAGTGTGGATGCATTTCGATTTATTTATTGGACATGAGGCTATCATTTTGGATCTGGTTGGATTGGCACTGGTTGCAAAGGAAAAGCATATTTTGACACAGGTCTGTACAAGTATGGGGGTTGTATGCACCACCACATATTCAATATGCAGAATGGTTTCAAGCAATGTTTTGAAGATTTGATGCCATGGAATACATTTACTGTTTTTATTGAACATCCATTCATAATACATATTTTCAATAAAAAGCAGGTACGGTATTGCAGCATTTGTGATTATGATAATATATAAACATATAACTAATATATAACAATGAAAGAAACCAGAAAAAACCTTGCACAGTTCAACCACCAGTCTATGCAATGTAATACTGTAATAGTCAGGAGATGTTATATTTGATTTTTTATTCATAAATCAACACGTTTCCCTGATTTAGAACAAAACTTCCCTGTACAGTATACCAGTTTGTGCTCCTGGGTCCTGTGAACATGAACTTGACTCAGAGGTACTCAGTGTACTTGTGTATACATGTGTCAGAGTATGTATACACTAGGTGGTTCCCACTGTTGGCCATGTTCAATACACCCCTGAACCCTGGTCTGTATTTATAGACAAGACACTACATACAAGACTGAATTATTTCTCACATACAAATTTACAAAACTTCAAGGAGCATACAAATCTTCCGGCGGTGAAGTGTAAATGTAATGCTCTGCTTCACCTGACTGATATTACACCAGTGGTTCTATGCTGTACACTTACTTCATTTAAAGGGGCCTTATCACATACCAGGTATATTATAAATATTGTTTTATCCTTAAAATATTATAGAAATTGTGAAAAGTTCATTTTAACACTGTTTGTTTACTTTAGTGCAAAAGTGGAAGAAAGCTTGCACCGGGCGCAACTGGTGATGAAAGATAAACATAGCACTGAAATATTATCAGAAGCCACTGGCAGAACTTTATATTCTATGAAGAGTCATTTAAACTGGTTTTTACAAATATCACTTGCAACAAAACACTTATTTGTTTCATAAATCAATGCATAATTTCATAATCAATATTTTTGCCTACTTACTATGATGAATTAATCTATTAATTATCTAATGAATATACATCCCCAGGAAACTCCAGTACCCTACATAATTATGTTTACTGCAACAAAAGATAAGCAAATAAAATATTAAATCAATATAATATAAGGGAACATTATGACCAACGGTAACAAGATTAGTGCAATAATACTAGCCTCATTATTGGTTAGTTAATTCAGTTATTTAATCTGTATTGCTGGCTGAATTCCTGTATTCTGATTAAACTATCTTAAAGTTGTAGAAAAAAAAGAGTTTAACTTCAGAGGGGCTCCATTTCAAATGATATATAGCTGTGCAAGGCCTAAGAAACATAACGTTAATGATTCTGGGGTCTTTCCTATTACTTGGAGAATTAAAAGATATTACTTGTCAGAACGAAAGCCTGTGGCTTTCTTCATTCTTAATTAAATTTAATCCAATAAGTCCCTCAAAACCACAATGGCTACAACAATTATTAGATTCTGATGGCCCACAGCATATATACAACACATACAATCAATGACTAAACGAAGAAAAATACTGATTAATGCTGAATCATGAGCAGAGAAATATAATACCCCATAGGTACACATGACCCCAAGTGCAGGAGATTTGCTCTACAGGTTCAGCATCCTAATTTAATTTACCTAAGAGCTCTTCCAATAGCAACAAAAGACTCAATGGAAAAAAAAAACTGCAAGCAGCATGACTGCATCTGATAAGTTCCCATAATATAATTTTACCAAAATGACCAACTTGCAGATAAATCAGCTTACCCAGGTATAAAAGTATAAAAATACTGATGAAAAGCAATGAAGTGATCAATTTGACAGACTGATCAAAATAACAATGAAAAATGTCTGCTTTTTTAAGAGACGGTTTTATTAAATTTGTAAAATCAGAAGAACATTAGCTCAATCATATGACAGGTCTAATAATTTGTAAAATCAGAAGAACATTAGCTCAATCATATGACAGGTCTAATAATACCATAAGAAAAATAGGTCTCACTGAAATTCAAAAGTCACATAAGTAAAGTTATTAAAATTTTGAACTTTTAAATATGTTATGTCAATGTCTGATAATGTAATTTTAAAATTAACAATGATGTACTTGTGACTATTTCTATTACAATGCTGACTAGGAAATACATACAGTATCTAAGACCAAATTAACGCTGCAAGGCTTTCTGCATCAATATCTTCATGTACTGAGTTAAAAATGGTATAAAAATCTTAAAATTAAATGGGACTTGAGATAAAATTAGATCAAATACACATAATTTTGGTATTTCTATTATTTTGTGCAAGCTAATTAATTCATGGGATGGACAATGTGGTACCAGGGGTTATTCTGTCTATCAGGAATAAAATGCACTTTTTAGTTTTATCTAAATTTAATTTTGTGTTACCTAGGAATGTATCTGGTGAATTGGGGCATTTTATGTTCAATAAACAAATTTCAAAAGGGGCAGAAAGAAGGCCCTAAAATTGAGTAATGAGAGTCTGCATAAGGTGAAAGTTTAAATTTAACCCTACCTGATGCGCTGATTAAACTATTAATAATAATATTCTGACCAGATCTCTCAGTCTCATGAATCTACATTCACCGAACCTGTGATACAGTTTCCATGATTACAGAAATTATCTGTGAACATAAGGGTTTTCGTGTTTCCAATGACCCTTGGCTTGATTCCATGTGGTCACATGTAATGTTGCGGCAAACAGGCCCACAAGGGGATTGCAGTAATATAAGCGTCTGGTTGTAGATGCAAGGAAACCTGACGGCAGCAGTAGGTTTTCATATTGAAATGGCACTAGGTCCATCAGGTCCAGGTCACCGATATTCTTTGTTGTAGCTCTCCGCGGGATCGGCAGCAAAGGACCAGAAAGACCTCTGACCAGAGAAAGCCTTTCTCCAGACGTCAGAGCTAAACTCAGCTAAACCCCTATCACATGACAGAAACTTTCTGAATATATCAACAGAAGCTACTTTCATCCTCTGGATATCTGGTTATTCATATTCCTAGGTGTAATGGGATAAAATGATTAAATGTAGAGGATTTTTTCTTCCCTTCAAAGTTCATTATAAGAATTGGGAATGTGCATGCCAGGTACCATAGATCTGGACACACAGCCTCCCCCTAACCCCCCCCCCCCCCCCCCCACCTTCCTCCATAAGGGCCACTCTGTCCCCTTCTCCATTATCACATATTGTGCTCGATTTTTAAGTACCAATGAATAAGCAATGATATCAGAAGGAAAGCTTTAATTATCTATGTAAATAAAACAGCTATGTCCAGTACTCATCTCATTATACAAACTTGTTTGCTCAAATAATGCTTTTTATATGCATGTTTTTTTCAAAAGAAGAGGTGTCAATTTAGTGTAGTTTAGTACCATCTAACAATTAAAATACAACTCATTGTTACTACCTTTATGATTCCATACTCATAGGTTCAGTATGAACCAAATGTGTAACTTATTTGATTAATTTTAGTTTTGAAACTAACAGAAAAGTATTAAACTTGTTAAAAGTGTTGAACAACTACAACAGTTTCACAGCAAATAAGTTTAATTAGGCTTGACTACATGTATTTTTATTGAAAAGATAAGTTGGGTTCAGAGCTAGAGCTATTAATTTGCTTAAAAGCCTACATAAGCACTTCAATAAACAAGAAACTGTCTATTATAAATATTAAGGAAATTAAAATGTGAATATAGGATCAAAACCTGCAAATTTCAATCCAGTGATATTTTATATATAATTAATACATTTGTGATGCACAGGTCTCATTTTTTCTAAATAAAACATAGAATTAAACTTCAGTGTTGAGGCTGAAATTTTCAAATGGATCAAATAAGCACATTCAATGTTTTCATAAAGTGATGAATTACAAAACTGGAAATATATGAAATACAAAAACTTTACATTACATTGCATTTAGCATAAAATATTTTATATTTTTATATTTTTTACAAAAATTTGTTTTAACCATAAAGTAATCATATGGTAGAGCATTTTATATCAATATCAGTAGCTGCTTTAATAATGGGTCTTTCCTGGTCTGTCAGTCCATATGGAAATGTTTCGTTATAAAAGCTTGTTGACTCAGGATGCCAAACAATTTTCAGTTTTAACCCACATGCTCGGAGTGGGATCAGGGCTGAAGTGAGCAATATTGTTTTACAACTGGAATATCCAGCTTATGACAGGAAGGTATTATACTGGTAGTAATTTACATGCAGACAGCCAATATTATGCATATCTGAGCACTCCAAATATCACAAGCAATCAATTAACTTGTAAAATGGAAGTTTCAACTTGCCAAAGGAATAGCTACCAGTACCCGGGGCCAAGGAAGTTTACAGGGCTGAAAATAAACTGTTAAAAGTACTTGCCCAGCATGACAAGTGACATCTGGTTTTTACTTGTCCTACATGAATTTATATTTGTCCTACAAATACAATGATCGCAGCCAAAACACAAAAATTGTGCTCCACGTGATTATTTTGCAACAATAAACTTGTTCAAATGTTTTCTGTTAATAATACTTCTCTTTAGAATTTGCACAAATTAACATGCTGGTAATTTAAGTCAGGGGTACTGCAATATGATTTAATTTTTCCAAGAGAGAAAATGGTTTACTGAAGACTAGTTAAGATTCAGGACACACTTGCCTATTTTGGCAAGTACAAGCCCACTTTTGGTTGCCTCATCCATTTTCTTGAACTTCTACGTGCCCGAGACAACCCGTTAACCATTAATATTAAGCCCTGGTGTATTTGTTTTTTTTTAGTTTACAAGATTATGTAAAGACTACTTACATGAATTCCACAAAACTCAGTTCAGAGTGTTATAGGGCTGAAATTTGGACTCGAGTACTTGTGTATGTAAATGTATATCTGACTATTACTGCATATTTACAGGCAGTCTCTAGGCCTATTTATTCATAATCGTAGCAGTGGCATTGGGCTCTAAACCTATGATAGTCAAATTAGTTTATTTTGAAGGGACTTACATTTAAGAGTTCTATGCTTTCGAATGGATTTTTCCACTCTGTTTAATTTTAGTATTTATATCTATTCCTTCATTGGGATAAAGCGGGGTCGTACGGATAAAGTGGAGAGATAAGCCATCACTAAGTCAAATTCATGCATATTTTGCATTGGCAAACAGATGTCCATTTTATCTTTACAGCATTGCCATGGTAATGAGTACTAGAGTACGAGTCAGGTAATGCTATACTCCAGTTCAAAATTTTTAACCCATTTCAGCCCTAAATGTTATTTAATCTACTTAAATATATGCTAAAGTATTCTTTTACGTGTAATAATAATCTTATCAATATATTAATATATTAATATGGGCATTTCTACTTTCCCTGGGGGTCATTAGCAAATAAGTATACATTTTTAAGCTTGCTTAGGTATGCCTGTGTTTGTACTACTAAGTTATGTAGTGACGGCCTACTCATACAGGATTCAGTGGTTTCACAGTATTGTACAACTGACAAGAGATGAATGTTAAACACACAAGTTTGAAACAGCAGTTTTAACATAGTGGTGATGAAGTCAGTGTCAGCCACAACCTCCTGTTTGAAGCATAACAGACACTGCCACACCCAAAAGTGTTAACCATGTCATCATATACCACAATATTACTAGCTATACATAGCTAACCTCTCAACCTGCAAAATATATAATCCCTGTCATTCTAGCTTCAGTGGCAAACCTAGCATAAAAAAACCCATATCAGAGAGTGTTCAAGCGTGTTGCAAACATTTACACATACACATTGCAAAGATTGGTATATATAACAACATGTATAAACTGTTTATTTTTATAACTGTGTTCTTGCCATGCACACATGAATGAGAAAGGTCTGCTCATATCTTTTTGATTATGTTATCACAGTGTGGATATTAATAATACCTGTGTAAATAAAGTAGTCTTCATGAGTAGTCTATACTATGTAGAACTATACAATGTGTAAACACATCCAGCAGAGTTGGTCTTAAAGGTTGATTCACAGGCGACCTGGACAATCTTTTATTTTATATCAATCCTAAAAAAACTAGAGATATACAACATAAATCACTCCTACTATGTCTGATGTGCTTCATATATCTGTTGAGTACATATTTGTGACCCATGCATGTATAAAGGCACTTATTCTGTTGATAACAAGCTTTTTCTGAAATTAATCTGTTTACTGAAGTTATCTTATAAGCACTCATAACATAAACTGTCTTAATCTGTGCCATATAGATAAGACTACATGATGGTACAGCAGTTATATAATTTCTCGCACATTTTATAAGTAGCATGTTTATACATAGGCAATAAGATAGGCAGGGTATTTCAGTGGATCCAATTATTTCAAGTCCTCTCTATATCTGCACTAATTAAGTGATATTGCCTGTGTACATATTTTACTAAGTGAAATGATTTCTCTTTAAGTCACCATGGTCCGTTTTATAAGTTATGGAATCACACAAACCAGTACCTGTGCAGCAGTATACATGTTGCAGCTATATATGTATTCAAGTATTGTTTAAATATTTTAAGCTTAAAGGAATCCTGTTAATGTAATTTTATTGAAGACCTGGAAAATAAATACATACCTAAGCTTGTTCAAACCTAAATTGGTCAGTTATAGGCATGTTTATTCAAAGTAAATACTGCTTATGAAATAGAAACAACACAGGTTTGATTCAGAACATTTAAATTGTCAGTTATGTCTTACCTAAGTAACAGAGCAATAACCCAAGCTTAAAGGGGCCTATTCTGATATATAACATCTATTAACTATAGATAATCTCTTTAACCTTATACAAACATCAGGCAGAAAATTAATACCCATCCCACCGCACACAGGTTGCTCAATTTGTTTGTATGCATTTGTTTTTATCATGCGGGGGCCCGCCAAAATAATCCAAACACATTCAATAAGGACATCTGGTGGCAAGTAAAAAGAATTTTGCAAAGGTATTTTGCAGCTAGTGACCTTTCAACATCTGCACAAATGCAACCAGCCACCTTACGTTACATGGTCTTCAATTTGTTGACGCTGGCTCATGTATTATGTTTACTAACAGCTCGTTGGTAAACAAGCTCATGCATGCATCTGTCACAGAGGCATTATAAGAACTTCTCTAAACAGGAAATATGTACAGCCCATTATAATGGACACAGAGTAAGCCAGAAATCACCCTAAATCTATGGAAAAAAACAGGTGAATAGCTGGCTTTAACTGTATGCCCATTAAGTTCTACAGGCCCATGCAGGGACTCAGAAACACTAATACACGCTAATACTCTTATCCGCAAATTCCTATGCTATAGAGACCATGTACACAGCCTTAGCACTACCCATTAGTAAACCCCAAGGGAAAACCTTACCATACAATGCATGCAATCCTCTAAACAATAACCCAGGTAAATATATTCATCTAGAGTTACTTTAATTAAATACAAGCTATAACACCTATGGTGGGTCCCTTCATATCCCATATAATCAGTAACATAACACACTTTTTCTATTACCTAATACTATATACAATTTGTTTCAAGACATCAGAATACTAATATACAAATACAGGTATGTATTTATTTCTGCACAATTTTGTGTGTGTAAAAGGGACAACAAGGAATGAATTAAGTTAGTTCCTCCAATAAACTGTCCCTATTCTATCAACTTCAATGATCATTTGATCATGGATTTAAATCAGGAATAAATGTTAAAACTTAAATAAACCTACAGTGATATTGCAATTTATAAGATCTTGCAGGCCACATGTACAGACCAAAATCTTTGTCAAGATATCCTGTTTACATAAAAATTTGATGTATAATTCCTGGATATAACACTGCAATTGAAAGAAAATGACTTGTTTTTATTTAAAGGTGCTGTCTGAAGAGAGAATTTGTCCTTGTAAAGTATATGCCATGGATATTCTAAATAAGACAATTTTCTTGGGCCTGTGACACAGATCTCTAACAAGAGGTACACATATGAAAATACATGAATCAGGGAATAGTTGACCTCTTATAATTTTTAATCCCTGCTTCTATAGCCATGTCCTTACAGGCATAACCCCTGTAGTTGTGTCCAGAAAACTGAGGCAAGAAGATAAGTGAAGGGTTGCGTCAACAGTGTGTACATAACAAATTGTTAACAGGGGCAAATTTTCCTAAGAACTGCTGATCCTTCACTCTAAAGGTTACACCTGAAAGTACATGCACTGGACCTTGAAGGCCACATTATACTTCTGACCTGTGCCTGTTAACTCATGCCACTCCTAGTAAATATAATCACAGGTAGCCGTATGGTTTAGACCAGATTTTGGTCCATATACTTTTAAAAGTAATTGATTACAAATACAATTACTTTTTTAAATAATTGATTACTAATTGATTACAATTACGATTACTAAAATTTCAATTTCTTTTGTGCTTATTTACAATATATTAGTAACAACAACTGTGACAGATATTGGTGTGAGCTCTTATTTTTTGTAACAGTCGCAACAATGATTAAATGAATTTATTAAATTCATTAATTTAATTTCATTTAAGTGAAGTTAGCTGGAAAGCTCGCCGAGACTGTATCAACATTCTGAATCACTAGATCCTGATCAAATTAGGATAGGTGTTTGTAAGCCCTGGTAATACATAAATCTACACCCAGAGAAATGTGTGTCACAATTCCAACTCAATGGCTGCATCACAGGTCAGGTGTGTCCCCTAGAAAAAGGTGACACTTACAGCCCATGCAGTGTCACCTTCATCTCACTTGGAAACTGATGATAAAATTTCCTCTTATGACGTGTAATAATGGTTTCAATAATTGCAAAGAATCCATCAAACCAAAACATTATGGTGATCCAGGTTACCTCTAACGTTTCTGGGTTGTTTCTTGGGTGTTACCCTAAACAGCCACAAAATATTTCCTTGACTGCTTTGAGTAATATTGCTAGTGGACAAACCAATTAACGGCAAAAAAAAAGAACATTATATCTCTGCAACCATGGAGAGTTATAATTAAAGGGACCTTTTCACATGTCAGGAACAATAAATACACATGACGTGCAGTGTTTTACAATTAAAATATTATGGTTTCTGTCAATATAACATTCTGGAACCACTGCTTACTCCTGCCCATGCACATATGAAAATAAACTTGCACCAGTCACTGTTGATGGTGCAATATATAAATTTTGTTAGTATACCACCTGGTGGTTGTACCATGCAATTTTACAAACCAAGAAATTTCAATCTTCCAACTGGCGTTTCTTATATATTTGTTTATGATTCTTCTCTTTGTTTTGGAGTTGTCATATGATTGTGCAAGTCTGGACCTGAGTGTACTCACACACAGATCTAACCATAATAATATATAAAACAGTGACTGCAGGTAAACTGAAGATAGAAAGTCCATGATGGTTTTGTTGGGAAAACTTAATGTTCAGAGAAAATTTACTTATAGATAATAAACGTGATTTCAAATTTATATGTGCCTTTAGAGTAAGTGAGTTGTTTAGTGCTAACAATGATGGGAAGTTGGTTTAGAAACAGGTATGCTTTAATAAATTTGAAAGTTTTCACAAGCAATCAATTACAATAACAATTACTTTCAATGATTAGAAAAAATAATCGATTGCAATTACAATTACTTCAATAACAATTAATTTTCGACCCAACTCAGGTTTAGACAAACTTTGTTGCTGAAGACCCCAAGCTGTTTCCTGCTTGTATATATATAAGGCAAAATGGTGATATATCGAAAGATTCTCCATGATTTCCCTCTCCGGGGGAGTGCATTCATTCCTATTCATGTGTTTGTGTGTGTTTGTGTGTGTTTGTGTGATTGTGTTTGTTTAATAAATCACTTATGCAATCATGAAGGGAATCCAATGAAATGTTCAGGGCACCTTGGGGATGGTCCATTGAAGAATCAATTAGATTTTGCTGTGGGTTCAGCTCATGGTCCTAACCCAGGAAAGACTTCCAGGAATATTCACAAATGTGCAGTCACAAATGCAAGACAGGGCATTGAGAAAGGGTCCAAAAAGGTGAACACAAACACTTGTTAGGGAACTTATGCTAAAAGGAACCTGGTAAAATGGGGTCAATAAGTGAAAGAAAAGACAGCTTGCGGAGTTCCGTTTACCCCACATTAATGACCGGCCACATGGTGGAGGTCTGCATACCTGAGAATGCATATTTCTCGTTGCACTGTCTTGACTATAGTTTACTATATGGATCAAGTATACTCTCAAGATATCAAACCTGATATCTAGTAGGCTTGATAATTGCATAAAATGTTTTTGTATGGATACACAGCCATAAAACCATTACCTTTTGACAAATATTTGTACGAGGCCTCACTTAAACCCAATTATATGTAGGCCTACTGCAATAAACGTAAACTATGTCAAGTTATACGCAGACTTCTGTAACTAATTCGAAGAAATATTAAATGAAACCTATCATCCGTGATCCTAACCTGCATATTGATGATAACTGTAGAATATTTGCGAATGTTATTATTAACCCTGCTCCCAACTAGGACCACATTAGCCAATTATCAATTATTCATTATGGAAACAGACTGGTTTTCTGACGTTAAGAATTGCCTTAAACAGGTCCAAAATGACATCTTGCAAAGACATCAAATGCTTAAAATAACATTTTCTTGAAAAGTAAAAAATAATTAACAAGTCTATCAAGGTTTTAATTAACTAGTGCACTTTATCCATCTAGTTATAGCAGATCTAGCAGGTGTTGCTCAGCTTTATGGTTAAAACGACACATTGAAAATCATTAATAAAACAAGAGCAATCTGGTAAAAGCTTCAACTCATCTGGTCCGCTGAAATGTAACATAAAGTGTTAATGCTTAATTCATCAGAGAGTGCCAAGTGTCAAGTGTTCTACAGAAAAACGGCTGAATACTGTTGGTGAAATGGCAGTCTTCCAAGCTTTATACCACCACCGTATCAAGAAAATGAGAAAACTCCCAACACACTGCACGGTTTGCCTACAATTTTCATTACAGCAAATCCTGAAACAGCCCATCCAGCCAATAGATGGCACACATATACTCAGCCAAAGCAAAGAAAGCAAACACGCTTTGACGTCAGTCCTTTGTGAACTCGGTACAGGTCACGGCCTGTTGTTTGACAACAAAAACAAGAAATGCATTAATAGTCAATGGACAAGTGCTGCTTATAATAGTAGTTCAAACCAATTCAGACAAACAAATAGTTGAACAAGCTGTTCAGCCTGGTTCTGTATCTTGCTTGAGCTACTGTGTGAATTAAAGGTATTTTTCACGAGCGTAGATTACAGAATGATAAGCCATGAAGAACATGATATTACATGACCAACCAGGTGATATCTACAGTTTTTAATAATGTAAACAGTCAGGACCATAATACCCATAGATTACACTCCACACAGGGCTTAAACTTTAAATGTACTGCTTTTGTAGAGTAAAAATCTTGAAATGTAAAATTAAGTTAATTCTTGAAATTTACATTTATAATGTACTTTCTGAAAATTCCAAATCATTTGCATCGATATACCTTATGAGTTATATAACTATCTTTCCTATGACTATCTAAGGTAAACAACATTAACTATAAGGCAATGTTAGTAAATGACCAATCACCGGAATTATAACTTGTACTGTTATGGTATAGTGTTATCAGCACTTTCTCAGAGCTGTTACACCAATACTATGTGAAAATGTGGTAGGTCGTACTAGAGCATTAAGAAATATCACTTAATGCCATATAGTTCACTGTATTCAGATGTAAGAAGTACCAAAATATTTCATAACAAACCACATTAATGTTAATACTGGTTACATGAATGGACAATAATAACATTATATGTCACAGCAATTAATTAAAAATAGTTGTTAAAATACAATATTTTGGTGCTCACATGGGCAGCAGGGATAATCAAGGGGACACTGATGTTTGCTTAGCTGTTGTGATGTTAAGCTCTGAATCCCTGTGAGTCCGTTAAGACCTGGGATGAGAGGTCTGTATAATGCATTATTCCTGAGAAATATCACTAAAAGGATACTCCAGTGGGTCTTCAGTGCAGACTGAACAACTTTTAAAGCTCAGTCAATACCATAGTGCAGACTGGCCTCTAACCTATCAAATGCACTTAATGAATTAATAATTGACTCTTAGCATCCCATTAACAATAACAATAAGGAAGAAGCCCTTGACCATAGTTGCTGCATGAAAGACGTTTCTGTATGTTCAAACCTTAATACAGAATACTGGGGTTAGAAATTGCAGGAATCTCCTGGATTTATTTAAACTAAAATTTGTATCTGACAGTTTGATTTGAATATAAATTCTTATCTACAAAAATGATGATACTTTTGATTTTACTATTTCATGATAATAAAGTATTTTACATGGTCTAAAATTAATAATCAGACTGAATATTAATTAAAGAATAAGTATCAATAAGTTCATGAGATTCTGTCTGACTCTTAAAAGGTGATTTAAACTAATATTAGTATTACTTATAAACATCCAAGTCATCAACGCACCATTCAAATATATGAAGATGGTTATTGGTACATGGACATTAGGCCAATTAAAAAGAGAAATTCCTAAGACTAATATGTTGAATGAAGTCTTTGGAATAAGTTTCAGGGATTCAAAATCTCTCCCATATTTCAAGAAATTAGAAGTCATCTTAGAATCCACCTGGTAGGGTTTTTCAGCTATATTAGATCCTGTTTATATAAATCTGAATTAACTTTAAAGTTTCCTATATTTTGTAAATAAAATCAGGCTTGCTACAAATCTGAAAGCTACAGGACAGATTTTAATCTGTATATATTTCACTTTCATGCCACACCCTACTGGTGTAAATTAAAACCACAGATGCATAAACATAATGCAAAGCAGTTTACATTATTAACAAATCTAACAAAAATTTATTAAGATATATCCATGATATTACTTGGATGAATTTGCTAATGGTAAAAAAGTCTCAATACATCCTAACATTGGTTTATAATAATGGGCGTTCAAGAACAACCCAAAACTGGTTGCTGTTTTGATAGCATATAAAGTATTGCACATTTTGGAAATATCACATCTTAAACAACCGGAGCTGGTCCTTTGCAGGAATACAAACTTTACATAGTTTATTATACTGTAATACCTGTATATTATGTATTATAACATATTATTTTTTTTTGTTCAGACAGGGTGTGAACAATGTATAGTTTACACTTTTTTTGTTGCATTGGCAGTTAACAATCTGCCCCGAAAACTATCAGGCTTATTCAAAATTGATGAAATAGATGCCATTGCAGCTTGTTGTATCATTGTCTGTGAAGCATAGCTGCGGCAGACTTGATATTATGAAGAAGCACAGGATCAGCAACAAACTGAGTTTGAAGCTGGGCCACAGCCTTGGCAACTGTATATGATTATGAAACATAAACTTGCAGCCGTACACAATACAAAAGTGTGTTAGTAAAGCTTATCTTTACGACATCTTTCACTTCCCTGTTTCAAACTGATAAACTGAATAACACATGATATGTTCCTGTCATTTATACACTTTGCCTGTTTTAATCAACTGTCACCTTGTTTTCATTAGGTCTCAAAATACCTTCCTGTTCTATCTGTACTTCAAAACATTATTTTAAATACACTGCAAAGCTAAAAATCAAAAGCACATTCATATTTGCTTTTGTGTGAAATACTAGCTTCACCTAATATATATATATATATATATATATATATATATATATATATATATATATATATATATATATATATATATATATATATATATAGACAGATGTCAAGGTGGAGACTGCAATCTGGTAGAATCAGAGTTTCTACTGGTAGAAACTACGATCTGAGTCTCTGCTGGTAGAAACCACGATTGGAATCTCTACCAGTAAAATCCGATTCTACCTGTAGAGACTCCAATCACAGTTCCTACCAGTAGAAACTGTGATCCCACTGGTAGGTACTTTGAATCTACTGATAGGAACTATAATTATGTTGGTGCCCAAATAAGTAATTATGGTTGTAAAAAATGGGTCACAGGAAGAAAAGTCACAAATTTGGGTAGGAAAAACAGTAAAAAAATATTGTTTAAGGGGTATATTTAAAAATTAAATATGTGTATAATAAAGTATGATTAATAATTATAAGAGTGTTCATTTTTTTATCATTGATAGGTGCCACATTTGAAAGGTTTAGATAAAGGTATGCTTAATCGGTGATCCTGGATCGATCACAGTTTCTACTGGTAGGAACTGCAATTGAAATCTCTACCAGTAGAATCGGAGTTTCTACTGGTAGAGATTCTGATTGTGGTTTCTACCAGCAGAGACTCCAATTGTAGTTTCTACCAGTAGAAACTCTGATTCTACCAGATCGCAGTCTCTACCCTGACATATATATATATATATATATATATATATATATATATACATATATATATATATATATATATATATATATATATATATATATATATATATATATATAATACAAGGCTTCTTATTTATGCTTTCCCAATGAACATAAATAAGAAGCCTTGTATTATATATATATATATATATATATATATATATATATATATATATATATATATATATATATATATATATATATATATATATATATATAATACAAGGCTTCTTATTTATGCTTTCCCAATGAACACAGCTGAGTGACTTCACTTTGTTATTTATCATTTTATCAATCATCGTATTTACATACACAATTTGGTGTAGTTGTTCAAATTCCTTAAGTTGACATTTATTACCCACCAAGATAGATGTACAACCAGACACAGGGACCCTGGCCACAGGATACGTCATGAGATGAGTATTTTACAGCTGCTGTTTGTTATGAGATCAGTCCACTGGGGTCTGCTAGGCTGAGGGCCAGGGTAAAATTGACAAGATGTGCTATCTTGGATGTGTCAAGGTGCACTGCACGCATGTGTGTGAAGTACCAGTGAAGTACTTCAGTTTGACCACACATAGTATTTGAAAAGACTAATTGGAGTATACTGAAAATAATTTTAAATCAAATAAAAAATAATCTGAGACCAATTGCAGCCCTTGGGTCAATATGGCACCCTCTGGCCAATAAGAAAAGCATACCAATTAAACTGGTTGATTAATCAATAAATAATTAATTAAACATTATGGGTTAAAAGGAATTTAGTAACACTTTTTGTTACCAAGTACAAAAACCTAAAACACAAAACTGCATGTAGCTCAACTGCTGATGGGCACACGATCAATGTGCATCTTACGAGTGGTTACAGGGCTGTTCCATAAAAATTCCACATCTTAAAACTGGCAATAGCATAATCATTGATTTTTACTAGGATGTTTTTGTTTGAGTTATGTGGCTTCAATACAATGGATGATGAACAATGATCTCTTACCTTTCTTGATGCATTCTGGTGTCAGTGTAATCCTTTTATGTGGTGCAATCCAAGTTTTTATACATACATTTATGCAACACAGGCCAGTTAAATCTGATTCTTCTGTACACACAATACATGGAATTTAGAATTATTATTTCACCATGTAAAACAAAAAAAAAAATGAAATAATAAAAAAACACTAGAAAAAACTCCGTTCTGAATGTGGAAATTGGGGATTTACTGGGAAAGGAAGGCAAAAAAGTTGTTTAATTATGTAGTCTGCTCCACCCAATATTTTAATATTTCATAAAGACTAACCATGCAGGTCATCAACCAGATACAGGAAACAGATATTGCTCACTGAATATGATGCAAGATGCCTAGTCCATATCGCAGCCCAGTTAATGCGAGTTATATCAGCCTGACACATCTGTATCAGCCAACTTGAGTGCCTAAGGATCATACCTCAAGCTACATCCAAAGTGAAAAAAGGCCCCTTTACTAGATGACAACACAGGTATAATATATATATATATATGTATAATAAAACATTGGGCAAGTATATGTTCAATTAAGAATAGAGTGACTGTACCTAGGATTGATGACATGCATGTTTGTTAATATTATGAACCTTTTGATTGTGTCTTAATATTGGCATTGTGGCCTCTGGCTAACATGACCAGCCATTGTACAGGCAAAAATGCCACACTTGCATGAAACAAGCTAGAGTGAAAACTTCAAACTCTACTTACTCAGTTTCATCATTTTCAAAGATGACATCTCCCTCCGTCATCTCAAAATCTTTGCCTCCTTTGGCAGAGCCATCCAAGGTTCTAAAAGGAACCATGATTCTACCACGAGCCCCTGATGATCGAATCAATTTAAACTGGGCTTCTCCAATAGCTTCACTCACAGATGTCTCCGCTGTTTCAAAGTGAACGATCCCAGCATGATCATCATCAAGAATCATAACAGTTGCCATAGAAGGATTTGCGAGCTGAAGTTTGCTGTCATCATAGTCAGCTGAGTAGGTGCCATTGGTATCGCCAAAGCGAAGATTTTGGAGCCTGACATAGAAGTGTTCATCTTCTTCAAAAACATCATCATCGATGATGGTCACTGGAAACTGTTTGTGCGTTTCTCCTGGGTAGAATATCAGAGTGCCCTCCGCATACTCGTAATCAGATCCGGCATTTGCAGTGCCATCTTCTGTGACATAATCAACATATATAGTTTCAGAGCAGTTACCTCCAACACGGGATACAGTCAACATAAACGTGCCCACGTTCTCCATCACAGTGTAATGTCCTGGTTCAAATAAAATTCGGGTGACACTATCATCTAAAACCTCGACCTTCACATCCTGCAGACTCGACCGACGTTCTATCTTAGATTTCTTGATAACATTACCTCCACCAGTCAACTTGCGTGTTGCCTGGATGCGGTAGAATGCTCTGCTCTTGGGGCCACGGTTCATAGCCTCATATTCCGCCATTTCTTCAAGAGTCTTCATATCCAAATTTGGATGCTTCTTACGCAGCTCTCGTAAAATCTCAATGTAGTCTTTGCGATGTTTTTCAAATTCCCGAATTTCAACGTCTTCTGAGTCAAGACCCTTGAAAGCCATCTCTTCACCCATATGATTGACTTTGTCCCCAAGTTCCATGTCTGTGCCATTTTCTGAGACGACTACAGTTTTGTTTCGGCTAGTTCTGTACCTTTTCCTTAAAAATCTATAAAAGAAAATTTTCTTGTCAGCGATGTAAGCTGTAACTACAGTTGCAGGGAAGAATAAAAATGTCAATACTCCCTCCCACACATTTATGACTCCTGGTGTGATGACAGAAATGATGATGTACATCCAGAGATAAGCGAATACACTCCAGCTTGCAGTGATGAAAAACACTCGCAGATGCTTGATTCTGCGGACTTCCCCGTCAGGGATAACAGACACACATAAAGCTGTGATAATGAATAAATTAAAAGCTGCACTACCCACAATGGTACCAGGGCCAAGGTCACCAGCTTCAAACTTATTACCAATGATTTCAATGATGGACAAGAGGATCTCTGGTGCAGAGGAACCTAACGCCATAAGAGTCAGATTCGACACAGTCTCATTCCAAATACGAACGTTGACAATCTGTGTTTCACCATTTGGCTTACGAACTGTCACTTCACGTTCTTTAGATGTAATGACCTCAATAGCTGCCATAAAGCGGTCGGCAATGATGGACACTCCTAAGAACATAAAAATCATTGCTGCAAAATAAACCGTTGCCCTGGCCGCCTTGTCTCCAGCACTCAAATTTTCTATTGTTGGCTCCCATAATGGCAAGAAGATACCAGGTCTGCATTTAATATCTTCATCACAAGTTTTATTTTGCGAAGCTTCTGTAGGAGGCAGGTATATTAACAGAAACACACCTAACAACAGAACTACATTCATTCTTCCAGGAAACAGGTTAAAAACCCTATTTATAGGACCCTGATGGGCTGCCATGTTTTAATAGTAGTTTTCCCAGCACCTCTTAATTAAGTTCTTCACCCTCTATATACACTAGTCCTTGATCCTGGGTGACATAGGTTCTTACATCAGTAACAGAAAGCATGCAATACAGAAAGGTGGCTACAGGCGGATTCAAAATAGAACAGTAGCTTGCACAAGTTGATCCAGTAGCATCTAGGATTTGGTTTCAGCTATCATTGGCCCCGGTTTTCTGTGAGCATGCTCTAGCCATGCAGCCTAGTGCTGCTAAAAATGCCCGCCACTTTGCTGAGCTGGGCTGTGCTTAACCGTTCTATATAAGGCTGCCCCGTCAGTTGGCCTCACTAGAATGTCCAGCGCCTGTGCTCACCATTACTTCCCCCGATTGCCCGGTTGGTCAAATGACATAAATAGCCAATGTCCCTTCAGCGTTGGACTGTGTCGCCCAATAAATCAACAGAGTTGTTCACTGGTATATATGCTGGCTCGACTAGGTCTGTGGGAGTTGCAGCGTGTACTAATCTCAGATGGGGATTTTAATCACACACAACATGCTAAAGCACTCGCTTACTTAACTGAAATGGTACACAGGCACCTTGTTAAACCTTTGCAGGTGCTGAGTAGCCGAGTAGCTGTTGTCAGTGCGCCAGACGCCGCTTTGACGAAAGCCCGCTCTCCCGTTCCTAGAAATAGCGGTTCACGCAGGCTAACACCGCAAGAAAACCAACTCACTGCACTAAACAGAATATATCCAATATATACACACACCATGCGGCGTCACACAGCGTGTGTTCAGTAATCCCGAAACGTTGCTGAGTTGTTGTTAATATACTGGCGGCAAACACGTGCAGGAACTGGACTTTGGCGTCATAGAACCGCAAGATTTTGATGCGGGTCTTCGGAACTGGCACCTCTCATGTATTGGAAATGTTACTTCAAACTCTGCCCGTGCTGGCAACACGAGTATACACTGAAATAATCACAATCCATGAATGATACACAATTTAACATCTGCTTACGCTGTTCCCTATTACTCCAGGCCGGGGCATAATTTTTCCGACAACGGCTGAATATAATTCCCAGAGGAATTAGTCTCGTTGCCTGCCGACCGGGGACGGCTTGCTGTCATCCCGCGGAATTGTGGGAACTGACAGGAAATAAGGAGAGAGTAAACCACACCAGAAAGCGATCAAATCAAGCACAAGGTTGATTCGCTTCCAGGAACTGAGGCTCGCTTGGGAGTTTCCAAAAAAGTTCCTTCTGCTGTTTAGTCCCGTATGTTTATGGTTATCGCTTTCTTACCACGCCGAGCGATCACAAGTATGATAATTGGCGATTAGGAAGATATGACCCTTACAATGCGTGTGAACTGGAGCGAAACGTTCATTCGAGTGAGTTCTGTACTGACGGCAGTCCAACCAGAACGGTATAACCGCCCATTACAAATCTTCAACACGTTCGTGTGAATACACCTTAATAGTTTACATTCATATAAAATATATAATGCAATATAATATGATATAATTAACATAATAATATTAAAATAGTACAATATATGATAGTATATTATATTACATTATAATGTAAAGAAATATAAAATTATATAATTTTAAATAATTTAATATATGATAATATATAAAAAAAAACATAATAAAAAATTAATGTAATATTGTATAATGTAAAAATATAACGTATTTAAAATATTGTATTATGTTAGATAGTAATTTCAATACGTTCGATTACATTATATATATTTATATATATATATTTGTCTACTGTACTGTAAACAAACATGACCATATTGCAATATTTATTATACATCTATATGGCATTTTTATGGTTAACTAAGCAGAGAAAAGTACAAATATACTTGTACTTCTGAACAAAAATTAGATATCTACGAGAAACAAGGAAACAAATTTTAATAGAATGGTCCGTTTCAATCAGATTTAAAACATATTATATATATATATATATATATATATATATATATATAATACACGACAAATGAGTAATCTTTTTTTCACCATAAATTATTATATAGCATTATGATAAGGAAACCACTAAGGGCGTGCATGGAAGTTAAATATAACTCTTAATTAAATATAAAGCAACAAAGTCGATATTGTAAGGCAAATACGTGATAACTGGTGTAGTAGTTGTTTCTTTAATGCGGGTTTCATGCTAAAACTGTCGATTCGGGCATTTTAGGCAAATTACCATTCAGGTTGCCTTAAGCTCGCCTTATAAACAAGAAATGTGCATGCAACAGTCAATCAGTTCAGGACAAAAAATGCGTTCGCATTTATATATATATATATATATATATATATATATATATATATGTATATATATAATTATATATATATATATATATATATATATATATATATATATCATATGATATATATAAGGAAACATTGTATTAACATATAAATGTGTTCACTCTCTTGAAATACCATTACATCACATGCATGGCAAAAGTCGCATTTTACTAGGAAAATGTGATATTAAACTTTGATAAATACAACATATCACATGTAGCTCATGCAACATCTATTATACGCATTGCTCTATGTGTAATTCCACAGAACAACGCCCATTACACTTTGCGCAATGTGATATTCCACAATACGTAACTCCGTACTGGAGTTTATTAATAATTAATGTTTAAAAAAGACACAAACACAAATAAATCGCCCAAGCACTTTTGACTCATTCACACTTCATGGAACTACACCTAGAGAGCTGAATGGACAAGGAAACGCCCAGCTTTAGGTCTAGGCCTACAAGTTTATTTACTTCCTCAATACACTTTATTACACCACACACAAGCAGAGTCAGAGAGAAAAAGCAGCAGTTTTCCCTTTTATTTTAAGTAAGAACACAAATGACACCCGTATTTCATAACGTATTATATACTATATTAACTTCATATGTAAATATAAGTGTTGATGTATATATATATATAGTGATTATTGACGAAAATGTCCAACTCGTGTTTTCATACATTTGCAATCTTTCATATGTATATATATGAAGTATATGTGTGTGTTTATACTTATATAAACAGGTAACCTTTAATTTACTTATTATTTCTATATTATATTTTCACACGTGTATTCTTTTATTTACTGACCTTCCTATACTGAGAATGGAGCACGAAATAAGAAGCAACATACAAATAATCTGCTTCGCATGCGGATGGCCATTGCTATTTGGCAATATTTCACATTTTAGCGAATAAACTGAATGAATGAAGCCTAGCCCTGAATAGATAAAAGGAACCGGGCAAGCTGTTACAGAGGTGGAATTGATCATTCATATATATATATATATATATATATATATATATATATATATATATATATATATGTGTGTGTGTGTGTGTGTGTGTGTCTACAGAGGTGGAATTGATCATTCATAATATATGTGTGTGTGTTAGACTCTTTCACAACATTTGCATCCCACTGATGAGAGTCAAGGCTGGTGATCGGTTGTTTTGAGTGAATATAAATCCAGAAATATAAATTACGACAAAGAGGTGTCTAAGCCAGAGCAGACGCCATTTCACTTCAAACCCAACATAATCCAGAAGGCGGTAAAACATAAATATTGGTTCTTGCGATGAAATTGTTCGTCTAGTCTAGTAAGTCTGAAACAATGCTATTTTCACATTGTATTTTTAATTTTTGTTTTCTGTAGAGTATTTATTATATACAAAAGTGTAGGTGACGTCGAATTGTAGGTGGATGAGACCAAGAGTATAAATAATTTCTCACAGTTTCATTTCTCTTATCTAGGTCTTCCAAGTTCATAAACAAACGGAAATTTGGAATTTGCAGCAGCCACAAGGAGCCATAAAGGTTAAGTCCGACGGCAAAAGGGACAGCGCCATCTAGTAGTTAAAACCAGTACCATATTGTTTTCCACGTATCCAAGTGACATCCCGCTTCTTTGGTCGGGAAAAATCATTTTATCCGTTTAAACTAAAAAATCGCTATTACAATACATTGTGTTTGTTCGTTTACGCGTTAAGAGAAACGTCTTATGTATTGCGTCTTTAGCCTATATATGCTTTTTGTAAAAATGGGAATATCACCACTTTTAAACTGCAGGCAAAGGTGGTCTCGGAAACGAACACGGCAAGTTTTTTTTTTTCAGTGATCGAAACGACAATGTACGCATTGGACACATTAAGGAAAACACGCCACAACACGGTACATAGCAGCCACAAGCGATCGAATATTGTATAATTCCGGTCAGGTCTTAGCTAATGGATCCGCAAGCTTCAACGAATCACTCTGGATTGTGGGATCATGCACAGACTATTGCGTCACCTACTGGTCATTTCAATAACGAAAAATTCAAGAATGCTTTACACTTTTGGCCGGTTCATTTTGGTCACGCATAAAACCAATGTTTAATCTAAAAAAAATTATTTGGACTATTCGCATCATTCAATTACGAAAACTTAAAGAATGCATTATATTTTTGGCCTGTTCATTTTTGGTCCCGCGTAAAACCAATGTTTAATCTTAAAAAGATTTTTGGGCTATTCTCATCATTATTTTTTTATATCAGACATTATAGAAAGAAAGAAAAAAAGAGAAAACATTTAAATTAATGAACACGTGCATCCAAAATAATTTAAGAAATTGTTTACAAATTCTAGATGAAGAATATTTGTTATAAAAACAAACATGTCCCTAACATTAACATCAGTTGAAAAATCACCTTACCTCATATGAAACCGATTATATAAAATGTAAATATAAACGGGAGAATGAAAACTTTATATTCTCTCTAAATTATTTGACCGCAAGTACACCGACCAATAGGCATTCAAATGTCAACAATAAGCCTGATGAGTCTGTACAAAAATTTTGAAGAAATGATAGTGTAGAAAAAGAGAGGGGGTTGATAATAACTTTTGAATTATCTGGCTTTTAAGTGGATCCTCAGTCCTGTCCAGGAAAGAAACCGTGACGGGTGATGACATCTAGTGGACAGATTTGACATAAAAGACAGGAAGGTGATGAGACAAGGAACGACTAGATTAAATCTGGCAGTGAACTGAATAAGTGAAACCTCGCATTTTCCCGCCGCAGTTAAAAATTGATTTTTTTTTTCAGCCGGCTGCGCCTCCGTCGTAGACTGGCCGTTTCTGGTCTTCGTATTTTGAAACTCACACTGCACAGACTCGGACTCACAAGAACCCGATCCAGGCCGCGGTGGCTGAAAAGAGGGGGGGGGGGGGGATGGGGGGATCGCCTGGACCCCCACCCCTGGATCCGCTGCTGCAGAATATCATAATTTTCTTTACTCAGGTTTTTTATCACGAGGTATCTATCGCGTGACAACGAGATTTTTATCACGAGGTAATTATCGCGTGACAACAAGATACTATCACGTAAAAACAAGATAATTATCGCGTGGCCACGAGATACTATCAAGTGGGAACGAGACAGTCATCGCGTGAGAACGAGATAATTATCGCGTGGCCACGCGATACTATCGCGTGGGAACGAGAAAAAAAAATCCTGGGTGTCCTATGCGAGCCACAATATTGTTATACCGAAGTTTTCAAAACTTTATGTATGATAATTTTAACTTGTTTTTAAATACTTTCAGTTAAAAAAGGCAGTTAACATACTATCACGTGAGCCCTTACATTTATGACGATTCAATGTGGCAATATGTCCTAAATTTTCTCAATATCAGATGCATACTAGTACCTGAAAGTAAGTACAAATGGTACCGCTTGCTTGCTATTTGTACCTTAACTGAAAGATTAAGGTACCCCCCAACCCTGAAATGAGCGTTCAATTCTTTATTGAATTCGCCAAGATTTAGTGAATGCACAGGCACGTCCTGGATTAACTTGGATCCTACATTCATTTGCTGGGTAACATGAGAGCTACAAACAAATGGGTCGTCTAAACTGAGAAATCCACGTCTTCGAAATAGACCTTAATGTGTATGTACCCAGATCCGGGCCACCCAGTCACCCGTAGACGTGAGGCCGATAACGCAATCCGAAATTAAGGATGACTTGCCGTGATGCACACAATTTCCTTTACATTCCCAGTTCTATAGACTGATCCACAGGAACTTTGTGAGGTCCATGCCAGACAGACTTGATCCCTTGCATTCTATTAACCACACTGTACTTGGATACCTAATGTGGAGTCGTCCTCCCAGGAGTCATATATCTTTGTCTGATGGTTGGATATTGCCAAAAAAAAAAAACACCAAACGTGTCTTTTTTTAAATGCTGCTCTTTGCTTTCTTTATCAAACGCCGGACAGAAATACAGCGTCATATACAAATACTTATGCTCTGGTGTATAAAAAATATATAAAAACATATACACATGTATCAAAGAGTTTATAGAAGCACCTTGCATATATTATCACTTTGTTTTTAGGTTTTTTATCTTGAAAACATACTGAAAACTTATTTACTATGCATATTAAAATCTGAAATACAATTATGAAATATTTTTTTAAAACATATATGCCCAAATATATTTTCCCAGTACTTTATAGTGACACACAAGCATGTCTCTCACTCTCTATTTCTTAATTGAACTCATACACCTGACGGTCTGCGCATATTGGGGTACAAATTGCTGTGGTCACCTTACTCTTTCAGTATAAACGGAGAGATTTACATTAAACCTGATAGACCACCTGTATAATATGACCATATGCTTTTCTATTGCGACATCTGACTTTCCTAAACAGACCCCCTGCGGAATATGACCACTTTTGGCTAGTCAAACGTGCCCATGGTCTTATTTCACAGGTTTCACTGTATTCCCCTATACTTGCAGGTTATGTAAACCTATTAAATGTTCGTTTGTTGTGTGATTGGAGGATTTCATCCAGATCCCAGACTTTGTCCTGGTTTGATTGGCTGGTACACATGTGACATCATGGACTGAATTTTAAAACAACTCAGATCTAGTAATGCATGTTGTATTTATTCTCTGCTGAAAATTTGGGACTGACAGAGGCAGAAATACTATGCTTTTACTGAGATCTAGAATTTTTAGTCACAGGGGATTTCCCAGTATGTGACGTCACTGCCGAGTTGACAGTGCTCATAGATGTGCCAATAGTTTTTGAACAAATCACACAACCTCATGTTTTTGGTGGAAAAATAGATAGAAAAAAATGTTTTTGCTCCAGGAATTGGGCTTATTTTATGTAAAATCTATATTAATATTTTTTCATAGGCAATTATGTTAAATGATAATATAATGATATTTGGAATACGTTTGCTTGACCTGCAATAAGCACCCTCTCACTGCTGCCTCCTTATTACCCCACTGACATACTGAAAAAAATGTGTCCCTACATTGTCACAAAGAAATCTACGTTCTTTAAAAATATGCATGTAATATACGTTCATTAATCAAATGATTTCTTTCCGATATTTTTTATACACGCGATAAACCCTATCATTTTGTTTCAAATTATACTGGCCTAGAAATTATACCTTTCGTGACCTGCAGGAAATATCGTGTGCGAGTTTCATAAAAGATAAAATAAAAGAAATATGAGAAACAGTCAGCAGTGTGGCGAGCTTTAAAGCCCACGCAATTATAAAAGAACAATGTTCAAACGCATGACGCTTTCGGGTTATATTTGAGCCCTCTGTTTTTTTAGAAAGTTACTTGCAGGGATTCTGTGGCGACATCTGTTAGTAAGTCCACTAAATAATATAGCTTTGATAGATCATTTCTAAGAAATCGGCGATATAATTACAACACGACGGGTCATGAAGTCAATATAATATCAAAAACCGGTCAAAGAAGGTTTATGCCACATTGTCGTTCTGTATCGGAAACCTTCGGCGATCCTCGGGGTGCAGGGTGGTGAGGATCTATATACATAATAATTGTATTGATATCGCCTCTATTCCGGCCTCTATAAAAATATAAATCTAAAAGTTAATGATAAATATAGAACTTTTTGTTATCTGAAATATTTGTTTCTTTTCAGGGGAGTAAATCAGAGATCCTGAGATCAAAACGGTTTCCGGTGACAGCGTCACCAAGACGACAGTAGCAACAATGCCATTGATGTCACTTTTACATATATATATATTATAGAGGGTTGTCCCCTCCAACGGTGCTTAAAATTTATGAATTCAAAACAAATTTAGGCGCATGAAAAGAAGATTGTATAATAATTTCAGCACATTTGTGATTAAGAAATACATATTTTACAACCTCTTTAAGCCAACTGTTTATAAAACAGAAAACCCTAAATAAAATAAGCAAGATATAAGAAATACGTCTTAATTATCTTCCTTTTACTTTCTCTTTTAAGTGAAAAGGGGTGTTAAAGTTATCACATTAATGGCAAAACGACCCTGGTTTGCTGCACGCATCTTTTATTCAGTACAGCATATAATGCAAGTCATACACCCTTGAACATAAGCACTATATTCACTATATATGTGACTATCAGTGTACTCGTAAGTAACAATGGAAATTACAAAGCCACTTGATCACACACACATACATTGTTTGCTGTAAACTCCGTTGGTATAAACCGCTTCTAAAATGGAACCAGGGAATCAGAGAGGCAATCATTCTTATTCAACAAGAGGATTTACCGCCAGGACGAGTAACGAAATTTAGATCAGCTCTAAAATTCATTGACAAGATTGTACGTAGCACGTTGTACCTTCCTCCTCCCCTCCACACTCGCCCCTGATAACATGACATGACCTCTCAGTGAACAATGAGGATTTTGATTGGTCCATCAATAGCTAGGAGAGCGTGTTTAATGCCCATCAAGGTCATCCTATAATATACTGCTGCTAAATTGAAATTCGGGTCTGGCTCTAACAATTACAACTTTTGAGCATATTCAGCAACAGATTTAGACACGCCCTGTCAATTTACGAAATTGGAAGCCCCCTAAAAATCTGTTGATGAGATTTTAGTTGGACGCGCCTGTTGACCCCCTCTATCACAATAACGCGAATATTCCAATACATGAGTTTACCGCGAATAATATATGAAAACGGAAGGAGAAAACTGTGTGCAAGATTACACTTCAAGTAGCACCTGCTGACACTTTTGCAAATGTCGTCTTGATGGTATGTTCATGGTTGCCCTTTCAATGTAAATATTTAAATATGAATATTATTTTTCTTATATGCCTTTTGTCTGTGTTACAATCGTAATACCATGCATGAAAATATGTAGATCATTTATGAACTTACTTTACTTAACAAAAGATGACAGAATCACGCAGTGAATGTTTGTGGTCACATATGTGTTACCACAGGCGCTTGAATCCCTATTTGTGTTGATATAAATATTTAATAAATACATTAAATAAACAAGTACCGGAAAGCGATATAGCATGGTTTACAGCTCATTTAACGGTAGGGGATTGTTGTTAAGGTAAACTGAACACTATTTAAGCCAATATCAACACAAATAGGGATTCAAGCCCCTGTGGTGTTACACAGCAGTTAGATCGAATATTCTTTTGGAAATTCAAATGTCCATATACATGTTTTAATTCAATCCTAAAAATGTAAGATATATATATGTTGCTCCTTGATCAGAGAATAAACGATAACGGCGAGTATTCATAGGTTCATTCGTGCATAACTGACTGCACATTAGTGAATATTCCTTGAGGACGTTCCTGAATACTGACCATGTATGTGCCGGATCTACACCAAAATGTTACCGACTGTTCAACACCAAGGGCGGATCCAGGATTTAGAAAAAAAAAAGGGGGGGGGGGGGTCCAACCCAGTAGGACTAATGAAAGCCTTAGAAAAAGGTCCCGAGGTCTGGAAAAGGGGGGGGGGGGGGGGGGGGACCGAAACACAATACGTGGCATTTTGCCAGCTGGTTCAGAAAATACCAACATTAACTTTGAAATTGTGTATATGATCAACATTTAGTCCGTTTTCACTACCTATAAAAGAATTCCTGTATACGGAATTGGTGCTTTCGCGAAAATTTGCAACATTACCATGGCAGGGACCTGGTCTGCATTTGTAAAACAAAAATAACTCACGGAAAATCGGAGCTTGGTATACTTAGAGCAAGACATTTTTATTTGTATGGCCTTACATACTTGGTTTTTTTGCAACAAAAGCAAACGTGAGTGTTACCATCTGTATTCCTGGAATTATATTTTACAGTGAAATACGGGTCTGTATGCGGCATGGTGCATCTAGAAAGTCAATGTGAAAAAAAAAAAAAAAACATCAAGCCAGTCTTTGACAGCCAAGGCCGTTCAGCTGACAGACTGCGAAAGTTCCTGTGTAGTGTCACCACTGAAGTGCTATTTCCCAGGAAGGTCTGCGCTTTGTTGTGATGTGCGACCATCCAGGTTCCAGCCATGTACCGATAAGTATCCAATAAGTGGCAGCAATACATTTTATTGTATCTCCCGGGGTTTGCCATGTCTTCGTCTGGACTATCTTGGGTGCCTCGTTAGCATGAAGAATTGCTATTTACAGCAACACAGTTCAAGACAAGAATTCTCTCACCTTTTATGCTTAACCCCGGTGGTACCAGTTTTCTTGATGCACGTGATCAGCATAACAGCAGGGTCCGGGGAGTCACCTTTCACATTCACGTCAGTTCGGATTTGAGAGAAACATATATATGAAAAAAGTCTATATGAAATGCCTATTTGTTTGTTCACAACATAACTCAACGGAACCATGAACGGAATCTCATGACATGAAAATGTCAAAGCATTTTCGGGAATGGGCCGATGTAGAATCGAAAAGAAAAATAGAAAGAAAAGTATTAATGATGGTTTAGGTTTTTATGTGTGTGGAACTGATACAGGGTCCGCATTCATGAATGTCATCAAGGAATGTTCACAAATGTACATTCACTAATGCATGAATGAACTGGGGAATATGATCTAAAGAGGTGAATGCAAACACGGTTTTAGGATCATCCCACAATAAGGACCCCACACCTTGCGGAGGCTTGCATTCCTTGGAATACAGATTTCTAGTTTCATTGAAAACCTAAGGCCAAACAAATATAAAAGGTATATTTCTCAGGCACCGCCCGTGTCAATTTTAAACCCCCGCATCAAATTTTTTTTTTATTTTGATTTTCATTAGAAACTTACCAATTTTGAGCTCCAGCCGCTTAGACATTGCTGAATGGTGAAAATACCCGTTTTACTTGGTGCCAAAAGAATAAATGAGTCTTTGAAAATAAAAGAGACAAGAAATAAATAGGTAAGAGGAAAAGGAGTCAGAGAAATTTGAGTGGACCATGAGGGGAGTAGAAAGAAAATAAAGAATGGCCCAAGGAAAGGGAAGAAAAAAAATATTAAGAAAAAAAAATGGATAAGAGGCTTAGTGAATAACCAGCCCGAGTAAAGTAAAGTATTAATGATGGGTTGCGCAAAAGAAGTCTGTATGAGCAAGAACATATGGTAGAAGATTAATCTGAGAAAAGATACAAACCGCCCCCGGGGAAACGAAATAATAAGCCTTCATGAGAAAAAGTAACAGACATGCATAGTTGAGTGAACAGAGAAGAGAAGATGAAGGACAGATATTCCTCTGTCCTAAAATGAAACATGTATAGCAAAACAAAGCATGAAACACCGTGAATACCTCATATGACGGATCGTCCTGTCTTTCTCTGAGATGTCTGAATGCACGGACTTCATACTGAGTCATTTTATCATGCATTGGCCACATTAGAACCCTGTTTTTTCTATACGACTTTGGCCACCAGGGGGCGCTGGTGACCATGACACGGCTACCTTTTATTTTGCTTTTGATGTCAGTTTGTTCTCAGTGTTAACATGTATTGACAACTTAACTGCAGCTTCTTGGACAAAATTAAGCCGTTATACCACATTCCATTGTATTGATATCAAGTAATTTTTTTCTTTCTTATTGCCATGAAGCAGATTAAATTCTGCAATTTTTTTTTCATGTGTGATAGTGCTTATTAGTGTATAATCATCTTTATACTGTTTTTAAGAGAGAATCCCAAAAACACTTGCATGTACATGCCGCTATGCCGACTATTGTGTTAAGAATAAAGATATGATAAATATAATGACATAAATTATGTCAATAATAATATTTATTATTGAATATTTATGACTGATAAATCGTTTCCATGCAGGATTCATTTCTAAAAACTTGAATGAAAGTCCCAGGTGTATGAAACAGTTGAGTCATATGCAAATATGATGACGGTTATAATTACAAATAATAATAATACTAATTTGACAATATGACTGATACTGTCCTCAAAAGCTATACCTTTTATTATTTAGTTCAAATATATCACCCAACAGGTTTGGTGATATACCATGCACCTTTTATACCTTGATCATGCATGGTCGACCTGAATGCTGTTTATGCAAGATTTTGTGTTTATTTGAGTTAAAAAACCCTAATATAATCTGTTAAAATCTTGATATACTAACCTTGATGCTGTGTGGAGCTGTAATCAATTAACACCTTGTGAACGTAACATCGATGTATATACAATTTAAGGTGCCTGCTTGAGTTGGTAAGAATATAAAAGTTGCATTAGGAAAATAGAGCTTTAATTAATTAACTCCTTGTAAAAGTAACATCACGGTGCCTGCTGATGATATGCGTTGGTAAGGATTCAAAAGATGCATTGCGAAAATGGATCTATAATCAATTATCTCCTTTTGAAAGTAATATTGAATGGTTTACCATAATTAGGAATAAGTAAGGTACCTAATTAGTCAGCTACACAGATATATAGGAAGAGATAGACATGACGTCCTAAATTGCGAGAGCTTGGTATATAGTGTGATGAAGCGTATACTTCAGGCTAGGATAAGTACTAAATTGAGAATCTGCCGTCTCAACTATAGTTACCAATAGAAGTTATATACGGTATACATATGTTGCCTCCTTCATTAAGTTTCAGTGTTTGGTATTTTTGCAACCAAAAATGTATGACTTTGATGTTCATTTGGAATGTGTGACCTTTTAGTCATCAGTAGTGTTCAATAAATGCTATGTTACCACTCCCGTCCAATTTGGTTCCGTTTGACCATGAAAATGACAGTGAGAAAGTTACTTGGACTATTCTCTAAGTTTTCATCACTAAAAAGTTGTATATAAATTAAAGGGAACACGTAAAAGCAGTATACAGGAGATAAAGGTTCTACAGATACCAACAAGACTATCCTGGTCCAATGGATTATTTACTAATAAGCTGAAGCACATTTCACTTTGTACTTGCTTTGGAGCACATTTCCGCTGTGTGTATCTAAACTGAAATCATTATCAAAAGATACTCTAAGTAATTTTACAGATTTATCATAAATGATTTCTATGAGTTAGTTGTCGAACTGTATAATTACATTAAAACCATCCATCGCAATTTTTGTTTAAATTAATCTGGATTAGCTTGTTAATTTTACAAGTAGAGCTCAAACCTTTACTATAATTAGTAGATGATTCTGACATTAAGTGTCTCTTTAACACTATGATTTCACCATTATACTTATAAAGCTCAAAACTAATCCACACAAGTGTCGTGCATGAAGCGTAAAATCTGGTGAAAATCGCTTCTGTTTATTTATCTAATTATCCTGAGCAATCTGCAGATCTGGCAAGAACCTGAGAAGCATCCCCCCTCACCCCACGCCCAAGGTGTGGCTGATGACATGCGTTAGTAAGGATACAAAAGTTGCATTGCGAAAATGGAGGTGGTTCCCTCTAGCATAAATTCCCTTAAAAAAGTGTCACAAGTAAATCAAGGTATATTACATATCAGACAGGAAGGCAGGGGTTCCCTTTACCCCACACTAAATAGAACCATCCTTTATCGCTCCTGAGTGTCTTTAACACTTTTGGGTATTAAAAAAAATAAGAAAATGTGCCAAAATGAACAGCTGTAGCTGTTTCGTATACCCACCCGCAGATTATACATCCTTTATACCTATAGTTATTTAAACACCTCCATTCAGCGCCAAAAAAATAAGAAAATTAACGGTGAAACCTTAAAAGAAGATCTATTAAAATCATGCACGTGAAACCATCAAAATATAATGAAAGAGCCTGCTTTATCACATATCATGGACATATTGGTTACCATCTCGGAATTAACAAGGCAACCATTATTTTTCATCATTATTTTGGCGTCCAAACTTTATTAAATGACAATTTAGGGAACCCTGCAGAGTTGTTTTCGTCGAGTTCCGGATACTGGCATGGCGGCATATATTTGTGTCTCAATCTTATTGACAAATTCCTTTTGGTAAAGTATTAACTGATCCATGGATCATATATATGTGGGTGCCTGAGGGCTCATGTCGAGCGTAATGGCGTAATGGTTAGGGCGTTGGACTTGTGAATGCAATATTTTGGGTTCGCGTCCCGTTCAGACCGCCGTCTGCGCTAAGACTCCTGGCCAAAGTCTATTCCACAAAGTTACGCTCCAGGGGCGGATCCAAAATTTAGAAAAAAAAGGGGGGGGGGGGGTTCCAACCAAGTAGAACCAATGACAAAGCCTAAAAAAGTACCCCCCCCCCCCTCCGAATTCGCTTCTGCGCTCTCTCGACCGAGAAGTGAATGGGTACTGGTCATGGGCGACACGCAGACCTTCTATAGCGCCTGTTATGGCTGCTTGGGTTGATGCTCCCCAGGGAGCCAATTAAAGCTAGAAAAAAGAACAGGCCCGAAAGACCAGAAGGTAAAGTGTTATGGTCGGCTAAGACGAACATCGTCGGTAATGTCATACTATAAACCCCCAGCGTTTCATGTGTTGATGATAAATGCCACCGAATGATCGTATTTTAACTTGTAACACACAATGGTCCATTAAAGCATTTATATATGAAGACTCCTGTATAATGATAGCAATCGCTTTTTTCTTCATTGTGGCAACTAGCTTTACAACCATTTTTGGATGTTTCGGTATGCCTATTACCTTTTAATGAAAAAAGTCCATCCAGGGTCCTATGATAACCACAATTTTCTCCAAAAACAGCATTATTATAAACAAATGTCCTATATTCATCCATGGAGCTTTTATCTAGCATTTTGAAAAATGCGGCCATATTTTATTGTTATAATTCAAAATGTGTTAAAGCCACTTTGGGGAACACACAAAAAGCCCCCTTAACTCCATTTCTATATTTCTTTATTCAGAGTAGTGAAAACATTACTATGTTAATAAAAAAAAAACACTTTTAAGCTGTAATTTCATTCATTTAGGTAAAAGAAATGATGGACATGATTATAACATGGCTTGTATACGTGTCACTTCACACAGACCACGGTTGGGGCCAGGTACTTGTACCTGTACCTATACCTGTACCTAGGTACACATTACAGAGTACCTGTACCTGTACCTGCTGGTCATGAGTAGGGAGTACCTTGTACCTGTACCTGTACCTGTACCTGTACCTGCTGGTCATGAGTAGGGAGTACCTTGTACCTGTACCTGTACCTGTACCTGTACCTGCTGGTCATGAGTAGCATACCTTGTACCTGCATGTACCTGTACCTGGAACTAATAATACCTGTACCTGGTGCAAGGTACTTCAGGTACATTTTAATATTCCAGTTTTTTCTTTCAGAATTTAATTTGGTTAACTGTAGTGTAAAATAAACAGCAAGCCGTCATTTTGATAAACTGCTCATGAACTGAATGACTTAATGGACTTTCAGTACACTTGAATATCATGTTTGTGAATGGCTGGTGTTATACTGTATAGTACTTGGTGCACTTGATGAATTTTTAGTACACAAATATCATGTTTGTGAATGTATGGTGTCATACAGATAATAAGTTTTAGTAAAATATACTTAAGCAAATGACTTGAATATTGTTTGATAGAAAAAAAGGCATGTTAACTTGCATATGCGAATTTATGCAGCTATTATTATCCGTAAAAACGTGTTAGAAGTGATCCTAAAATAAATGTACCTGTACCTGTACCTAGGTATACTTTCTAAAGTACCTGTACCTAGGTACTATGTGAAATTCAAGTACCTGTACGCTGGTCCGCGTTTAGGGAGATTGGTAACTTGAAGAAAGCTGTTGACCCGCGTGCGAATCCGCGTTTAGGGAGATCCCTTTTCCTGAACGGCCTTCACCTTCACATCAAACAGCGCGGGAATCCTCTTTGGAATTCTGTGTTAAAAACCGAAGAATATTTTCTTGATTTATTGATGTTTAATTTATTCCTGAGAAATCATGGGGGTAAGTTCACATCTAAATAGGTCATAGATTCACTCTAAATTATCGGATCCGTATGTTAAAGCTTGTATGTTGTCCTGTACCACTAAATAATAACCGTTTCTGCATTCTCAGATTCTGTCTTCTGTCTAATGTCCATGGCAGTCATAGCCAACAACACCGCGGGTAACTAAAATGTTAAATATATCTGACTGTATAGTTTATTCACCATCCTATATATGCTCAGTATGATCTGTGTATTTTAAATGGAGAAAACCAATCCGTATCTCGGGTATCTAATTTATTAAAGATATCTGTTATGATAAGCTATAAGCTAATTGCATAAATTCCTAGTTTAAATATGTCTACAACCCTTATATTTATAAAACGGGACCAGTCCTCAAAGCATTGTCTTTGCTAGGTATACACTCTTATTGCTTCTGTCATGGAGGTTATGAGCAGTATGATGTCGTACGACCTGTTCTTCTTAGTCCAAAATACACAATAACTAGAGTAAAATGCACTTAAAGTTGCCAGTATGTTGCAGGTTTATTGAAAATTAGATACTTTTGCCACATGTGGTGAAGAAGTTGTGGTAAAAGTCTAATATAGATGACCCTGTCCCCCTAAACACCCAAAACACCGGTGTTTTGGGTATCTGTGATGAAACACCACGAAACACCCACTTAACTTCAAACCTGAACCCAAAATGTAACACAAATTGATAAATTATCATCTAATGAATATTTCTCTGCAATATTGTTTCATTAATTTATGACATAAAGATAAAAACGAGTGTTTCGTGCTGTGGTCGGTTCACCGGCACCCACGGCTGCCATTTATGCCATCTATGACCCTGCCCCGTAGTGGCCCAAGTCACAACCAAGCAGCGCACTTGTCAGTTGTACAAAACACTATTGCTTTCTTTAATTTTACAGAATAGTGGCACAATTCTGCATTAACATATGCACTAAATGATGTTTTATTAACTGATACCAGTGTTTTGCTTTAAATTCGAATTTAAAAGGGTGTTTTGTGTGTTTAGGCGGACCCAGATGACCTGCTGCAAACTGCCATTACTCATACTTAATTTTCCTTTGAATTAAGTATGATGTCTTATTTTTATGTGAATCTTCTATAAATATGTGAATTTTAATGTTGAATGGTAATCTTGCATCTTCTTGTTAAGTAGTAAACAGGCATTCAATTAAATAAGATCGGTTGCATATACCGTGGCATATATGGTAATGTAGAAACTCACCGTATGGATATCAGACTCGGTATATGACAGGGAGAAATAATATTGAGTCTGACCTGCTTATCTGGCTAAGGGGTAGAGCGCAGGACTCAAAGCTGAGAGAGCGTGAGTTTGAATCTCAGCCGAGGTGGTGAGATTTTTCATGGTTGGCCCCCATCCAGGCTGTGCGATCTGCAGGCATAATGGGAAGGCATATATTGCCCAATGGCCATGTTTCACTCACAAACAAGTGTGCCTTTTTTGGGGCTCCTTGGTAGTGTTGGGACGATATGGGTTTTTGATATCATGATAATTATTCAAATTTTATCGCGATATACCGTGATATTGTGATATTCTTAATTATATATAATGGCATTAATAAGCCATCAATAATGATATTTATAACAACCACCTTTAAAGTCTTGATTTTTTACAAGGGGTTAAGTATTAATATCATTTATACCTATTGTGCCAGTACCACAGAAAGACTCATTTAGTGATGTAAGTTGCATGAAGGTCCTGCAGGTGTGCAAGCTTGAGGTGCGGGAAGTCCTGCCCCCATCGTCGAATCATGTTTGTAAAAACTTTCCATCAGTTTTGTAGCTACATAAAAGCCGGAGAATCCTGGCGAATTTTCGGAGTGCGTGTCATACCAATCATGGCTAAATATACCATATCAATTTTATATGGCAAAATATGCAACCCGTATGGAATGTTCGATTCAGTTGTGACACTTTTATGTTGACATTTTCATTCCATGCAATAAAAGCATAAATATGTGTATTTATTGCTCTTTCATTATAATGTTATTATCTCCTGGAATTCTCAAGCTTTTGTCCTCTCTGATTCATCCTGCTACTTCCGGACATTTCCGACTAATCCCGAAGTCTGTAAGCACACGGTTCCACCCACACACGGACATTTCCGAAGATTCCCGAAGTTTGTAAGCACACAGTTCCACCCACATGCGTGTATTCAAATACATGTGGTTTATACAAATAAATGTGATTCTTTGAAATAAATTTATTTTGAACTTCAAGGGCTTGCTTGTGAACCAAAATCGTGAACAAAAAATGATATCGTGGTATCACGATAATAGGAAAGTTGACGGTATGATAACCGTAGCTGTCAGATATCGTGATAATACCGTATACCGGTAACCGTCCCAACCCTACTCCTCGGTGATATGACTTAGAAATGAACACAATTACACACTCAGGGCCCACAGGTGCAGAAGTCACCAAGCCTGGTTAACACAAGGATATGAAATGAGAGGAAACGTGTGATACTGCCCTATCACAGTCTGAAACCGGAATGGAATTCTGCAGGTGTACATATATACAGTCAAGTTAGCATTAAAAATTGGAGGCAGTTACCTTCACCAAAAAAAAAATATTACTTAAAAAAAATATTGAGTCTGATTGTATCGGGCTATCTGTCTGTTAGATAAATGAAGCAAAAGGTCATTGGTTCCGTATATTAACACAGAGCCACAGCTTGTCTACAATAATGACAGTGTGCTCTGTTTTATGTCCAAGCACTCTAGCCTGAAGCATTAATTGTATTGTTCATCTTGGTTCCTGGAAACTTCCACTCTGGTGGTATGTAAGAGCCAGATGTGGCTCTTCAATAGTATATATTCATAAGCTTTGTGATGTCAAGTTTACAAATTTGTTTTCAGCGTAAAACAGCTACAACTTCCAAAGGAAAACTGAAGAGGTTAAAGAGAAAAGAGGTTAGAAAACAATTATACATTGAAAGAGCTGTATACCTTAAAAATATGATTATGAATGTCTAAAAGAATTTGGCAGAAAGATAAATGTGGCAGTTGACTAGAGACTATCCATTTAATGATTGGAATTTCTACATTATGGAATTACCTATAGAATGATATTAAGATATATAATGATATTTAAAATTAAGGCTATAATATTCATGTTTTGTGACAAGTTGACCTTTAATCATACCATTTTCACAGACAAAATGGTTTCAAAATGGGCTTGGCAATACAGATTGATCAAAATTGTTCTCAATCTATTTTATGTGAGCAAAGACCAAAGTGGTGGGGGGTTTTGTTGACAGCTTTCCCTGGAGGGATCACAGAAAGAACCCCAAAGAATTCAGTCATTGCTATGTACAATAACCTTGATACTGGGTACTTCAAAACAAGGTCCAAACCGCTCTAGAGCATTTGCACTGACCCTGCTGGATCACTTGCACATCACTTCAGTGGAGCAGTTAATTTGATTCGCATTTGAAATGGTTTGAACCAACTTCCTGAGAAGCATTCAAAACTTTTGGTTAAAAGGCTTTGGATTGCCATGTGAATGCTCAATTCACATTCAAAATGGTGAAAAAGCATTTTGTATTTGGTGTATAGAAGGGGTATCTTAATCTTGATAGGAACTGATTTTTTTCATTTTGGAATGTTAAATTTTAAATATACTTTTATTATTTTAACTATAAGTGTACATATTTAAAGAATGATATTTTTATACACAGGAAACTGACAGACTGGCAGCAGTGCAGGGCATCGTTGATGCAGCGAATGCAGTGAGTGGATTTATTGACCCTACACTCTATTGAATGATGCATTTATTTATTATTATGTATTCAGTTAACAAGTTTCCTTTTTTTTTCACTCAAATGCACGCACTGCATTTATGTAATTTGTTGTGGTTTCAACTTTACTTAAATATTCTTATTTGCAAAAAAAAATTTTGTAAAGTTTTGTTGTAATCTTGTTTTGTTAAATCATAGACTTGATGAGTATTTGCCAGCATTTTGCCAACCCTGTGGGTTCAACATGAATCTTTACCCCTACAAATTTCTGCACATTCAAAGCCAACTACAAGGACTATAATGGCTTTACTCTTTCCAGGACAGTTTGAATTGTAACAATTACTGATTGTCATAATTTACCAAGCATCAGTAGCATCAGACTCAAAGAGAAGATAATCTTCAGTCAGTAATTTCCTTTTTTTTTTTTGAGAAATTAATTCATACTGTTAAACCCTTGTTATTGTAAATGCCCAGTGTGTTTATCTGCACAAATACGCAAGAGAAATATAAATATCAGTGACTTTTGAAGGGCGAGTAACAGTTCAGGCAGGGCAATTAAAAGGTAGATGTTACTTGCCCAACTGAGCAAGAACCTTTAGAAGTTAAAGGCAAGCCCTGATTTATAATATTCATATGTTCCAGCTGGAAGATCCTTTGGCTCCTCTGGCCCCATTCAAGAAATTTGAAAGAAATGGGTGAGTTTATATTTCCTGTTTAACAACTAATCAACTAATGCACAGCAGAAGTTTATCAGAATGCCTTTATTATAACTACCAGCTGACTAAAATAATAATTTGTAAACCTTATCAAGTCTTTTTTGTAAATCCTGTACATTATATCTTTGTCATATATTTATACTTGATACTCTTGTATCAGGCTGGTTCACAAAAAATGCAATACAAAAATAAAATATATATATAAATTATATACAATTCTTTCAATAATTCCAGATTAAGTCTAGAAATACAGTGCAACAGAGTGACAAATATGGACACTGCAGATTTTGAGTGGGCTTATAACATTACAGAGAAGAACATGAAGACCTTGTGAGTATACTAAATATGACCACGACTGTCCTAATTAACTGGATATTCGTCTGTTTGAAACCAAACTATGGTTGATTATTGTGTCTTAATAGGTCTGGTTCCCAAATTTTTTTTTTTCACAGGCATGCTCCACTTATACCAGGAGTTATAGAAGGGATTCCTTTATCTGTGTGTAATTAAAATGACAGCTGCAAATGCACTTAAGTAGCAGGAGTTGTGCCTTTAATGGAGCAACAACGCAGCACTAATTAAAATACCCTGCACATATTCAAACTATGGCCATAGAATTGTCAACAGAGTAGTATTAGTGCAAGAGTCACTTATGCATGAACCAGAGAATATGGGCTGAATAAGTGAATTTAAACACGGTTTTGGGAGCATCATACAATAGGGACCCCCCACATGGTAGATGCTTGAATTCAGATATTGAGTTATTCTTTTGAATCATTAACTTTAGTTGAGGGTCAATGTGCTGCTGTTTTAAGTTGTTTATAATGGTAGATTATCCACCTTATGGTTTGTTACAGGTACGAGCAGAGTGACTGGGGATGGGACGGCAAACAGAAGAGGGAGGAGATGTCAGAGGATGCGGCCTGGTACCTGATAGCCAGGAAAACCAGCGACAGGACTCCGGTGGGCATGGTTCACTTCCGGTTTGATTTAGACGAGGGAGATGAAGTGTTATACTGGTGAGTGTGGTCTGTCATCACTGACCAATCTATACAGCGTCAGTGAAACTGTGTGCCAATTGACAGGATGTTATTTAATCTGATAACAGTATATTAGAACACATAAACTGTTGAGCAGTTATTCTACTGATCAACTCTAGGAGTTTTGAATTTTCACTGAGTCGAAAGTAATTTACTTAAGAGACCTTGCAAAAAAAAATGACAACCAGTGTTGAAACTTTTAATGAGTTTATATCTTAAATTGAAAAATAAAAATTAAGACATTATCAATCACCCTTAAGTATTGCAGTTAACCTCTAATGTTTATCACATATTTGTGATAATACAGATAGAGACTAAGTGTTTGTAAGAAAAGAATTAAAAATTTTTTTTGTGTTCAACATACACTTGTGAAGGTTAAAATTACTCTAATTATTTATGTGCTGTATAATTTGCCAAAGTTTGCTGGGTAAACTAATCTATAAATGAAATTGAAAGTCTCAGTGCCCATGTTGGGTTGTTTAATATTGCTTCCTCTTTTAATTTTTTTAGAACATTAAAATGTATGCCATTAAACAAATATATGGGACACTTACTGAACATGTTTAAATTGATATATATAAAAGAGAACACTACTTGTAATACTCAGCCTCTTGGTATCTAGGGTATATTTTTTACAATACTGGTTCTGATGTAAACCTGTTTCAGAATAAACACAATTGATATAAATCATTTGAAATTATTTGTCTACTATCTTAAGATGGTAGTTTATAGTTTTATACATAACATAATTTTATTGAAAATTGTTTTAACAGTTGATTAATTTAATGTGTACCTTGTAATATACATCCTTAAGAAAGAAAATCATTGATGAAGAAAGAAAGTAACAATCCTCAATCCCAAATTATACCACTAATTAAATTCTTGATTCAATTATTACTTTCTTTGTCAACGTCAAACTTTATATAAAAAGCAAATAATTTACCACAATAGATTTTAGCCAGTAAATGTACAATGTAGCCCTCCCTATGTTAATAGCCACCATTTTTATTTCTGTGAGTGGAATGGTCTCGTGGCTTGCATTGAGAGGAGATACAGGTTACATTTATTGAGACTACCCTTGACATTATAGCATGGTCCTGCAAATTTGACAGCTCACAGAGGGCTTTTGATGGTGCATGAAAAAAAAAATAAAACTCTAAACAAAATGATTTGGAGGTTAAGGATTGATTACAATTTAATTCAAGGGTTTGAAATTAAATGGTTACATCCAAGTGTACAAACTCTGTACATATCTGTTTTCAGCTACGAGATCCAGCTGTCAAAAGAGGTCAGAAGGAAAGGACTTGGAAAATTCCTCATGCAGATACTGGAGCTCATGGCTCACAAGTAAGATATAACACCTGTATCATGTATCATTCTAACTGACACTACTGTCCAAATAATGTTATCTATTGCTTTAAATTCTTTTCTTTAGATCTCCTAGAAAAAGCAGCTGCCTTAATTTGTTTCACTTAAGTATTGCAGAGCTGGGATTGGTTTCAATTTGATAGGCATTGGGAAGAAACATATACATCATGATCAAATGTGTTTAAGAATACAGGATTTATGTGCACAATTCAACATCTGTTGTGTAAATTTGGCTTGCTAACTTTTAATAAGTATCATTTTTGGGTAACACATTTTAGAAGGCTCCTATCTTAAATCACCAAATGTTGAGATGTTAATATACATATTATATATATATATATATATATATATATATATATATATATATATATATATATATATATATATATGTCCACACACACATATGTATGTGTGTGTATGTATAGTGTATTTGGAGTGATAATTTTTTTAGGCACCAACCTGTATATTACAAAATGTTAGACCCGAATCATGCTCCTTACAGTGGATATTGTTAATGTTTATGATGAACCAGACCGTGGTTGACCCATCAGGTCACAGTTTGAGGGGAAGGTACATTGTCATTGTACATTATTTTACATAGGTGTGGGGCTGCTGCCACTCATTCCCCTTAGTTGGTTCCCAAGACCAAGGTTCATTTTAATGAATCATCCATCCAAAAGGTGGCAGCATAAGGAAAAAGGAAAATAATTACTAAAACAAGCACAAAGTGTTGCTGCCTTATGAAGTAAGGGGAAGCATGAGGCCACTCAGGCAAAAAAGATTTATGAATAGAAAGTTAACATGTGCTAGTTCATGGCTGTGATTTTTGCCCAGAATTTAATTTTAAGTGAAAGGCCCAAATTGGTTTGTGTTCTGTAAGTTGGAAAAGTGCAGATGCCAAAATTGTCCCAATGTCTTGGTAGGTTCTGCTTGTTCCATGAGACTATCATGGACAGTTTTAGCAGTTTATAGAAGATAAGATTATATATATGGTGTAAACTGCTGCAAAAAAAAAGTCCTATCACAGACCTTTGCAGTGGCCTGTCATGGACTAATTTGTGGCATGTCAAGTCTTTTCAACAAGGGATGGCTTGCTTATGGGAAATCAAGCTGGGATACACTACTAACAAAAAGTGTTACAATGGTTCACTCAGTAACGTAGCTGGCAAAACTGTCATGTTTATAGATTTATGTGAAAAGATTGATAAAGCATCAAGATTGAACCATAATTTAAAATGGTGAAAAAACCATCAATATGTAACCTTCATTTAGACAGTGTTTAATATTTTTTAGAGGTTATGTATTTACTGTTCTATTTTGGTTGTAGAACACACATGAAGAAACTGATGGTGACGGCCTTCAAACATAACCCAGACGCACAGGCATTCTTCAAGGACAAACTCAAGTAAGAGCTATTAAAGAGCTATTAAATTAATCATCAAATGTTGACATGTCTGGTCTTTTATTGAACTATGGTGTGGGAATTTAGAACTATTTGTAGATTTAATAGGAAAATTATATTTTATTTTGATTCAGCAAAATGGTATGATTGTATTAATTGTATCTGCCTAAACAAAATTTTGCAGATACTATGTTTTTGACTGGGTTCCACCGCCAGGTTATTTTTTCGAGAACTACTCCGAGACCACTGGACTGATTTTTCCAGAACTGGACCCCATTATAGGTCCATGTGTGAACTGGTGCCTAACCATTTTGTGTTGACCTCTGACCTTTCCTCTATGCAGAGCATCCATCTGTGCATCTGTTTTCACACATTACCCATATATCTTCGGACTTGTTTGACCAAACAGGCTTGAATTTTGCTCTTTGATGGCTTTATATCATTAAAAAAATTGGTGGCGCTACCTGCAACCATTTTTGCACAGCATCCATCTGTTTGTCTGTCTCTCTGCAGAGGTCGGACTTATCCTCTTGAAAATTTGCATGTGTGTACATCCTGGACAGCTTTCCTGATTTTATGACAGGTGGCGCCATCTACATTCACGTTTACGCCACAGACATCCATGCTAATATCTCAAGAATGATTTGATGTAACCTAAGTGTATGGATCCCTCATAGTCCTTTATCATACGCAAAACTGGTGCTGCCACCTGCAACCATTTTGGCACAGCATCCATCTGTTTGTCTGCCCTAGGATAAAATCACTGGGATCTCAGAAGTGGTTTGACTTATCTGCCTAAAATTTTGCATATGTTTACATTCTTGATAGCTTTCTTGATTTTATGGCAGGTGGCGCCACCTACATTTAAGTTTATGCTGCATATCCATGCTTATATCTCAGGACTGGTAAGATATGTTGGCCTGAAATTTTGTATAAGTATAGATCTGGCATAGCTCTACCCATGGGTCACTTGTTTTCATGTGCCATCCCAAAGTTCTTTGTGAGCTCCAAATTTGACGGAGCAATTTTGGATGTTGAAGCTCTTTACAGGGTATGTACCCTAAATCTATTGGACCACTCCACTTAGAAACATATATGGAAGAGCTACCTTTTATTTGAAGAAATTTACTAACATTAATATATGGTGAAATTGCTTTTTGTTTGTTTTTTTTAGTCTGAAATTTACTACTTAGGTAACAGTTAAATTGAGTATTGAAATGAAGGTAAAGAATTGATAATTAAATCAAATCTGAGGGGACTCTCAGTTCACAAACCTTTATAACAATGTAACTTCTATTCAGATTCACTGTTGATGAGACAAGTCCAGAAGAAACAATGGCAGAAGCGATGTTCTCAGAAGAGGGAGAGGGATACACATACGAGATCTTGAGTAAAACGATTGGTGTTAAAAAAGCTGCAAAGACAGTAAACGGGAGTGGACACTCAAATACCAAGGCTGTCAGTGTATCGTGAATCTCAAACACCAAAGTCTTCAAGGATTAAATTCTCATAAATATTGCATTTACTCCATCATGTAAATGTTTTGAATATACATACAACTTCTTAAAGTATATGTATTACAATGATGCAGAGGTTGGTCATCATATGTACATGTATATATATAAGCTTCAGGAAGAAGGACATCTTGTGGTAGATGTAACTATAAGTTTGCTGCCACAATTAAAAAAGTCAGTACAGTTGTAGGAAGAAGGACATCTTGTGGTAGATGTAACTATCAGTTTGCTGCCACAATTAAAAAAGTCAGTACAGTTGTGGCAATGTTACAATGATAACTGTTTCATGTGCACTTCTTAGAAATATTAGTTTAATACCTGTCCCTAGATGGTGCCAGTGTATAACTCTTGTGAAACAACTTCTGCAAGTAATTTTGATCCTGTTCACTGAGAAATAGTGCAAGAAGCCTGTGGTGTTCAAAGGTTGAACATTTAGCTACACATAAGTATATATTGGTGAAGATGTGCTAATTGTGCAAAAAGTGCTTTGTTTCAGTGTAACAATTCATCACAGATCTTTTGTTTGCTTTAAGTTTTAATAGCCTTAACATGTTCACATGCAGTACTATTTCTTGCTGAAACATATACTGTAACCATGCTGCCCATCTTTTCAATCAGTATTATTATACAGTAAAAGTATCCTGGGTAAACACCATTTCTGGAATAACTGCAGTGTGTTCTACTGTAAAGAATTGGCACTTAATGAGGAAATGTCATGCATATTATTTGGACATATCCCTCAATAAATTCAAAAGAAAAATTCAATTGTATTATTGTATGTGTGTGAAATACGTATTTCCAACTGCATTTAATCCATCATCTGTTCAACCTTAATATAGGTTTTGTTTTTCAAAATGAATCTAACAAAGTTGCATTTTAAGTATGTTAATCATATTTTGCATCTGATGTTAACTCCTTGCATGTCAGATACAAAGGAATATTATGAACTTCTTTTGGATATATTTGTGATCTTTTTTGTCCATTTGGTTGTCAGTTTGTCATAATTTATTACAGAAATGAAGTGTTGGGCCAAAAAAAATAAAAGCTATGGTTGTCAGACACGGCCCGCATCAATTTTAAACCGCCGCATCAAAAATTTTTATTTTGATTTTCAATAGAAACTTACCAATTTTGAGCTACACCTGCTCGGACATTTCTTTCATGAAGATAAAATCAAACACTTTCCTTTGTTATATAGGGCTTTTACTTGTTTAGCAAAATAAATTTGTTATTATCATGCTTTTCCCTTATCATTTGACATTTTTATCGAAACATGCCAAAAAATTAAAAATAAAAAAAAACACCTGCCCACCTGCATTGTTTTCGGAAAAAAAGTGCTGAGAACCATACCTTTTTTTTTTTATTTTATGGCCTTGGAGGCAAAATTTTAAACAAAATTTTTTTTATAGACAAACTTGTCAAAAAGGGCTTGCTCCAGGTTCAGGTTGGGTTTGAAGGATTTAGAGGTAATAGAAAAGCAATTATTCACTTTTTTTCCAATCTCCTTTATAACAAAAATGCAATCAATCACTTTTTCAATCTCCTTTATACATGTAATCACACCCAGACACTGAATTCTAACACAGTTTGTTCATAACTTTATTTTGTCATGCAATATGGCAACTATTTATTGGCAGGAACATTTCTTCAATGAAGCATTAGATAAAAAAGATTCACCTTCACATTTTAATCTTTATGTTCCATACAATACTGGTCTAACATTTTATCATTTGCTCATCACAATGAAAATACTGTATAAACATTAGTTTATATAAAACATTGGCAAAAATCTTATTCAATGTGGAACATTTATACATTAATACTTTCATTCTTGATGAAAATAAGCACCATATCCTTGGAAGAATTCATCAAAGTTTTTGTGTTAACATTAGTCATAATGAAAAATGAATAATGAAAACAGTTGAAGCACAAATTATAGACTTTGAACCAATGATGATATCCTACTGGTAACAAATATTTATCTGTAGAAAATCATATTGCAAGATGATTTTGTTCCACTGAGAAAATTTTTTTTTTCAAGATGCTTTAATACAGTCATATCACAGGCTTAAAATGCAGTATACATACATCAGTAACACTCTTAACAATTATTATCAAATGTGACCAATAAGGCCCTTTGAAACCATTTAGAAATTGGGTACCTGGCCTTATTTCACATAACCAAAGTATCATCAAGGTATTGATACAGTGACACCTGATGATACAATACCTGGCTGTATCTGGATGTATTGGTGCACCTGTGTACAAGTACAGCCTTGGTGACTGGCTGTATAAATGGTACCATCTACCCTCTGTCCTCCAAGCTTGGTCTGTACAACACTTTAAAAAAAGATAGTAATTTGGTAGTTTCATTCATCATCCATATAATAAGGAGAGTCATGTGACATTTGGTAGTTTCATTCATCATCCATATAATAAGGAGAGTCATGTGACATTTGGTAGTTTCATTCATCATCCATATAATAAGAAGAGTCATGTGACAAATTGGTCATGTGATAATTTGGTCTATTCTATATTTTAAAAAGTAAAATGCATGTGGTCTTTTCATTCATCTAGTCATGTGACAAGAGATCATGTGATGGCTTGGTAAATCCTTAATTTTCAAAAATAAAAGGTCATGTGGCAGTTCCATTCATCAACCACAGGAGGCGTCATGTGGTAAATGGGTCATGTGATTGCTCTCCCTCTCATTAGTAAGTCATTCACACTAGCTAAGGTCATCCTGCCTGCACAATAAAAAATATCAATACAAAATGAATTTCAGAATAAGGAAGTGAAAAAAAATATGAAATTTCAAATGATGAATATATCATTACACTTTATCCAGGCCATCTTAATACCTGACAATTATTTACCCATTGTCACTATAGATATACAATACAGAGTGACCTCTGAAAGACACTAGTGCTTTAAGCTTGCATATTTTTGCTTTTTGGCCAACATAATTGCAGTTAAAACTTACATCAGTATATAAAATGCAAGATGAACAAAATGGTCCACATCTAACTCCTGAAAACACGACTTGGCACCAAAGGAACACCTGTGGTCCCTCCATCCACCATCCCTCCATTAAATAAATTAAATAAAAAAGGCTCTTTTTAAATCAGTAGCTTTCATTAAAAGGTGGCTTTTATTAAATAAGATGTTTTTTATAACCTGAGGCCTTAATTAAAGGAGCTGTTTCACCATCTGCAACTCTGACTAATTTAGGGGCTCTGTTTAGATAGGCTCTCCTTAGAGAAGCTTGTAGGCCAAAGAAATTTAGCGTTCCGTCTCTTGTATGCAAAAACACAGTGGTGCCCCCTGATGGTCAGTTTCTCTTTCATTGTTTGAGGACACTGGTTATCTTCAAGTGGCTCTTCTGAAAAAAGAGAAAGAAATATACCTCATGAGCAAAATTGAATTTCAGAACAGGTTCATGCAACTTAAGGTGTAATTCCATTTATGCATATATACCATACATATACATTGGCAGCTTGGAATTAAACACATTATTCTCTTGGAATGATATGCCATTGCAGTATGTATGTGTATATATGTATGCATATGCAGCACATTTTGATTGACCACAGTAGCAATTGAAACTGCATATGTATGGTAATGAAGGGAGAAATAAAATCAAATTCACTGATAGGGTATTCCTCTGGCAGAGGACTTCTTTAGTCATGCAGCTCTATATAGGCATGATTTCAATACATTTATCACATATGCATATGTTTTAATGGAATCAAAGGTGTCTGTTTTCTAGCTACATTATGCATATGTACTACATACACATACACACCGCATACGCATATATGGAAAGCTAGTTTAAGGCTGACTTTCCACATCTACAGAATTCTTCTGCTCAGAATCACTGAAGGCAACAACCTATAAATACAGGATCCCAGTGTCCTGCAAAGGTCAGGAATTTGAAAGTTTACAATTCACTACTAAAAATATCAGGATTTTCAGGAATTATAGCTCTGAAAGTCCTCCGTGCTTTAGCGATCACTCTTTGTCCTTTGTCTGTGAGTCTATCACCAGTTTCTACATTTTTATAGGGCAAGTAATAATTCATATAGGACAAATAAACCTAGATATTACTTGCCTGATTTGGAAAGTACTTTCAAAAACTGAATGTCAAGCCCTGCAAGGCACACAGATCTACAGTATTTTCCAGTCTTTTAACCACCTAGTAACACTGCCAACCCAGCAGCACAACCTAGTACTAGTATCAACTGAACTTGTTGGTAAAATGTCTGACAGTTCCATTTTGCCCACAAAACCTCAGTTTTCCAACTAGGACCTGCAGGGGTCTCAATGCTCAGCTGTATTTGTCAATAAGGATATTTTGAAGAGTCCTGTGACCTTCAAATTTGACCTCTGGACCCTGAAAATCAAAATGTTTCTTACTGAAGTGGTGGGTCATTGATAGATCAAGTTTGCAGCCAATCTGTCTACCCAATGCAGAATTATTATTCATAAACTAATTAACTTTGTGAATGGATGGGCCCTGTGACCTTGACCTTTGACCCTATGACCCCAAATTGAAAAAAAAAATCTTCCCCTATCGGCAGGTGAGTAATATCTTGAATATGGAAGGTTTGTGATGAAAAGTATGGCTTGAAATGCATACATATTCCTTTTAAAAAAATGTGTCCTGTGACCCTGACCTTTGGACACCAAAATCAACAGGGTTCTTACTTTAGTTGCTAGCCATATATATAAGTTAAGTTTGAAACCAATATGTCAAACTAAACTGGAGTTTAAACTAATTGTGAATTTGGAAACTAATTGTGAACAGATGGCCCCTGTGACCTTGACCTTTGACCCTGTAACCCCAAATTCATTTAAGCTCTCCCCATACTGGCAAATCAGCTAAATGTGCAAGATGGGAAGTTTGGGATGAAAAGCTTGGCTTAAAATGCAGCCATTATCTTTTCAAATAAGTGAGTCTTGTGACCCTGACCTTTGAACTCATGACCCAAAAATCATACAGGTTCTTTTTTTAAATGGTGGACCATTTGTAAGTCGTGTCTGAAATCCATGTCAATCCAACCTGGAGTTATCTGGAACCAAATTTGTGTGGATAAAAGGATTGACAGACAGACAGACACTGTCAGACAGACGAACTTGTGATCAATAAACACACCAGGTTTTGGGACACTAGATGAAATCACAGCTGAGAAACTGACATGATTGTTATCATTATATAGTAAACAAAAAAATAGAAAAATATTTGTAAAATAAGAAAAAATACGGGTGGCACCACCACTTTTCTGGAACTGACAAAACTAGTCATGGCCAATATTCAAGGCAAGTTTCATGACAATCCATGCATTAATTATCAAGTTATTAGAGGGTTTGTATCAAATTTTTGATTATTCTGGGGAGAATTTACAAGGCCCCATAGCTCGGAGGATATAGGTCGCAATGAATTAATTTCAGGTATCCAAGGAAATTTTTTATGGACCTTTATAGGTTTTTAGTTACAGGCTTCTAGTTTCAGTGGTTACGATTTGTGCCCTGCTAACGGACGGCCAGACGCCGGACAGATGGCCGGACAGACAAAGCGCTATTCCTATACCTCAGATGACTTACACTCAGCTGAGCTAAAAAATGATTTATAGTATATACACACACTGAGAATACTTGAATCTGGGTTGATCCATAGTTATACTATAAAACCAGAACAAGACCATTGAAAAAGGGGCAGGTTATAGAATACTGTGATTGCCTCTTTGTTGGTGATGGTTTCAAGTATGATATAATTACCTAAGGGGATTTATCACAAAAATAAAAACCTCATGAATAAGAGGCCTGAGCATCAATGAAATGAGGTCCAAGAACAAATGATTAAAATATAAATAACTAGACATTTCTTGGCACCGCAGGTGCCAGAGTATCCCCAGACATAGTAGGCCCCCCTCCTACAAGAACAGACCCCCATTTTTAGCAGCATATACTGACACTTGGCATATTTATTGTTTATTCCATCTAACGATCCACAATCTTGTTGAAGATGTTGGTCCTGTGACCTTGATCTTTTTAAAGATGTGTCCTGTGACCTTGACCTTTGATCTCATAACCCCAAAATCAATTTGGGTCTTGCTTTTCCAATGGGACATATGCAAGTCAAGTTTGAAATCTATACATCAATAAAGCAGGAATTATCATCCAGAAACTTATTTTTGGACAGATGGCTCCTGTGACCTTCACCTTTGACCTTGTATCCTCAAAATTGATAGTGTTCTTCCTCTCTTGGCAGGAGAACTATATGTGCAAGATGAAAGCTATGAATGAAATGTTTGGCTGAAAATGCATCCACATCTGTTTAAAGATGTGTCCTGTGACCTTGACCTTTGACCTCATGACCCCAAAATCAATTTTGGTCTTACTTTTCCAATGGGACATATACAAGTCAAGTTTGAAATCCATACATCAATAAAAGCAGGAATTATCATCCAGAAACTAATTTTTGGACATATGGCTCCTGCGACCTTCATCTTTGACCTTGTGACCTCAAAATTGTTAGGGGTCTTCCACTCTTGGTAGGTGAACTATATGTGCAAGAGGAAAGATCTGAGATGAATTGTTTGGCTGAAAATGCATCCACAATCTTTTTAAAGAGGTTTCCTGTGACCTTGACCTTTGACCTTATGACCCCAAAATCAATTTGGGTCTTGCTTTTCTAATGGGTCAATAACAAAGCCAAGTTTGAAATCCATACATCAGTAAAAGATGGAATTATCATCCAGAAACTAATTTTTGGACAGATGGCTCCTGTGACCTTCACCTTTGACCTTGTGACCTCAAAACTTATAGGGTTCTTCCTCTCTTGGCAGGTGAACTATACGTGCAAGATGAAAGACCTGAGATGAAATGTTTGGCTGAAAATGCATCCACATCTTTTTGAAGATGTGACCTTGACCTTTGACCTCATGACCCCAAAATCAATTTGGGTCTTGCTTTTCCAATGGGACATATATAAGTCAAGTTTGAAATCCATACATCAATAAAAGCAGGAATTATCATCCAGAAACTAATTTTTGGACATATGGCTCCTGTGACCTTCACCTTTGACCTTGTGACCTCAAAATTAATAGGGGTCTTCCACTCTTGGCAGGTGAACTATATGTGCAAGATGAAAGATCTGAGATGAATTGTTTGGCTGAAAATGCATCCACAATCTTTTTATAGAGGTTTCCTGTATCCTTGACCTTTGACCTCATGACCCCAAATTCAATTCCGGTCTTGCTTTTCCAATGGGTCAAATACAAGTCAAGTTTGAAATCCAAACATCAATAAAAGAAGGAATTATCATCCAGAAACTAATTTTTGGACAAATGGCTCCTGTGCCCTTCACCTTTGACCTTGTGACCTCAAAATTGATAGGGTTCTTCCTCTCTTGGCAGGTGAACTATATGTGCAAGATGAAAGATATGAGATGAAATGTTTGGCTGAAAATGCATCCACATCTTTTTACAGATGTGTCCTGTGACCTTGACCTTTGACCTCATGACCCCAAAATCAATTTCGGTCTTGCTTTTCCAATGGGACATATTTAAGTCAAGTTTGAAATCCATACATCAATAAAAGCAGGAATTATCATCCAGAAACTAATTTTTGGACATATGGCTCCTGTGAACTTCACCTTTGACCTTGTGACCTCAAAATTGATAGGGGTCTTCCACTCTTGGCAGGTGAACTATCTGTGCAAAATGAAAGATCTGAGATGAATTGTATGGCTGAAAATGCATCCACAATCTTTTTAAAGATTGTCCTGTGACCTTGACCTTTGACCTCATGACCCGAAATTCAATTCCGGTTTTGCATTTCCAATGGGTCAAATACAAGTATAGTTTGAAATCCATACATCAATAAAAGAAGGAATTATCATCCAGAAACTAATTTTTGGACAGATGGCTCCTGTGACCTTCACCTTTGACCTTGTGACCTCAAAATTGATAGGGGTCTTCCACTCTTGGCAGATGACTTATATGTGCAAGATGAAAGGTCTGAGATGAAATGTTTGGCTGAAAATGCATCCACATCTTTTTACAGATGTGTCCTGTGACCTTGACCTTTGACCTCATGACCCCAAAATCAATTTCGGTCTTGCTTTTCCAATGGGACATATATAAGTCAAGTTTGAAATCCATACATCAATAAAAGCAGGAATTATCATCCAGAAACTAATTTTTGGACATATGGCTCCTGTGACCTTCACCTTTGACCTTGTGACCTCAAAATTGATAGGGGTCTTCCACTCTTGGCAGGTGAACTATATGTGCAAAATGAAAGATCTGAGATGAATTGTATGGCTGAAAATGCATCCACAATCTTTTTAAAGATTGTCCTGTGACCTTGACCTTTGACCTCATGACCCGAAATTCAATTCCGGTTTTGCATTTCCAATGGGTCATATACAAGTATAGTTTGAAATCCATACATCAATAAAAGAAGGAATTATCATCCAGAAACTAATTTTTGGACAGATTGCTCCTGTGACCTTCACCTTTGACCTTGTGACCTCAAAATTGATAGGGGTCTTCCTCTATTGGCAGATGACTTATATGTGCAAAATGAAAGATCTGAGATGAATTGTATGGCTGAAAATGCATCCACATCTTTTTAAAGATTGTCCTGTGACCTTGACCTTTGACCTCATGACCCCAAAATCAATTTGGGTCTTGCTTTTCCAATGGGACATATATAAGTCAAGTTTGAAATCCATACATCAATAAAAGCAGGAATTATCATCCAGAAACTAATTTTTGGACATATGGCTCCTGTGACCTTCACCTTTGACCTTGTGACCTCAAAATTGATAGGGGTCTTCCACTCTTGGCAGGTGAACTATATGTGCAAGATGAAAGATCTGAGATGAATTGTTTGGCTGAAAATGCATCCACAATCTTTTTAAAGAGGTTTCCTGTGACCTTGACCTTTGACCTCATGACCCCAAAATCAATTTGGGTCTTGCTTTTTCAATGGGACATATATAAGTCAATTTTGAAATCATTACATCAATAAAAGCAGGAATTATCATCCAGAAACTAATTTTTGGACAGATAGCTCCTGTGGCCTTGACCTTTGACCTCAAAATTTATATGGATCATCCATTATTGGCAAGTGAGCTATATATTCAAGATGGAAGACCTGGGATGAAAGTTTGGCTTAAAATGCATCCACAGTATCTTTTAAAATGCCAGTCCAGTGACCCTGACCTTTGACCTCATGACCCTAGAACCTATAGGGTTCTTACTTTAGTGGTGGGCCATACATAAGTCTGTGAAATCCATATGGCTATCAACACTGGAGATATCATAAGAGGTGTGTGATTTTCACCATATATGGCAATATTCAAGGTCAAGGCCACTATCATAGGAAAGGTCATGACCCCAATTTAAATAAGCATCATCCCATAACCCATACCTATGTATATGCATAATATAAAAGAAATCTGTCCATTAGTTTTTGACTTATAATGCTCACAGTGCTGTAAGGTGGCAATTTAGGGGGTATTAAACGGCACGAAAACAAGTAAAGAATAATAGGTGGCGCCACCAGTTTCTGGAACTTGACAACCCTATCCATGATCTTCCATCAACTTGATTTTGGGATAAATCCATGCAAGATTTCTTGAGATATTAAAGAATTTGTGTGATTTTCCCCAAAATTGGACCTATTCAAGGTCAAGGACACTCTCCTAGTAAAGGTCATGACCTCATTTTAAATAGGCATCGTCCTCTTACCCATATCTATATATATACCAAGTTTGGTAAAGTTCCGTGAAATATTTTTTGGGTTATCGCGCCAACAAGATTCATATGCGGCGGCGGCGGCGGGACCGGTATGAAAACATAGTATCCCCCGACTTTGTCTGGGGATACAATTACATCCTGTTGTTACCCATAAATCAAATATTTCTATTTATAATGATCTTATAATCAATACTTTCAAATAATCTGCCATTAATAAACAAGAATTTCTGCTTGTTTGATGTACCAATCTGATGTTCCAATTGGCCTACATATTATTTAACACAATGAACTCCTATAATTATGACTATACTCTATCTGGATTACTTTATGGTGAGCTTGCAAAAATATGACCCCTTATGAAGCACTGAACAAGGGAAAATCATGCAATTTAACCTTGCAAATATGAAGCGAGTCTCAATTCTGATTCATGTTCATGTTAAATCCCTTACCTGAACCATCGACCAGTAAGTACAGTGCACAGTCCTGGCTGTTTGTTATGTTGAACTTGTGGGCAATCATTGAACCTGAAAGAAGTTCAGAGAACTCAATGTAACACTTGCAAAACAACAGGTAATCTTGCATAACAGGAGACTGCAGTACATTTACTTCAACAGGAGTGATCAGGAAATTTATACATTTTCCTGAATTTTTAGCACAGCTGACTACAACTAATCTAATCTATAGTTGTGATATAATGTTATTATATATGAAACACAAACTTATCAATGGGCACCATTATATAATAACTTGCAATCCACCTATATGATCACCAGACTTTGTGGTGCTGTGATGACTCACAAGAAATCTGATGGATTTTCATGGAACTCCTTATAAATATTCACCAATAGATTCTCACCTGAATTAAATTCTTGGCAAAATCCATGCATGCATGATTTATGAAGTCGCAAGGTTAAGCAAACCTATTCCACGTGCATTTGTTGTGTGATGTGAGGATTTCATCCAGATCCTAGACTTTGCCCTGATTTGATAGGCTGGTACGCATGTGACATCATGGACTGAATTTTATCAACAACTCAGATCTAGTAATGCATGTTGTTTATATTCTCTGCTAAATATTTGGGACTGACAGTGGCAGAAATTCTGTGCTTTGACTGAGATCTAGAATTTTTAGTCACAGGGGATTTCCCAGTGTGTGACGTCACTGCCGAGTTGACAGTGCTCATAGATGTGCCAATAGTTTTTGAACAAATCACACAACCTCATGCTGCTAGTGGAAAAATAGATAGAAAATAATGTTTTTCCTCCAGAAATTGAGCTCATTTTATGTAAAATCTATATAAATATTTTTTTCATAGGCAATTATGTTATATAATGAGATTTGGAATATGTTTGCTTGACCACAAGACATATGACAGACATATTAGGCCAAAAAATAAAAGGTATGGTTCTCAGGCACAGCCCGCATCAATTTTAAACCCCTGCATCAACAATTTTTATTTTGATTTTTAATAGAAACTTACCAATTATGAGCTGCACCCGCTCAAACATTTCTTTCAAGAAGATAAATTCATACAATTTCCTTTGTTATGTTGTGCTTTTACCTTTTTAGCAAAATAAATCTGTTGTTATCATGCTTTTTTTCCCTTATCATTTGACATTTTTATCGAAACATACCAAAAAATTAAATATAAAAAAAACCGCCCGCCCGCATTGATTTCTGAAAAAAAGTGCCTGAGAACCATACCTTTTTTTCATTTTGGCCTTCTACGCCTTTGCAGTGCTCATGTTCAGACACAATAATAGCTATGGTTTGAGACTGGCTTCTGTGGCTCAAGGTTAGAACACAGGATTCAAAGCCGGGAGGTGGTGAGTTCAAATCTCATCCGAGAAGCGAGATGGGGGGGATAAAATATTATAGAACATGGACCTACTGATGTCCTTGGTGGTCATGTTGGGCCTGACGGGCAGGGTATGGGTGATGATGCTGGCGTTCTGCTCATCTGGCATCACAATCTTCATGAATCCATGGAGCCCACTCAGAGATGAAGACCGAGCCTAAAATGAAGTACAGAATTAAACAGAAAGAACCATCTGCTTTTATTGGCAAAAATTTAGGCTAATGCATAAGTCGGATTGGATTATAAAACAATGCTATTTGGGAACAAATTTTGCAGTTTATACTTTAACAAAATTGGTATAAAATGCATTTAACAAGTCGTCTAAAGCATCTTTTTGTTTTATGCAATACAAAGAGATCATGCTAGTATAATAACACCATGCGGTAAGTGCTCAGTTATAATATAGGTATGCACATAAGAGACTGTAATCTTACTATAAGTTGTTGTTGCTGGTTTGGGTCACCATGTTTGTGGAGGTTACGCAGCACATTGACAGCACTGCTGAGTGCTGTCAGGTAGTAACAGCCTTCCCCAACCAGCAGGGAAGGATGCAGCAGTCCCCACATGTAGTCTGCTTCAATCTCAGCAGCCACCAGTCCTGTCTGCACCAGCACATACACAAATATTGGCAGAAAGTCTGAAATAAAAATTCATCAAAAATACAAAATTTGAAAACCTAACTTTGCAAGGCTAGTTGTTGCTGCCACCTGGTGAGCTCCCAATGAACTAATGAATATAAATCTTTTGATTTTCTCTGATGTGTTTTTAAACTTCATCTTCATAATATGCATGAATTTATATCTGTTAAAACTGATTCCTAGGATTTGTGGGTTTAAAGTACAAGAAAATTTGTACATTCAGGTACTTAAGTCTGCCTTGTAACCAGTATATGAAATAACTGAATAAAATGATTAGGAATATGATACCTTTGCACAGAATGCCGAAGCTGTTTGATGTGCATCCCTCTCAAATCAAACATCTGTAATTTTGTACATGTATATATACCTCTCTAATTAAAACATGGTGTAGGTTTTCCATGTAAATATTTTTACAAGTGATGAAGTTGTATTAACAACAGTTAAATCATTAGAATAACAGAAAGTTTGCAAGTCAAATGCAGCAGTGTTTATATATATATTGACAGCAGGAATTTCTAATATCTTGAACTTACCATCAGCTCCTAATATACCAACTTCCTTGCCATAAGTAGAGCTTACTTGGACCTGTGAGAAAGAAAATGCTGGTTAACCCTCTCTGGAAGAATCATCAGTTACCTTTTATGTCAGTAGGGGGCAGCACATGCTGGCACAAAAGTTCCTGACAGCAGCTATGTCTTGGTCTCATCACTTCATTTTATGCATGTGATGCAGGGTGGGAAAAGTTACATTTTATGCATGTGATGCAGGGTGGGAAAAGTTACATTTTATGCTTGTGATGCAAGGTGGGAAAAGTTAAATTTTATGCATGTGATGCAGGGTTGAAAAAGGTTAGACATGATATGCTTGTATTCTTTTCATGAAATCTTCCAAAATTCTTGAGATGATCAAATGCAATATACATAATTTATAATTAAATTTATATCCATGCCATATAGTTTATGATGTTTTAAGCTGACAAGGGATATTATAATGATACATCATCAATGAGAAAAGCAAGAATTTGATAAGGTGGTGCTGCCACCTGGTGCTCATCAAGTTGACTAAGTACAAATACTTATGCAAAACGTCCAGCAGGTACAAAACATTTACAGATTACATTAACAGTATGTATAGTTACTGATTACTGACTGATGTAAAGATGGTTGAGGTGGCTGCCAGCAGGTTCTCCAGCTTGACCAGTGGGGAGTAGGCTTTCTGCATGGCCAGCAACAGCTGCCTGATCAGTTCCAGTGATGACCCCTGGGGCAGCAGGATCCCTCTCTGTAGAATGAATGTGCAGTACTGTAATGTTCATCTCCAATATTAGGCCCAAAAAAGGAAGGGTATGGTTCTTAGGTTTAAAAAAAAAAATTAGTGCGTGCAGGGGATTTTTTCTTTTTCTTTGTATGTTTTGATAGAAATGTCATATGGTGAGGGAAGACCATTATAATAACAGGATGTTCTTGCTAAACAGGTAAAAGCACTACATAACAAAGGAAATTTTATCAAAATTGTATAATTTTATCTTCTTGAAAGATGAAAATCAAAATAAACATTTTTGATGCAGTGGTTAAAAATGACGTGGGCGGTGCCTGAGAACCATACCTTTTTTTTTGCCTTACTGGTATATCATATCAATCAGAAGACTCTACTTGTTAAAAATAAAAAAATGAGGGACGTCATGGCTTTTATGTAAATTTTTACTTTTTTGTTTGTTTTTTTTTTCCCTGATGTTCAAACCCTTCACTGTTCAGGTCAGTTAAAGGATAATTAATCTGGAACTGTTCAAATAAATTTCACATCTTTTATGCAAATTTAAACCTGTTTTTATACAAAAGTAAAAGACTCATTATTTGTTTTAGTCAAATCTGTTAGGTAAATAATAAGTGATTTATATGAATGATATTTTTGTATATCATCTACTTCAGTATAACATTGTGCTCATTAAACACTAGTAACTCATAATTCAATACAGAACCAATATTTCCCCTAAAATGTACCCCTTTATATGTGAAAGGTGCACCTGTAATTCTTACATTTTCAGAGATATTAGCAAATATTACACTCAAAAGTAAATACAGGTTAGAGATAGCTGCACTAAAGTTACTGGTGAAACATAGTGAAAAGGATTGCTATTACATAAATTTTGTAACTAAATGACATAATATATTGCAGTATGTGCATTTTTTATCTATATAGTTGTTGGACTTGTGATTATTTATTCTATTGCTGCCTTAACATATAATCTGCATAGGTAAGTACATGTAAACTTTTTTTTCAAATTTAAATTTAATTAAAAGTATTTGAATTTGCCTCTGAACCAAAGGTTGGTGTTTTTCTTGGGCACAAGAGGGCACTTGTGAACAATAATGCTTAAACTGTGACCCTGCTAAAGACAAAGATAAAAAATACCCATTCATATCATGATTGAAAAGAAAAGAAGCAGTAAGCAGACAAATATAGAAAGAAAGTGTTCTTAACAGAAAATGAATATGCAAGGAATAATATATTTATAAAACTGAAGTAATTTAACTAGTCAAAACAGCTGATCATAATTAATCACCTTATTATGAAGAAGGTTTGAATAACCTTATGACAATGAATAGGTAGGAAAGGATGGGTATTTAAATAGCCTTTGCACTGAGGAACTTACATTATTTTATACAGGAAAGATATTGTAGAAATGTTGGCTTGTTATACCATATCACTACTGCCATCTACTGGACAATTACTAAACTAGATACAGCACACTGAACAAACCTTGATTCCCAGTTCTTGAGCGGACATGCTCCTGGCGTGTCTGATGTTCTCTGACAGCAGCTGAAGCATCCCCTTCCTGAAAGTAATTAACTAGGTAAGTAATTAAGTGAATAACAAATAATTGATACGACACATTCTCATCATACAAATTCTCATAATGTAAAATGTCTTTTACCATTTATCATTTAGTAATAAGCATATTTGGAGTTTTTATTCATTAAGATAATTCTCTTAGTAACAATAATACAATATTGCTTGTATTATTTATAATTCATTATAACTTTTATATATACTAAGTTTAAAACAGATATTTTATGAATTAGATACGAAAAAATATGGTTTTTACAACTGCTTGAAGACATTACACAATTGATTAATTGAATAGCATTTTGTCACCTTAAGGTACCAGGTTATAAATAACGTATACTGGGGTCTAATATGAATTTAAAACAACTATTGGTTGATTATAGATATAAGGGGTTTTGACGATAATGATACATTAAGCTCACAAAAAAAGGGTGGTGTTGTTTCAAAGTTTGTGACAATCAGACCAACCTTTTATACTCATGTACAAAGAGTCTGTAGATGTGTTTTTTCAGTGGTCGTATGATTATACGATGAAGTGCTCCCTCAATGATGGCATCAACATTCAGGAACTCGCATGATCTCAGCTGAAATTCACAGACAGATTGAAGTCTGGTTTTCTTTATAAATACATTATTAAATAAACTGGTAGTCCTTTTAATTTAATCTATATCAAGGGAAACAATGCATACATATATCTTGTAAAAAAGAAAGCTTGGTAGGGAGTGTTATCAACAATTGCCACCAAAATAAGGAAAACAGACCAAATTTATAAATTATCACAAAGCAAATTTGAAGCATAAGCATCATTATTCAGCATAACACTTTCAAATATGCACCATTTCAAATGTTCAGAAGAGTCTAACTTCCCATGTGCTCAAAAGCATGTTTTTGCTGTATAGTTCACAGAAGACAAGTCACTGTGACCAATTTTCGGGTCTCCAATGAGATTTTAACAAGATCTCTCTAGATGTCAAGTTAGAATTAGGTGTCTAGGTCTAACGGTTATGATTTGTGCCCTGCTAATGGACAGCTGAATTTCAAGACAGTTGGCCAGAAGGACAGTGAAAAAAGCCCACTTGCTATGGCTCAGTATAACTGAATGTCAGGTGACCTAAAAAAGATGTAAACTGATCTTTTTGTACCATAATCATCCTAATATATGCTTCAGTCATTTAAATTCTGAATGGACAGCCATAATAATAACTATATTTGCTGGAGCTTTAATGGATCAGTCAGATGTGGAGAAATCATGGATCTCTGCATGCTGTTACGGGGCGACATAAAAGCGGACTGAACTGTCTTGCTAGTGAAGCTTGCTTTTCTAGCAAAGAAGTTGGTACGCCGGACTCATGCGCCACTGACATGGGTTCGAATCCGAGACGAGCCCCCATTTTGTTACGAAGCCAATTTTTTTCAGGGGAAAATACTGGGCCAATCCCAGATTCGAACCCATATGGGTGGCGCACAAGTCCGGTGTACACACTGCTTCGCTAGAAAAACAAGCTTCACTAGCGAGACAGTTCAGTCCGCTTTTATGTCACCCTGTAACACACCCCCTCTAAAGAGCGTTTTGCTATCAGAACAAGACTAATTATCCCAGGAGTCACTTTGGTGAGCTTATTCCCTGGGCCACAAAGTTTACCGTCACGTTGGAAGAGCCCCATTTTGTTACGAAGACAAATTTTTCAGGGGAAAATTCTGGGCCGATCCATGATTCGAACCCAAGTGGGTGGCGCACAAGCCCAGCGTACCAACCGCTTCGCTAGAAAAACAAGCTTCACTAGTGAGATATTTCTGTCCACTTTTATGTCAGCCCGTAACAATGTATCATACCTGTTTCCTCTCCTGTTCAATGACACTGTTAAGGCCCGGTTCTCCATGCTGTATCAGGTAATTCTTGATCCCATTCATAAACTGTCTCACCTGTAAATTCACAGTAATTGCTTACTTCTGAACACAATTATCTGACTGTATATAAAATAGATCCAGGCTAGATTTACATGTGAACTGTTATGCATGCAATTAGACCAGAAATTATAAGAGAACAAAAATAAAAGCTACAGAACGGATATTGCACTCTTTGATTTCATCATAAAAAAAAATGGCCAATAGTGTAGAAATTACTACTCCTTGTCACTTTGTTCTCTGATTATCTTTTCATTTCCACACCAAATCTGCATGATCTACACATTTTTTCTTATAAAGAGTCAATTGTCAGACTATACTTTACATGATGTATATCTTTCTAAGTTTAGTAAAAGTCAGGCTGACTTGACCATAACCTTGATTTCATTACAGTCCATGCACTTTTAAAATTTGTTTTATAGAGTATAGGCATCCATTTAAATTGCAGAATTCCTTGCAATTTGGCTAAAAATTGACATGGTATACAGGTGAAAAGTATTTGTAGTGCCCTTCTTATTTTAAACATTTTACACAAAACAATACATACCCTTTTTCTTTTACACATTCTGTTTACTTACGTTTCTCATGACAGCTTGGGGGTTGGTTTCTGTGCCTTCCCTTGTACACTGTATGAAATTCTGTACTGATCCACCAAAAGTGTTTCTATCATTTTTAGCTAATCTGAAATGTAAATATTTCATGTTTGACAACCAGAATATAAAATCAAATAAAGGATATGATTCAGAATATCATGTTTCAAAACTTTTAAAAGAAATAATGATATCCTGCATTAAAAAGATTCTGATCTAAGATATCCATGGAAATGTTTAATCAACACTTACTCATATAAATATTGTCTGAGTTGTGGTGCTGCATCCCTGTAGGCCTGGAAATGCTTGGTGGGTTCTGAAAGAGAACACACATATGAATAAACTGAGCACTCAGTACTGTACCTTGTGACCTTAATGTTCTTCCTAGAACTGTACCTGGTGATTTTAATGTTTTTCCCAGAACTGTACTTTATGACCTTAATGTTCTTCCTAGAACTGTACCTGGTGATTTTAATGTTCTTCCCAGAACTGTACTTTATGACCTTAATGTTCTTCCTAGAACTGTACCTGGTGATTTTAATGTTCTTCCAAGAGCTGTACTTTATGACCTTAATGTTCTTCCTAGAACTGTACCTGGTGATTTTAATGTTTTCCCCAGAACTGTACTTTATGACCTTAATGTTCTTCCTAGAACTGTACTTGGTGAATTTAATGTTTTTCCCAGAACTGTACTTTATGACCTTAATGTTCTTCCTAGAACTGTACCTGGTGATTTTAATGTTCTTCCCAGAACTGTACTTTATGACCTTAATGTTCTTCCTAGAACTGTACCTGGTGATTTTAATGTTCTTCCAAGAACTGTACTTTATGACCTTAATGTTCTTCCTAGAACTGTACCTGGTGAATTTAATGTTTTCCCCAGAACTGTACTTTATGACCTTAATGTTCTTCCTAGAACTGTACTTGGTGAATTTAATGTTTTTCCCAGAACTGTACTTTATGACCTTAATGTTCTTCCTAGAACTGTACCTGGTGATTTTAATGTTCTTCCAAGAACTGTACTTTATGAGCTTAATGTTCTTTCAAGAACTGAACCTGGTGAATTTAATGTTTTTCCCAGAACTGTACTTTATGACCTTAATGTTCTTCCTAGAACTGTACCTGGTAATTTTAATGTTCTTCCAAGAGCTGTACTTTATGACCTTAATGTTCTTCCTAGAACTGTACCTGGTGATTTTAATGTTTTTCCCAGAACTGTACTTTATGACCTTAATGTTCTTCCTAGAACAGTACCTGGTTATTTTAATGTTCTTCCAAGAGCTGTACTTTATGACCTTAATGTTCTTCCTAGAACTGTACCTGGTGATTTTAATGTTTTCCCCAGAACTGTACTTTATGACCTTAATGTTCTTCCTAGAACTGTACTTGGTGAATTTAATGTTTTTCCCAGAACTGTACTTTATGACCTTAATGTTCTTCCTAGAACTGTACTTGGTGAATTTAATGTTTTTCCCAGAACTGTACTTTATGACCTTAATGTTCTTCCTAGAACTGTACCTGGTGATTTTAATGTTCTTCCAAGAACTGTACTTTATGACCTTAATGTTCTTCCTAGAACTGTACCTGGTGATTTTAATGTTCTTCCAAGAACTGTACTTTATGACCTTAATGTTCTTCCTAGAACTGTACTTGGTGAATTTAATGTTTTCCCCAGAACTGTACTTTATGACCTTAATGTTCTTCCTAGAACTGTACTTGGTGAATTTAATGTTTTTCCCAGAACTTTACTTTATGACCTTAATGTTCTTCCTAGAACTGTACCTGGTGATTTTAATGTTCTTCCCAGAACTGTACTTTATGACCTTAATGTTCTTCCTAGAACTGTACCTGGTGATTTTAATGTTCTTCCAAGAACTGTACTTTATGACCTTAATGTTCTTCCTAGAACTGTACCTGGTGATTTTAATGTTTTTCCCAGAACTGTACTTTATGACCTTAATGTTCTTCCTAGAACTGTACCTGGTGATTTTAATGTTCTTCCCAGAACTGTACTTTATGACCTTAATGTTCTTCCTAGAACTGTACCTGGTGATTTTAATGTTCTTCCAAGAACTGTACTTTATGACCTTAATGTTCTTCCTAGAACTGTACCTGGTGATTTTAATGTTTTTCCCAGAACTGTACTTTATGACCTTAATGTTCTTCCTAGAACTGTACCTGGTGATTTTAATGTTCTTCCAAGAACTGTACTTTATGACCTTAATGTTCTTCCTAGAACTGTACCTGGTGATTTTAATGTTTTTCCCAGAACTGTACTTTATGACCTTAATGTTCTTCCTAGAACTGTACCTGGTGATTTTAATGTTTTCCCCAGAACTGTACTTTATGACCTTAATGTTCTTCCTAGAACTGTACTTGGTGAATTTAATGTTTTTCCCAGAACTGTACTTTATGACCTTAATGTTCTTCCTAGAACTGTACCTGGTGATTTTAATGTTCTTCCAAGAACTGTACTTTATGACCTTAATGTTCTTCCTAGAACTGTACCTGGTGATTTTAAAGTTCTTCCCAGAACTGTACTTTATGACCTTAATGTTCTTCCAAGAACTGTACCTGATGATTTTAAAGTTCTTCCAAGAACTGTACTTTATGACCTTAATGTTCTTTCAAGAACTGAACCTGGTGATTTTAATGTTTTTCCCAGAACTGTACTTTATGACCTTAATGTTCTTCCTAGAACTGTACCTGGTGATTTTAATGTTCTTCCCAGAACTGTACTTTATGGTCAATGTTCTTCCCAGAACTAATTTATGACCATAATGTTTTTCCTAGAACTGAACCTGGTGAATTTAATGTTTTTCCCAGAACTGTACTTTCTGACCTTAATGTTCTTCCAAGAACTGTACCTAATGACCTTAGGGTTCTGTGATTTCTTTATGTACCCCTTCCCTATCTGCGTGTCTTTCTAAGTCTTTAATACTAGAGATCACAAAAAAATTGTTAAATCTGAACGGAGTGTTTATAGGTAGTGGAGAGATACTGGTTTTAAAATCAATTTATTGATCACTGATCTTTGTATGAAAACATGTTATGGTTTCTTGGAGGGAATGAAATGTGATGGAAATGTGATGTGACCTTTGACCTCTGCAGTTCAGTCAGATTTACACTTGATACTCTCAAGGTTATACTACTGTTCCCTCAGATTTACAACAATGAGGTTACACTGCAGTCCAGTCTGACTGACAACTCAAACTGTCATGATAACATATCAGTTCATTAAGATTTACAGCTGTATCTGGTTACACTACAGTTTACTCCATTTACAACTAAAATCTTTGCAGTTATACAGCAGTTTATTCAGGTTTCTAGCTGAAACTGGTAAGGTTACATTTCAGTTACCTCTGATTTATGACTCTGTAACTGTTTTGGTTACAATGGAGTACAATCAAGCTTACAAAGGAAACTGTTAAAATTTCACTGCAGTTGAGTTACAACTGTATCTGTCAAGACAACCCAAATTCTAACCTCCAATGGCAACTGAAATGTTCCAGGTTACATTGCAGTTCAATAACCTAAACTGAAAAAAGGTTTAGGATATATTTCTATTATCTCAGATTTACAAGCTGACATTCTTCAGTTAAACTACAGTTCACTCAGATTTGCAACAGGAACTGTCAAGGCCACACTGCATTTCTAGCATAGAAGGTTTACAGGACATGACCTAGTGACCCTGTGGTTCAGTGACCTCATATTTGTAGCCTTTCTTGAGAGTTCTTTGATATCAAAGGCTGTTAACTGCTGCTTAGTGCTGAACCATGAGATTTTTGGGCCAGAGTACAGGTTCCACAGGTTCCAGGATCAGGGCATTCATGATGTTATGTCTCCAGTCTGTATTATGTCTGTACAGTAATTCATGGTCTAACTAGTCAATCTGAGCTGAGACTGATCAAAGCTGGCCATTTATCATGGATCAAAGTCCACACTAATAACCAGTGACACAACCTGGCCAGGGCTCTATACATTTCTTCTATTTTAACCCATTCTCACTTCTACCACCAGATGTTCAGTGAATTATGGTCTGGCTTTTTAGGAAGGACATATTATTTCATAAAGCATTCTTGCAGTAAATCAGGTGTGCTTGCACCTGAAAGAAACCAGCAGTTAACCATGTGTTAAAGACAATTCAGTTAGCAATAAATGGAGGAAATGATGTGTGTTTTTAATGGCATGTTGAATCACGTCACAATAATTGATGAGTAAGTTGATAAGGGGCTGAGAATTTAGACACAGGCATCAGTGATAAGAAGAGGCAGCTGCAAACTGTGGTAGTAGTTAGTTTAATTAGTATTCTGAAAGGATAAAACCTGCTTACACAGATGAAGCATTAAGCTATGTACCTTCCTATAATTGACAGTGGTACCACTGAAATTTTGTCACATAACTCCTTGGTAGCAATATCTCACATATGCTCATTTTTGGTAATGAACTGTTGGGAATGATACCAAGTGTGTCCTAAGGGGGGCATGTCCTAAGGAGGGCAATTTCAAATATTTTCCCATAAATCCTGAGAAAATTGACACTTTCTCACAAAGGGGCTTTAGCAGCTCCATCTATCAGAATATACAATATGCTATATCCAGAAGTTTACTTGCAGTGCCATCTGTTGTATTTGGAATGAACCTAAACTGTCTTTAAGTACAAAATATTGATCAGATAATATTCTAGTGATTAGAAAAGACCAAGTGCTGTTGCAAAGGTTCATTCTTTCTACATGTGGGAGGAACAAAAACAATTCAGAAAAAATATCCCTTTGAAACACATAAGCATACTTGTGAATGTTCTTATGATATCATATTGTTATTTACATAAAGGTTTAATTAAATATAATGGCCTGTAGCAGGCTGACTTATTCACCATCCACAGACAGAGTCAAATGTAGCACACAGTGGTCAGAGTTGGGGCTGTGACAGTTCTGGTCCAGCCTACCCACAGGCTTGTGCTAGTGGCCAATTTCTGACCACTGTCACTGTAACAGTCACCTCTCATTAAGTTAATTCACAAGATCAGATGCAGAAACCAGGCATGCACCTCTGGTTTAACAGGACACAGACTGACTGATGCTGACTTAAATGGCTGGACTGACCATGAACTTTATAGGACCTTGCAGGGGAATTAACCTGACCTTGAACTTTACATGACCCTCCTGGGAGAGTCATGTTTATGAAGACATTGAATTAGAATATTTGTTTTGACATTAAAACATGCAAGTAATGATCACTGCAAGGTGGAAAATTCATATATTTTGAACTTCTGGTTTGATACATACACATTAACTTATTTTAACATATCACATGTTCAACATTATTTTAAAGTGACTGATGTTTTATAAGGGAATACATTATATCATGGCTGTTGTGAATTAAAAAAAACCCAATCACTCCCATTATTATCATAGGTTTATAGCCTTTCCTTGTCAACTTCAGATTTCTATTGTAAGAAAAGATCCATGTTATAAATACAAGTTATAAGTACTAGTAAAAAACTGATGATTAATAAATATCACATAAAATGCAGGTTGCGCTGATTTTCATAGAATAGTTGGGAGATAAATGTTATACTAGCACAAATGTCTTATTAATACAAATTTATGTAAAATTCCTAAATTTCATTTTTGGGTTCCAATTCATTTAATTTTGTTCACTTGTCTCATTTCTGTCATATAAACCTGATGTTTACAAACTAATTATTAACAAACATGTAACAGACTTCATCCATTTTGAATACACTGACACTTTTTGAGTACAACAACACTAGCGGTACTCACCTATGATGAAATCATCTTTTTCAGCATTAATATTTTCTTCTTCTACACCTTCATCATCAGACACATTTAGATTCTCTATTGCTATGGCAACCATGTTCTCCTGATCATCCACACACTGAACATCTTCCTCCTGACACACCTTCTGCTCTGGCGTTGGACCATGATTCTCGCGTTTTGCTGGTACATCCTGAGACGTTCCTCCGTATCCCTGGTCTGGGGTTTCAGGACAATTACTACCATCAGATGCTGCTGGTGATTGCCTACTCTGAGGTATACTACTAGCTGATGAGGGAACGTTTGGCACTGTTGTTTGTATGTTAGGTGGTCCCTTTTTCAGTATATCATGCCATATACTTTTATCCCAAGGTGTACAGTAATAGGTCCCAACACTACTGGCAGTTCTGTGGCTGGGCATGCCGCTCAAGCCCAGATTATCATATTCAGATATTCTTTGCAGGTTCTTATGTGTTAGAGGTTGAATAGGATGTACAGTTAGATCAGGAGACATACAAGATATTATATCTTCTATTGTGGAAGACTCGGACATATTGGAAGCTACCGATGATTGACTCTGGAAAACTGGGAATTTCCTGAGTAAAGGTCTCTCAGATCCAAGGTCATGGACATGGCCATTCACATTGCTACATTGATTAACATTATTGCAGTCAGATTTCATATGCACCTTCCTATTATTATCAAAATCACTAATCATATGCTGGTGTCTTTTACCCTTTGGTGGTTTACCCAGTCTAAATGACTTAACAGGGGTGATGTTTCGTTCCTCAGATCTGCGGGAATATACTGGCTGCGTTGTATGCTGAGTATGGACTTTAACCTCAGGAATACATTCAACACTTTGACTCCGTTTGGTCAGACAACCAGTGATTTCCAAGGGTTTCATAACCCTCCGTCTGCAGGGCTCCAGACTTTGGCAGCGCTGTTCAACTGCAGGGTCACGGTGACACTGCTGTGCCAGCATCGTCCTGTGGAGAGTACGCTGCATTTTGGCATCAATGGCACCTACTTGTCCATTCTCAGTCTGTGTGACAGCGTTAGATGTTGACACTGTTTCGACCAAACTTAACCTTTTCAAAGCAGGTTGGCTTATTGTATCCCTGACTTTGATAGCACCTTCAGTATTTGAGACACCCTCTATTTTACCTATCAGTGAATCTACTGGTTCTTTGTAACCAGGACTAGAGCTCACTTTGCAAGAAGGGGACAGCACTTCTCCATGTGCCGCAGTGCTTGCTTTTACAGGCTCAAAGGCTGATCGTCTGTGAGAATTCAGCCGAGCATGAGAACCCTGGAGATTTGGCCTTGCATCCTGAGAGGCCATTTTGGCACCTGTTTTTGTTTTAGTATTGACTAGATTGCTGTTGAACACATCTGGTGGCACCTCTTTGGGTTTTCTGCAATTTTGATTTCGATAAGGCACTTGCATAATGTCAATTATTTCTAAATTATTGTTATCATTATCTTCCTCCATTGTAGGAGAGTTCTTTTCTGACCCACTATCAGACTGGTACCCTGGGTTGATTATGCTCAGATTAAGTTTATCTTTTTTGATTGCTTGGTTGTGTTTATTCTGCGGATGAACATTTTCAGATTTTTCATCTTTTTGGTTATTTTTCTTAATACTCCCATTCCAAATGTCTTCATAATCACTCAATTTATCTGCCAGACTGCTACCATAGTAACAGTACTGAGGGGCAAGCAAAGATGGATCCTTCTGGTTCATTGATGGACTTGGACGAGAATGTATTTTTCCATCAGGAGTAGCTTTTTGGGGAGTTGGCACAACAATTTTAACATCACTTGCAGGTCGAGATTGAGATTCATTCTTTACCTCTTCCTCTAGGTTGTCATAATCTGGACTCTGCATGTCCTTCTGTACACATTTTCTTGACTCTTTACCTAGAGAATTATCTGAAACAGATTTTACAACTGTCTTTTTTACATCACATGAATTTTGCACTGATTTCACAGCAGTACGCATTGCCTGAGTTTGTGAAAAGGTTTTGAGAACAGTTTTATGATGGCACACACTTTCATGTTTTGCAGTGATCACAGTGGTGGTTTTCATCTCAGAAGCAATGGCCGAAGACTCTACAACAGGGGAAGCCATTTTAGGAGTCACTGGCACCAAAGTAACCTTAGACGAATCTCTATCACACAGTGTCACGGGAATATTCATCTGCATGGAAGATTCTGAGCTGATTTTGTGGATGGTTGAGGCAGAAGTCCAGAAATCTGAAGAAAAGGTAGAAATTAACCTCACAATTAAGTCAATTATTAATTTTTATATACTCACATCAATCTGTTATTACAGATATCAAATAATCCAGACTTCCCTTGAACTGGTTATACTCCAGTTTATGTATTTCTGAAATACAGAGAAACTGATCAAATGTTTTTCTTAACACTTCAATAATTGACTGTCGTTCATGTTTCACAAAATTAAACTTACTTCAGAAGTGTGTTACTCAAACTGAACTGTTTTCCATTCCCTTTCTCTTTTATCATTACAATCATCAACTCATGTAACAACAGTAGAACCTGTCTGAAAAACCACCTATCTAATAAGACCACCTGTGAATGAAGACCACCTGTCAATGGTGACCACCCTTTAGTAAACCGATAACATTCACATTGGTTAAATAGGCGTATTTGATTTGTGGATTTTGTTTTTCTCCCCGTTAAACACATTTTATATCCAGCTGGTAGCTTGTGTTGCACAGCTCCTTGGGCCCAAAAACTCAAAAAAAATAATCTGCATGCAGTATAAGCAGTTAATGAAAGTAGTCATGTGATTGGTAGTTTGTGTCTCAGGCAGCCATTTTTACTGGACTTACTTCTCTGACTTTATTTTGAGTGGTTCATTTCTGAATCCTATTTCTTGGCTACTGCACAGGTGGGCAGAGCTTAAGTTTAATCCTCAAAAAGGAACCAGTGGAATACACCTGATGATTGACCTGTCTAGTTAGACCATCTGTCAATTAAGGACACTTTTGGCCAGTCCCATGGGTGGTCTTATTACACAAGTTTCCCTGTACATTCTTCAATATATATCTTCTTCATGTGTGAAAGGTCAATTAAAATAGTTGGTTGTAAGTAAGGATTATAATTTAATATACAGCTCTCTTAAAATGTGAAATTCCTGGAAATGCATACAGCAGAGAAGCCTTTCTGATAAAAACATCAAGGTTAGCAAGAATAAATTTAGCATAGCATGCTCTTTTTCATATAGAAAACAATACTTGCAGATAAAATCTTTTTCACATCACATGTTTACAAAGAAATACAAATTGATTATAAACTTTAACAAGCTATAAGACAAAGCTAAACAGAAATTAATTACCTCACCCTCTATGTACAAATAAATTTAACTTTAACATAAACATTATACAAATGTTTATTTCTTTATATACACAGGCTGATAAACACTGCATGTTTTATCATAGAAATGAATGTGAAACTGGGCTATCCCTACAATTACACAGTTATAACGAACTTATCTTAATCACCTTGAAAAATCACTTTATGTACTGCACAAACAAATGGCCTTTAATATTGTTGATGAAATAGTTATATACATGTCTCACCTTGACCTAGGAGGGCGTAAGCTGTTAACTCTTGGTTTGATGTTGTTTCCATCAGGGTTTGAGGTAGCACCAGTTTGACAGGCAGCTCATCTCTGTAACAACACAATCAAAGTTGTAATGTACACAGTAAGATTACCAACAATAGATAAACTCTGGTGTTACTTTCAATATCAAGAGCATGATCTTCACAGTGTATAAGCATAAGGCATCCTAGATATGTGTTGTATCCTCACCCAAGCTGATAAGGTATCCTTCATAACCTGGGGCTTCTGCTTTTTGTTCTTTTCTGCTCTTTTTTCTGGCAGCCACACAGCAGGAATGAAGACATGAAACTATTCCAGCAGTGTATACAGTGCTGTTTTCCTCAGCCGTTTACTGTATCATTACATTATCTTCATCTTATTTGCCATGTGAGCAGAAAAATAACAGACAGCAGAAGCCTCTTGATCCGCCCTGGTCAAGTATGGCTGGTTAACCTGTGTGCCTTACTGCTGGTACAGCAGCAGAGATTACCTTCCAAGGTGACTGGACTCAACAGCTGTGCAGCATCAGCCGCAGCACTGACTGATGCAGCATAGTGACTAAATGACATACTGCTCATTCTAATCCGCTACAACAAGTTCTGCTTCAGCATCCCTGGTGCTAGCTGGCCTGCCAGCCAACCCCAAATCCTCCTCAGCCCAAAAACATTTGGTGACCAACCCCTACACTGAGGACTCATTCCTGAATCATCGCTGATTTCTTCAGCAGACTGGCAGCTAATGAAGTCTTGAACTGCTTACTGTCTTGCTGCACTGTTGCTCGTCCTCAGCCACAACAAAGGAAAATGTATGTTCTTTATTACAGTCTGGGAATTGGCTAAATTGAATACAATGCTGATATCTGCTGATAAAAACCCTGACTGGATGTGATGAATATGAACAGCGAATATACCATTGTGATTTCTTTCACAATGATATTCCTGCAGCAGCACTTTGCACTTCTTTGTGGCCTACATAATGCTTCCCAAACCAAGTATCCCTAACTTTGGGTAGGGTTTAGGCTTTATAATTTATTATAAATTTATTTATTTTACATGCATTATTCAAACAGTCATTATAATTAATACAGCACATGCATCAAAGAATTTATTCTGTTGAAAGAATGAAATGTCAGTGAATTCCCAAACATCTATATATTTGAGAAACACATGCCATGTGCTCACAGGATACTTGCTATTGCTATTATTTTATAACTGACATGCAATTTTGAATTTAGAAATCCTAAGCATCTGATGCATTCAGGGCTGCCAAATGTTTTAATGGATACATCTGTGTAACGATTTTATTGATTTTTGTTTAATTTTGACCCAAACCTATAAGTGACCCTCACAAGCATAATATCATTGTCCTTACTAATTTTGAAAATATAATTTAATGCTTGAACTAGAATAATGGTTCTTTAATGTCATTATTCTTTAAAATATTGTCAATTTGACAAAAAGTCAAAATCAAGTGTTTTTAGAATAAGGGCACCTGAAGTACACCAAAATGTTACACTTTAAATATTATACATTTAATCATACTAAATTTTATTAAACTGAAAAGAAACTTACAAATTTTCACAGTAGTAAGCAATAAGCACTGGAATGGCAGAAAAGTGGTGGTAAGATCCCTCTAGGCGCAGGCCGCGGGCACGAGACTCGATCAGATAGTGGTCAACAGCGGGCTTTGTGCCAACACGTAAAGACAAGGCCATTACACCCCCATGGCTGGATTTCCTCACCAAGAAGATCTGTAGGAAGATAAACACAGCATGTTGACCTGGAGCTCAGAGGCCTGCACTGTGTCCTGGAAAAAAACTACCCTCCTGTAAAGTTTATGGACAACATCTGGTAAACGCACTCTAATTGGGTTCATCACATGTTACTGGTAACTACTTACACTGCTGAGCAAGTTACTCTCAGAATACAGATTTACATATGTTAACGGACTCATCAATGTCAATTGTATTTGTAGTAATGTGTCACTTATTTCTGAAAATCCTGAAAACTAAGAGAACATTATGATGAAAAAGTTTTTAACATGTGGAACTCTTGATAACCATGACATTTATGCTATTGTGCATTTGTGGTGCACATTGGGTGAGCCAAAAGGGACAGCTGAAAAAAATGTTAAATAATTAAATGGGCCAAAATGATGAATAAAATATTGTTATTCTGGTTTAAGGGTAAATCAGAAATTTTTTGGTAACCACAAGTTCATATAAGAGATCATGCAGCAAGTTTATTGTGATCAGGTAATCCTGCGTGGTTTCAGTCACTGATACCTTCAACATAAATATTAAGAAAACAACATATAATGTTTAATTTATTTATAAAAGTGGACTGGAAGAATAATACTGGAAATGTTTATTATACAGAAGAATGAAATCTTGATAGGAACAGATAGTGACAGTGCTGTTAAACACTAAGTGCTCTTTTATGCTTCATCATGTCTTGTATAAGTTGAATTAAATGTTGAGTAAAATTCCTTATATTTTATCAATAGTCCATTCAATCAAATTCCTGTTCTCCACTGCCATTTAGTGAAGCTTGATATTTGACAAACTTGTAGCATAATAATCAAAGGCTTAATTATCATTAAATAATTTCTTCTCTAATAACTGTATGGACAGTTAGACCGGCAGGTGATGGGTTCGTTATGTTGGTTGAACATAATGTAATACCAGTTGAATCAATAATTTTATATTTATTAAATCACCCTTATAACAAAAAATTTCATTTAAAATAATGTCCTGACTACCTAATTTTTTGTTTCTTTTACAATATATGGCAAACGTAATAATGATTAAACCTATTACTTTCTGCAATATGGAGACTGCTCATTAAAACTCCCATTTTATGAGTTCTTTATTGTATCAACCAACATCAGATGGGATAAATGTGGAAATGCCGATAGACAAGAGAGCAGTGACCTCAGTTCTAGCATCATAAATGTACTACCCTGCACCTGCCTTATCTGTTATCTCAGTAAACTGTGACTTGTGTGTTATGGAGGGCCCAGATACAGATAACAAGCTGTTACTGACAGTATTGCCTTCAGGCTCTGTCATTCAAAATCACCTCATTCAGTTTATGGTGCAGACCTTGATAACATGTTTTCCTGGTAGTGATACTGATAAAATGTTCCACTTATACTTACGCACTACTCTTCTAATACTTCTCTAGCTTACATGTGCATGTAAATTCACACTACACCTTGTGTATATAATATGACCTATTAATAATTTATTACATACTACCCTTGCTCTGCCCCTGAAAACTTGTGAGATATGATTAACGTTACAATGATTTCTGATGTTTTTCACATTCAAAATATGTAGTAAAGTATTGTATCTTGGTATGACTGCCAATAATTTTAACTTATATACTTTAATTTGCAGCAATAATATAAACATAAGTCTGTTACATGCATGTAACTGAACCAGGGCTCAACATTAACAGTTAACTGCTTGCCTGGGGCAAATAAAATTTCAGAAAATAGTGGGAGGGCACCTAAAAAGTCACCTCCTACTTTCCCACTCAGGCAAGTGGGTCCAACATAAACCTTTATCCAAAGGCCTGAAAAAGGATGTTTGTTATCTTAAATACAATCAATGGTTTTTGTAGGTCAAGGAGAAATTAATGTAGGGCAAGTAAAAGCTATATGTCGAGCCCTGCAAACCATGTGTTCTTATAGACATGTACATCATAGGGGGATTAAATCAGTAACAAATATTAGGAGATGTTTGGAGACATCCCAGCTGTAAAGATATGTTCTGAATGATTCTCAGTAAATATGAGACCTTTGATAGATTCCGAGTAAATGTGATATCTTTTTAAATATTTAAAAAAACTGGATGATCAGATAAAAAAATTCAATACAACTAAAGATCTGATAAAACATTCTTTAAAATTACAGAACTGATATGTTTCCTGTGTAGGGTAAGACAATCTTAAACACCCCAAACCAACAAGCTTATTGGTACTTAGATTTTTCTGCAAATGTGATGCCAGAAAAAAAACATCACAGGTAATTCAAGGGGCTTATATTTTGTCAATTTTGGTAGATGGTTCAAATTACAAAAAAATATATATCCACTTGTATGTATAAATGGAAGTCTAAACAAATTTAAGTCCAATGGCTGCAAATGCACTGAAGTATTCAACCAGCACAGACTTACATTTTGTACGGTAATTACCGTAGGAACAATGACCATATCATACTGCAAGGTATTCTTGTAATATCTCTATCCAGACATTTCAAACTGATGGTCAAGATATTCTTTTAGAGTTATAGATTGCGTCTTATACTATTTTAGTTTCTTCACATGTACTCTAGCTTTCAACTTTAACATGACCTAAATTGATAAGTAACTTAAAATTATCATTAAATACAAGAAAAAGATTTGACACTTTGTACAGATAAACAAACCATGTGCAACCAATATTTCCTGTCTAATGTTATTATTGAAACCAGGGCTTGACATAAACTTTTGAAACTAACTGCCCTGTTGGGAAAGTAATATTTAGTAATTGCTTACTCTATATGAAAATTACTTCCGCTACAAAAATAAGTGATGGCAGCTTCATACACAAAGTTTGTTCCAAATTTTACTGCATGTTAGACATTAAAAAGGATCAAATATCATTTAACTAAAATACTCTATAGTATTTGAACAGCTAAAAATGTACAGGTTATTTAAGATAAAAAGAGGTATTATCAATATGATTCCACCTCTCCAAGAAAATAAATGGCTCACTTAAGGCCTTTGGTAAAGGTTTATGATGGACCCTCTGCAAGAGGGTAAGTAGGAGGTGGTTTTTGGTTGGTTTAACACCATATTCTGGAACTTTTAATTGCCCTGGGCAATTGATGAACTGTTGACGTGAAGTCTTATAAATGTAAGGGAACAACTGCTTACTTACTTTTGTGTTTAAATTCTTCAAAATCTATCTTGCCTAACACTGCATAAAGATGGAATCAAGCCATTATCATAAAAATGTTATGGCACAAAATTCTATTATGGTTTCAAGCAGTAAATCAATGAGCTACGATAGACAACTGACATTTAATTAAAATTCTTATGTCTATGTCATTAAACAATAATTACTCACAAAAAGGTATGCTTTGTCTGATAGCTTAATTATGAGAAAAAAAGATAATACATTGATCAGTGATGTAAATATTCAACTTGTGCCTCAAAGATAATACAGTTTATTGATTTGTGATAAATTCCATGGACAGCTTCAATGCTGCTCCCACAAAGTTAATTTAGTATCCTGTCTTTGCCAGAGATGGAAGTATATGAAATGCTGTTTCATCTGAATTAGAAAAGTTACACTTTGTGACCCAGGAACAGAATTGCAACCCCAGAAAATGATTTAATTTACTAGTATCTTCCAAACATTCAGACTTATCTCCTGAGCTTTATAACTTACTTATAATGGTAACTGTGAGGAGCAACCAAGTCAATAAGTAGCTGGTGCAGTTGAGGGTAAGATATAGCCTTATAAATAGTAGTTCAGCCATTGGACTATGTAATGGAAGGTCCACAGGTCAAACATTGGTGGCTTAGTGGCAAAATTATTAAATCTTAATAGAACCTAAGAGATTTGCCCAATGTCTTCTTGACAGGTCATGAATTCTGGATTATACCTGGGTCTGCACATATAAACCTTGAAATAAAAAAGGCTAAATTAAAACAAAGCAAGTTATAAACTTTGACCTAATCTCTGGTATACATATAAATCTTAATTCAATACAGTTATATGCTTGAAAAAGACTTCAGCTTCAGCTGTTACCATGTTTAGCAAGTACATAAATATCTTTCCTGATATTTCTTGACAAGATAAATTATTTTTGGGCCCTTGGGCTCCTATAATTACCTAATATTTCTTGCATGTACATCTGAATGATATAGAGTAATAGTTATGGCAAAATATAAACAAAACAACAACAGCAGTTTTGATATTAGGCAGTCTTGCAGTGTATAACAATAGGTTTTAAATGGAAATTTGATGTTTTTCCTATATTTCTAGAAGGAATGAAGTTGCAGTGACCCAGTTTTGAGTTTGGTTGGAGAATGTAGTAGCATTAATCTGTGTGTTGAATTTCAGATTCCTAGGTAAAACGGTTTCAAAATATAAACTGTTAACAGATGTCTGTCCAGCCAGCAAGGACCAAGCCTACAGCTCACATGACTTACAGTCAGCTGAGCTAATAATATGATATTATTTAGACTGAGCAGGGCTTCCAAAATCCAAAGGAATTCCTGGGAATGTATTCTACCTTCCTACTGAAGGTTTACCCATATCACTGGTAAAATATCCAAGACATGGAAAAGGCATTACACCTCCAAATGTATGTACAGTATCTATCAGCCGGACTGCACTTCTCAACTTTCACATAGAAAGGCAAGACAGCAGAGTCTGAAGTGCAGGGTACCAGTAGCTGTTTGACCTTCAGTCAGATGTCAGTGAGATGTTTATCTATCAAAGGTAGAAAAGCCAGAAGAGGTCTCAGCCTTCAAATGGTTTTTCATTAACTTCCCGTGTTTGATATGCAATGATAATCAATTTGATCAAACTGAAGGGTATTTAACTTAATTTTATTTTCATGTGCAATGGTTATTTGAAACCTTGCTCAATACTTTTTTTTAAAAGAAGTGACAGGACAAACATTTTTATGCCAAATTTTATGCAAAAGAGAAAACTCTTCTTACTGCAACAAATTCCTCTGACTCTAACATCTGAAAACTTTAAATTTGTTTCAGGAATATTTATACAGTGGAGCCTCTTGACTAGGAACACTGGCAGTACCTGCCATTTTGCCTTTTCCACATAGGTGCCTTTACTAATACTCCAAAATTTACTATTCACAGGGCTGTCTCAAATGTCTGCAATGCAGAAGTGTAGAAAGTTGCTGGTATTAGAGAGGTTATGACTTTAAAGTTTGCTGTTCATAGAACAGTCTACAATGTCCATATTAGAGAGGTTTACTTTTAAATAGCACACTGACATTGTTATATATCCATGCATCTGGGAATGAAGCAATACTGTCTTGTTCCTGCATCCATCTGATCAAAAATACTGCACAATAAAATACATGAAGCATTAAGTCTATGAGTCTGCACAATGACCTGTCATTGGAGATCTGACCTTGTAAAAAGAATTCCTGCTGAAAACTTGGAAAGCCCAGGTAGATTCTGACCTGCTGGACCAAGCATTACAGTGAAATCAACTGTATAATGAGCAGGCTGTGAAAGCTGGAGTCTTTCCAGGATGTCTGACTGACCAGCAGGTAAACAGCAGCAGCAGGAGCATGAAGACCAGCCCTGCCAGCCCTGATTAACTGCTGCTGGCCACAGCAACAACAACCTGGCAGTTGTATTGGGGATAGCCAGCTCCAACATGCCACAGGTATACAGACAACATACCACCCCCAAATCAAACCCCTGACTGCCCATCAACCCCACTTCAGTGTGAACCAGCTGACGAAGCCAGACTGGTATATGACATACATAAACAAATACCATGCCAACTGTCAGGCATGACAAAATATGTGGTCCATTAACATGTCGTTTACATGTATGGCACATTTGTGACTGTCTTGAATGTGAGGAAGATTGGCTTCATTGATCATATGGTTTCTACTTTATCTTTTGGCTGAGCAATGAAATGGTTCTTGATAATGTGCAAACATTCAATGATCAAAGTATACTAGGAATACTCCTAACTGTCATTCCCCTCCATTTCACAGAGGACATGTCTTACAAAATGGCATAAAGTTAAGGACTTTTTAATATAAATATACTGCTGGATCTGGCCAGTGGCCATCTGAAGACATCAATTTGGAGACTGAGAAACTGGTCCATTTGTCCAGAGAACACTAGAAGACTTAAACAAATTATCCATCTGTCTATGGACCAGAGCATCTTTCAAGGGACCACTTGAAGACAAAACAATGGATCCTTAGGGGCAATTTGGAGACTAAGACCATTACATTTTTTAATGGACCACTAGGAGACTGGTCCATTTGTCCAGGGACCATAAGGAGACTCAGAAACTGACCCATCTTTTCAGGGAATGGGAGACTAAGAAATTAATAAACCTGCTCAGGGCTTAAACTTAAAGCTAAATCTATGAGGAAATGCACAGAAACAGCTACCAACAGAAGAACAACATGAGACCACTATTTTTTATGGAAGAATATAATTTATCATGGAACAAAAAATAATACAAAGCATTGTGGGAATTTGAAAACACAGCTTGACCTAGCATGTAATAAGAACAGTCACATCCAGTCATGTCAAAGTGTATTACAATAAAAACAATAGGTGTGAATGATGACTGACAAATGTGAATACTGCAAGCAGTGTTTCCAAGCACCATGCATGACAACATATGTTCAAACAAAAATATTATTAATAATTAGAGGCAGCTGAAGAAAACCTGGCATATGTAGGCAAAGCAACTGATTTTGTCTGAAGAGACACAAGCTGGTGTTAAACAGGCTGGATAATGCATAATCCACAAATGCCTGCAGGACAGCCACTCTGTCAGCCCGTTAGCTTTTTCAAGGTTAGGACAGTTGCCACAATCTGTTGTATCAGGATCTGGATAATGGCTTAATCATTTAATTTTTTAGATGTGTTCACCCTTGTGCTGTCCACGTACCAACAATCTCAGCTGTTTGAAGAATTAAATTTCATATAATAAAAGATGTTCACTTCAGTGAGTTATTTTTATGATGTATAATCATTACTGGGCAATATACCCTGATCCCATGCGGTGGAAGTTTCATTACACTTGGTGGTGCTAACACTGCAGGGTGTAAAACTTAATTTTACAGATGTCTGCACTAACTTAATGCATCTGGTGAACCATGACTACTTACTAGTACATGATCAGTCTCTCACACTCTGTATGTCTTTGTGCTGATGTATACTTCTAGGGGTCCTCCCAGGCATTAGCTGCATGGTGTGATCATGAGAATGTGGTTATCCCACTCCCACAAGGTCACCAATGTGAAGATATTCTGCACATCTGACCCATGGACCATAAACTATTAGTTGTTACACATGCATGTACACTTAATGTATTATACATATGTATATAATAGAGAGAGAGAGAGAGAGAGAGAGAGAGAGAGAGAGAGAGGCCAATCAAGACAAAACAGAAATTGAGTAAAAATGTCATATTATTATGACAGTAAAATTAAATGAACAGATATCATTACATGATGAAGGTAACTTGACATGATAGGTAACAATACAATAGAGCTTAACTGCTCTAAAGAATTTATGCAAGAACCTTCATGAGTAGCAGGTCCCCCTCCCCCCACCCAGCAAAATACTGAGGGTAAAAAGGTGTAAAATGAAACAGATCAGAGCAGGGGTGGGCAGAAGGATATAAACAAGATATATAACATACAAGATCTATGATGATTAATATAAAATACCAATTTTTTACCTTTTGACCTGACTTCCATAATGGGACCTCTTATTCACAAAGATTTTATTTTCACAATGATTTCCCTTCCACAGATATCGCAAATTTATAACCCTTGCTAACAAAAAGGCAACCACAGTATGCAGTGCTCAGTCTCAAAATTACTTAACCTTTGCCTACATGTACTGTTTCTAAAGAGACAGCTAAACTCTGTGAAGAGCATAAAAATATGTACAGTTATATTATTTTATATTATATTATATTATGTGTCATATAATATTACAAAATCTTTGTAAAAAGTCCTGTGATCTCTGTTTCCTTCTGAATAATATATTTTTGAAGAAGATAATATGGTAGTTTCATTGTTCTTTATTCCAGGTATAAAGGAAATATGTTTCACATTCTCAGACTGTTAATATTGGGTTGAAAATGACTTCACAGGTGTCAGGAAGATATATTTCACACTAACAAAGTGGTGCACATTTGTAGTCTCAATACAATCAAGTAAGTTAATACCAGGTTTACCTAGCTGATTCACAGAGTTGATTCATTAATGAATGCTGCAGAACTGCAATGCCCCAGTTAACAGCCCACGCAGCAGCTGAGCTTATTTATATTGTGATTCACAGCAAGCAAACAGTGTAAATAAAATTACAGGTATGTGTTAGTACTTATAATTATAGGTATGCACTGCATAGATGCAGGTATTGTATGTATGAAAACAGGTAATCTAAACACCTATATATAAAAGTGTTGGCATACTTAGCAGTGCTTCATTTACCTTAAGGCTTTACAGGCCAAGATCTTAGCAGACCTGGTTATAGCTCATATGTACAAGGTGTATACCAATTCCGCAATGATAAAACTCCCACCCTTTGATCAACAGACAAATGTTTAACATGCTGGCAGCCCAGCCAGTCAGGTTGGCCACCAAACTGGACAGCTGCAGTGGATTAACAGCAACCAAGGCTGCTGCAGTTGCTGCCAAGTGCTGGTGATACCTGTGTATTAGCCAGATGGGGCAGCCTTGCTTTCTCAGTGTTATGATAAACCCTGACATCTGGGTTAACCCCTCCTCTAGTAAACACTTGAGTGCGTGAAAGTGCACCCAGCAGAACTACTTGTTGGAGGGGAATTCTTATTTTCTGGCAGAGAGGAATTTCTCATTTACAGGCAATTTTTGTAGTCAATGACCTGAATGAATTATTGTTAAAATGAAGATACTGATACACTGATTATAAATTTTATCATATTCCTGAGCATGACAGTGTAAAAATGCATACTTCCTGAAATAACTGTATATATAATGTGGTGTTGTTAGTTGAACACTAATGAGGTGACTTCATGCAATAAAGAGCAACCACTATCAGGCCACATAGCTAGGCAGGTCAATACAGTAGAGCTCCATTTATCTGAACACTGTTCATCTGTAAATTGTTTATCCAAAATTGAAAATAATGACTGTTTTAGCTGAATACATCACAATGAAAACAACATTCAACAATGATTGAATTCTGATAATCCAGGGTCAGTTTAGCCCTAATTTCAATGTATTTTACATGAAAAATTGATTAAATTGATGGAAAACCTAACAAAATGTTGTTACCAATGATTATTTTTGACTAGCTTCATCAATTCATGTCTGTCAATCTGCTTTTGCTCTGCACCAGGTGGGCAATCATTGTGAATCATGTGGGAACATTTATCAGTATTATTGTTTATCAGAACAAAAACCCTGTCCCCATTTTGGATAAATGACACTCTACTCTTAAGTTTAGTGCACATTAGTGGACTCTCACGGTCATCTGGCGCATCAAGAAGAGCACTGACAATTCAAATTACCAACACTGTCCAATCACTTGTCAGACAGCACAGCTTCTCTCTAGAGCTTTAGAAATACCACAAGGAACCCTTGTCTGCGTAGTCCAGATCAATGCAAACAATTTCATGGAAAAATGAATTGTCTACATGGGCACAGTCTGATGAATAAACTATCAATGTTCTATTCAATATTTGTCAACTGTCAGGAATATATTCAAAATTCTATTCTAGTGTTCTTTGACTATTATCAAATGATTTAGTTAATAAAATTTTTTTTTTCTTAAATATTTGAACAAATCTATCTTTATATCTGGTGATTTTACTCTATTCCAAATTTAAATCATGCAGCCCATCAGATATAATAAGATAATAGGAACAAAACAAGAGACAAAATACAATAAAATGCAAAGGTGATAATGGAACTCTAGAAAACCTATCTTAAAGTTATTCATTTTTAACATAAACTGTATCATATCAAATGATATGAAAAGAGTCTGAGTAATTCATTGTTTTTTGGTAATTTTGAATACAATTTGACATGGAAGGCCTCTGTATTTAACCAGTCTGATTATTTGCTCAGCAATTATACCACTTGTCCTGATAACTTATACAGAAGCGGATCCAGGGGGGAGGGGTCCAGGGGTCCAGACCCCCCTTTTTCACAAGAAGCAAAAGTTTTAGACAAAATTTTGTGGCCTGGACCCCCCCTTTACCGGACCTGATGACCTTTTTTCAGGATTTTCATTAGTCCTCCTGGGTTGGACCCCCCCTTTTCCAAAATCCTGGATCTGCCCCTGTTATATATGATGACATCAAAACAATAGCAGTCAATTATTATATATGTGCATGTGTATATTACCGGTACAGAGAATACCTTTTCTGGGTAATTGGCTGTATATTATAAGTGTTAAATGAGCAATATTTAACAGGCTTTATTCTGTAATGGTGAGCTTAAAACATTTGTCCATAATCAAAATGACAGTTATATAAAGCTTGCAACAGTAATGATGAGGTTAATAAGAAAACTCTCTATGTCATTTTCCCCTTTGTTTTCCTGGTCTTATTTCCTCTCAATTATCAATTTTCCCATGATCATTGTTCCTCAAACAAGTGTACCAGTGAAACAACCTCTTGTCATAATTTGCTAGTTATTTTTTAGTCTGTGGTGAAGTATGGTATGGGCTGACACCTGTCACTTAACCAACACTTCCAGTGCACGGTGACCCAGGTCTAGTACATCAACCACATGAAGAACGAAATGATCACACATTGAAACTACTGTAGAAGAACAGTCACATAATGGGGGATTATCATAGTAGATATGCCTGAATATTCATGAAGTTTATCATTGTTCATCTTATGATCACAAGCTGTTCATTTTTTATTAATACATTACTTTATTATAATTTCCTGAGCACACACTCAGCACTCTCTTAAACAGCTTAATTTGTATGTAAACCTCTAAAACTTATTAACTTATTTACAAACCATTCACTGAAGTCAACAGGACATGGTTACTGCTGTGCCAAGTTTGTGAATTTAATCAATTTGCAATAAAGCCAGGTGAACAAACCATTTAACCTGAACAGTTACGGAATTCAACTTCAGAAGCTTTTTCAAACATAATAAGTTTTAAAACCCTAAAGTGTCAATATGACCCTAACTTTAGAATCAGAGGTTATAATAAATAAAGATCTAGTAAAAGGATAACAGATCAAGTGATGACACATAAGCCCAGTGTTTGCTCACTCTAACTATAGTGAACATCTGCCCAGGCCAGGCTGTATCTGGGACAATGGGATGAAAGGTAATACTGCTATGATTTTTTTAAAGGGCTAAGTCACAATAACTGAAGTAAAAGATGTTTGTCGAATGGACAAATCTAGAGCAAAATCACAAAAGACAAAACACCATAGGAGACAATGATCCCCAACAATATGCCATGAGTAAAATGTCCAGGACAAAAAGCCATAGGAGATAATGTTCATGAACAAAATACTGCAGGAGATAATATCCTTAATATAATGTAACAGGAAATAATGTCCAGGGACAAAACTACAGGACTTGAGTAATGTCCATGCATGAAATATGCCACAGGAAATGATGTCCAGGGACAAAACTACAGGACTTGAGTAATGTCCATGCGTGAAATATACCACAGGAAATGATGTCCAGGGACAAAACTACAGGACTTGAGTTATGTCCATACATGAAATATGCCACAGAAAATGCTGTCCAGGGACAAAACTACAGGACTTAAGTTATATCCATGCATGAAATATGCCACAGGAATTGATGTCCAGAGACAAAACTACAGGACTTGAGTAATGTCCATGCGTGAAATATGCCACAGGAAATGATGTCCAGGGACAAACTGCAGGACTAGAGTAATGTCCATGCATGAAATATGCCACAGGAAATGATGTCCAGGGACAAAACTACAGGACTTGAGTAATGTCCATGCCTGGAATGCAACAGGACATACAGGCTACCAGCAACATGCCACAGAACATCATGGGAAAAGAAGCTTTTTTCTTAGTTCCATTTTAATATTTTTCTTCTAAATTCTTCATTTGGTAAGATCAAGTTGTGGCAGGTGTTGGGTTACCAGCATAATTTCGTTAAAGGGTAAAATTCTTTAGAGACAAATGTGCTATCTCCTCAGATAATAGCATTACAATCAAATGGTCAGAGTGGAGTAATCACAAGAATCCTGTGTTGTATGTGGTCCTCGTAAAAGTTTGTCATAGGGACCTTATAAATAATTTAGGGGAAATATTTTATCATCGGTTACACTAGCTGATTGACAAGTAAATTAAATGACCTGCTTATGATAAATGACTAAGCAACATCTATATTATTAAAACTATAATTATCTGCTGTAATGGTTCTACAGCTGCTGCCAGTAATATTCAATATTCATTTCACAGAGACCAGTCATTCCTCTGAACCAATATCCCGTATGCCAGACACCTGAACTTTTGCAGTCCATCAATACAGAGAGTTGCGTTTTATTCTGGGATGTTGTTCCTTGGTTATAACTCACTGAATTCACAGGGGACCCTGAGAAAACCGAGAATTAATCACTCTTCCCACAGTGGAACACGGCCGTATGCCAGCTGCAGACTGAGTAATGACTGTGCTGTAAAACCACCATACTTCATACAGGTGGTCAAATTGGTGATCCAGAAAAAGAGTGCCACAGTGAGAGCATTTTGCAGCTAGAGAGCACACGCCTCCACCAAGAAACAGATCAATCATGTTCTAATCTCTATGCTTTCTTGCTTAAATGGCAATTTCTATAATGGTTCAATGATATCAGTCACTCAAGTTTATCTTTAACTAGAATACAGGTAGTCGACAAACAACTACGAGTATCTGCCAAAATCAGAGTAGGATGGGAGAAGTGAGGCATGGATTGAGTGGCAAGGGGAAACAGAGTTAGATGTGTTACATATTAGAATGAATGTCTGCCACATAAACATGACTGTAGGTTTTGCCACCTGTTATTCCAATGAGAAACTATCCAAGATGTATACAAATGCAAAACTTCAGGTGGAAAAGTCAAACCACTGCTGAGATATGGAGATTTTTTCCCCACAGCAGACAAACAGATGGACGCTGTGCCAAAATGGTTGCAGGTTGCGCCACCAGTTTTGTGTGTGTTATAAAGCTATCCAAGGGCTACATTAGTGTAAAAATTTTTCCTGATTGGTCAAACAAGTTCAGAGATATAAGCATGGATGTCTGCAGCGTGAACGTGAATGTAGGTGGCGCCACCAGTCATAAAATCAAGGAAGCTATCCAAGTTTTATACGCATGCTGAATTTCAGGTAAATTGGTCAAACCACTGCAGAGATGTGAGTGATTTTAACCCAAGGCAGACGAACAGATGGATGCTGTGCAAAAATTACTGCAGGTGGCATCACCATTTTTGAGTATGTTATAAAGCTATCCAAGGGCTACATTTGTGTATAAAATGTTTCCTGATTGGTCAAACGAGTCCAAAGATATAAGGGTTAATGTGTCAAAACAGACGCACAGATGGATGAACTGGGGATAGGATAGGTCAGAGGTAAACGCCGAATGGTTAGGCACCAGTTCACAAGTGACCCAATAATTGGTGTAAGTTTCGGAAAAATCGGTCCAGTAGTCTCAGAGAAGTTCTCCGGAAACAAATAGAGTGGCGGTGGAACCCGGCCAAAAACACAGTATCCGCAAAACTTTATTTTGGCGGATACAAATATCATGCAGAGTAGGGACCCATATGTCATGATATCACAGGATGCAGATGACATTTGACATATATCACACAATATCAAACATTTATATTATCCATTTATGCTAAAAATAGATATATATTTTACACATTCTTATAAATAACAGGAAGCCAAAAATATCTGCTTTCTGAAAAATGGTGCTCTTCCTCAATTATCACAATCTTGTGATTGTATTCATAAATTACAAAAAACAAGCAAAAGCAAGTTATAAAGTATTGTGGACATCTACAAAGAAAATTTCCATGGAACAAATAAAGTGGAACCACTTTAAAAGTCAGTCTGTCAAATAAGATCACCTATTCATTTAGACCACCCTTCAGTGAGAAGAAAGCGTTCACGTTCATCTAATAAGACCCCCTCAACAAATTAGGACAACTTTTGGCCAGTCCTACAGATGGTCTTATTACCCAGGTTTCCCTGTATTTTGATATCCCTCATGACAATACCTGTACAACACAAGTATTCTGCAAATCCCTTGTGTATATTGTATACATCAAATATATGGACAGACAAACACTGATAAGCATAAGCTCTGCATTTGCATCTGGTTACAGACCAATATAATCAACTCCTGGTTTCACCCTGACCAAACTCTCCACAAAATTTCATATAAGCCACCACAAACTTTTTTTATATATCATGTATACAAGTATGGTGACTTATATGAAACACAAACATTCTGGAAAACTGAAGCCCACTAACATTTTCACCATAGAATTTCAATGCCGCCCTTTAGTCAAGTTTTTAGATATATTTTACACCGAGTGACATACAGGCAAAAGCATGTACAGGCCAATCTATACATACAAATATAAAATGTTAAATATGATTATGAATCATAAACACAGAGCTATACATACATCTCCTTGGCAGAGTTCTTGATGCACAACTGTCCTTTACAATATAACCACTGTGTGCTGGTTTACATAATCAATATTAAATATGTTCCATTGTTTTCTACCTTTCCCAATGGTAGCCTAATCTAATCTGGATCTACTGTGGATCACTCTGATAAATGATACAAAATACAACACATTGTTATAGTAATTAATACTGATTATGATGCACAGTATCCTTTGTGTGTGGTTATCTTTGTAGATACTAGAGTGAGACAGAGTGCATGCCCATACCAAGGCCTAACATTCAGGAACAAAACTAAAAATATTATATAATATTAGACTTTTCCCATAATAATTAGACTGAAATTATCAGATGATCATTTTGAAATTATGTGTCAATCATTGTGAAACTTGAGTAAATCAGTTTGAAAATATATATTAACTTATTATAAAGTCTGAGTCAATCAGTTTGAAGATTGAGTTATTAAGGTTTTAAGATTAAGTCAATCAGTTTGAAAATCCATTTTAGTTCCCTAGAACCTTTATTATATAGGCAAAGATTACACTGTTTACTGGAGAGAATCTGATATGCACCATTCTACTCCTGTCCCCTTTGCAGGCCTACATGTGGAACCCTTCTCAAAGGTACACAATCATTCCAATAATATGTGTATTATCTCTGCTGTTTCTTCATTTTAGATTAATACAAAATGTTCTATAGGTTATGGTTCCGTGTGTTAGTAAACATAGTTCATGTGTGTGTGTTTACCATAACAAGATTATGAGCCTGTGTTAAGACTCCTAACAAAGAAGAAGAAACATGAAAGAAGAAACAAAGAAGAAACACTGGTCCGAAGCTTGAAATATCATTATTTATGAAGTTGTGCGGTATGGCCACCAGGTGGCATGAGCACTATGTTTTCGGTAGCCACTGATCAGGCTATCACAGTGCAACCTGTCAGGAAATGTATCATTTATCTCAGGCCATTTTAACTTAGACCACCGATACACTTCGCCCCTGTTAGCTAGGCCTGTGGAAAACCCACCCTGCCCCTAAACAATTTAATTTCCACAAACATGTCATAACAGAAGAATGGGTAATTGCTTGTAATAATAGTATCGGTAATAGCCAGCTAAATCTGACATTCCAAATTATGAAACTGTGAAAAATTTTTAGTTCAAATTCACTCTAAAAATAGATGTAAAAATCTGCAAGCATATGTTTCAAAAGTGGAGGAATTCAGTTGGAGGGCCCGGGGTTTAATTTCCTACCCATGGAATGTTGTTTCATAAATTTACCAATGCATATATAGTGATAAATTAAAAATGTTCAGCATCCTCATACATAAACTTACCCCTTCTGCCTTATTCTGTAATAAGTGTATGGCTCCTACACGACTCATGTTCGGCTGGTACCATATCGTCTGTGTGCGTATTAGCCGTTCAAGCATGGGGATGTTCCTGATATCATCACCAGGGGGAGCTGGTGAGTTCTGCAGTGTTGTGTTGGCTGGGGAATCATAACGCACAGTCTCCCATGAAGGGCTGACATTCGACTGATCGTCCTGTGGAATCTGAAAATGACAAACAAGAAACTGACAATGCTGACAAATCTGACAATGAGAAATTGATCTATTTACACAAGTCTGGGTATGACAATTCTGAAATATTGGTTCAGCTTAATTTTCTCCAATAATGCATGCCTAGTAGAACTTGTTATAAGTGTTGTTAAACATACATTTTTTTAATGAAAGAAATTATTTTCTAAATATTGTGTGGTGAAGCAAGTGATGATGATTATGTTTTGGTGACTTAATTATAACAATATTAACAGTATCACTTCTCATAATCACATATGATTATTAACACATACTACATTAACAACACACAAAACATCTGCAACCTTCCACATGAGATCATTTCTATGAGGACATCAAAATGAACCTCTTCAGCTTAGGTAATGTGGGACTGCCTGGACTACTTATCTGGGCTGTCAATCTTTAAAATCAGCATTTGATACAATTCAGGGAAACACCTTCTGTTTACATTTTAAATGCTTACACAATATTACTTATAATATTCCATGAAGGAGGCCTTACCACAAAATAGTTATGTTTATGTAATTTGCCTTGAAACAATTTTCATCCATTGTATTTGAATGGACAACAATACCCTCTTTTATCACTGCATTTATACCTTCACTATCCATGTATGTAGAAGCCCCAGTGCATTGTGGGCTTTACATTTCAAAACCCACAAACCCTGACCAGCAGGCATACTTGTGGGACTCTGATTCTGTGCAGTGTGAACACTTTGTACATTATATGAGTGTACTAATTTGCACCTTGACTTTGACCAGCAAACAATCTCACACACTTCCTAAACTAGAAACAATGGTGTTTCAGAAATGTCAGCTCCTTTTACTGGTAGTGCCAGTCCCCTGCATGTGGTCTACTTTATGCCAGACATTACATATGTAGGGTGTAACAAAGAATTAGGTGTATGGAGTTCATGGGGGAAGTGTATATTGCACTTCAAAACTGTAGTAAATGCCCGCTAAAAGACTCCATGACCTGAGAACAGGTGTCTGGTCTCAGACTTTCAACTTACAGAACCATCACACAATTATACTAACTTAAACTTCATCCTGGGCATGATATGTTGTAAATATGTATTTTAGAGGTTTTTTTTTTCAAAGGCCTATTTCATAATCTCAAATGCAAATTTTAAACAAAGGTAATATTCTGTTATATAGAAGAGATGTTTACTTTTAGAATAATAAGGGTTAAATAATGAAAGGCGGTTTTGTCTGAGAGTCAATGTGTCTCCTAAGTTAAATTTATTGGCTCAACTTTTGATCTTCCATCATAACGTTATTCATGACATTGATGACGTTGCCAATAAAACTTTCACTTTGCATTGAACAATGTACATTTGAGTAATTTTGGTTTTTACATATCAAATATATTGGTAATCAAACACTATATGCCTTTTTTTTATATTAGTGTACATCTCTCCTTATTATAAAATATTTAATAAATTTGTGGAAATAATAGTAAATAAATAAAAGTAAAAAAGCCTATGAAAAACCCTCTAAAATGCACATTTACCTGTTATGTTGCACTTTTGAAACATGAGTATATTTCTTATGTGTATATGCTGATACAAAACACGTCAAGAGACATATTTAACATATTACTTGGAGACTTGGCACCTGGCACTACAATCTGCCAGGCATTCATACTAATTATTAGTGTACCATTACCTGTGCCATATGGTGACCAGGATTACTGATATAAAGTTGAATGCTTCTGATTAATTACTTATTTATGAAAACATGAAGCACACAGAGAGAGTGCACCTCTACCAAGGCCCTGATCTGCACTGAAATCCACCTAAAAATTCAAATGACCTGCCAAAAAAATTGAATCAATTGATTCATGGCACAATCTGAAACAAATATTAGTGAAATAGATTGTGAATATTTGTAGATATTAGGTTGAACCAGGTAAATAATGGTGGGTAGATATGCATCCCTGTCCACCCCAAAGTTAACAGATTTGCCCAAAATTTAGGAGAATATGGTACTAATTATTGACAAATGCTTTTACAAGAAAGACAGCCATAGAGAGAACACTTTTCAAGGACTCCAATATGTTATAAGGCTTATAAAACTATAATGTCTAAAAATTCTAAAATTTTTCAATTCTTAGGGAGACATAAAATGTGCAATAAAATTTCAAAGAAAATATACAAATTAGATAAGTTTGAAGTAAGCCTGCATGTTCACAAGACTACGCATTTCACCATATTATTAAAATCCATGGTAGTTTGACTATGAGTACATGCACACACAAACATCACAAATAGTTATACATCAGGGCATCATATTTGTCAGTCTTATAAATAATTAACACGTCCATTTTTCTTGCCACCGTTCTGGTTATTATAACTACGGCTTTATCAGTGATCCATTAACACAGATGCTAGACATGACGGCCAAGATTAATAATTCACATGTTCTTCCATACAAAACTAATCAGATTCTCATATTTAATTCAAATTATGATTTAGTATCTTTTCTTTTAATTAACTAATATTATTATTACATGATCTTTTGGAATGTAACATCAAGAAGAATTGATATTCAAAGGCCTCTCTGATTATTAATCTTATTATGTTTATTCATCAGCACTGTTTTGTTAGTTATACTTCCAAGATAGTGTTACATTAATAAACCAATATAAACTATAGATAATAACTTAGCTACCTGTTTAATATAAAAACACTTTAAATATCTTTTAAAAAGAATCATTTATAAAGTCAGATAATTCTTAATTATGCAGACATAAAATCAAACCAAAATGTTTAATTTACAATTGCATTATCATTCTCTTTTTTTTCTTTTTCTTGCTCTCTCTCTCTCTCTATATATATATATATGTGTATATATATATATATATATATATATATATATATATATATATTTATATATAAGATAAGTTAATTAAGTCTATTTGCTATATATATATATATATATATAATAAAAGTATTACATCCAATAGTATATGTTTTGACTGGCTTGTTGTAAAAGAATACACTGAAGAAGGAAATAAATAAATAAATTCATAAAATTGTATGAAAAAGAAAAATGTCTACATTTTGTTTTCTGCAAGGGATATATATATATATATATATATATATATATATATATACATATACATGTACATACAAACGTGTCTTGTATATATATCAATATATAACCCAGAAATTCTGATAAAATCTTATTTTGTGACTTATTAAAGGACACAGATTTGGACCAATCTATATCCAGAAACAAGACCAGACTGTTGTGTCTGAGTAATACACAACAACATGTACATCAAGTCCCTCAACAAATGTGACAAGAACAGGTACAACAACACTGCTCCGCTAATACAAAATCTAACAAGCAAACCTCATAAGATCTGTCAAACAAAGCCTACGAGAGGTCACGCAAGGGTGACCCATACCAGCTGGGCATGTCACATGTGACAAGTACTTGTAACATCCATGCTACTTTAATTTGTGATCATGTACATTAATGTTATAAAAAATGTTTTAAAAATATCATCTCATCCACTTACCATTATCTCATGTTGTAGTGGTTACGAGGTCAGCAGATCTAAGACATGTCCAAGACCAGGTGTCACACATGATATCGTTTTTCTGATACCCTTCCAAACAAGAGATCTATTTGATGTGTCAACGCATGTATACAAACATATGATGCAGACACAGTGAGCTGAGTGAATAATAGGGGACCCCGGCTGAACAATAACATACATCAGGTGGTCTGGCAGCCTGTCAGGACATGTGGGTGACAAACTAAGGTACCCTAGTTCTACCCTGGCCAATCCTTACACTCTCAACCAGAAAGAAAAGTCCATCCCCATACTTCAGCATGCTATCTACTAGTACTGTACCTAGTGCCAGGGGTTGGCCTCCAATTGGGGCCCCCAATGCAAATAAATGATTCTGTCTGAAGTCCTGATAAGTTAGATTGCTCCCAATACAAGGTAACAGTTGTTTGAGAAGTACCTCTAACCTGGCAAAGAATGTGATCACAGGAACCTAGTGTGCCTGGCTTTTCATATATATATAACACCAAACTAAAGACCTTACACCAACAGATCCATTCACAACAATACTATGGATGCATGGTATAGGTATCCCGGCACACTGGCTGGCCCTTGACAATTAGTCACAGATTATAAGACCCAAGGGGGTATCTGTTACATTGTCAGATATTATTAAAAGCCTACCTTGAAAGAAAGACTGGGTGGTATTATAAACAGATTATATTTAAACAATATACATTATAATGGCCTTCCCTGAAAGACAGCCTCCTGTGGTATCAAGGGTGTTATCAACAGATTATGTTTAAACCACTTAGTGATGCCCTGCCAGTTTACTGGACACTCTTCTCTTGTTGATCTAACTGTCAGTTTGGTGCAGCTGGGTGGGGCTGGACAGTAGTGGTCAGCAGAAGTGGGCAAACAGTGGTGTGATAGCCTAGCCCTTGGTTACAGGTAGTGGGTATACTGCAGGAATGTTCATTATTTCTGTAGAAGTAGATAATTATCTCTGCCAAGGAAGTTATGTTTGTTTGTGAACTGGATGTAAGCAGGGTCACACAAACACAAATAAATAAATTCCATCCCACTATTCAGCATCAGTTTTGTCAACTCGGGCCTGTCAAAGGTAAATGACTGAAAAAGAGAGAAAGTGCTCTGGAAAAAAAAGGGCAGACCTCTTTGAAAAAAGAGTGAAGAAAAAGTAAAATTAGTGTCCAATACCAATTTTTTTATCACAAACTGAATAAAGATGTGCTTTGCATACCACAATTGTATATACTGATATATATATATTAACACATATCGTTTCCAATGTCAGAAACATACATAGTGCACATCACCTACATGAAGATAGGGGCATTTTCCACATGGACATTCACACATTAAGAATTGCGAAATGTCCCATTCTTGTTCTAACTGGACTGTTAAAGCAGGAGAGAAATGGTATATATTGGATTTTTTCTTTCACTGAAAAAAAAGAGGAAAGAAGAGTGTTGCTGAAAAATGAGTAATCAGCGTCATTTCAGGAAATCCTCAAAAAAAGGTGCCTCTTTTGAAAAAGAGTGATTTGCCAGGCCTGCAACTGTAGTCCGCTTGAAAGGTGGTCTACAGTGGGTTGGCTTACCGGTAGTACAGTATGGTTTACATGCAGTAAACTGGTTCCTAGTGCATATTGGCAAATCCATTACTAGTCTGAGTGAGGCCAGTTTTGCTACAGTTCAACCCAATCTGCAAAATATCACTTTTTACAACAGTTTTAACTCACATTTTATTGAATAAACAGATTTAAGCTTTTGTAAAGTGAACTACAGTGCAGACAAAGTAATATTTCCATACTAAAGTAAATTGGTTTATTATGATCTCATTTAGATGCAAACAAATTGCATTAATATGCCCTGTTTTTTTGCTGTTATATCTATTTGAAGCCCGCATGTGGTTACAAGAGCATAAAGAAAATGTAACTCATGTATTTTATACAATACTTTCATTATTTAATATCAATAGTGTGGTCAGCTGAAGGGTTCTGTATCAATTAACCTGGAAACAGGGACGTTAAGTTCTAATTTCTGTAACTGCTACATTTTATATGAGGCTGCATTGATCAGCCCCTGGGAATTCAGTTACACACTGGGCATTTTTCAACTAATCTATGTAGGACACAATAATAATAGGTAAGGATTTATATACTGATTAATGCAGGTAGAAAAGCATCTGAATGATAACCAAGTTGTCTTTACTATGACATGTGATATCAAGTTAAAATTGCGTAAGTAAAATTTTGAACAGTTTATTTATCACTCTTTGTTAATCACTTAATACTCTTTCCTACATCTATTATAAAAAAAACTTGATGTCATATAACCTTTAAGCATTAGACATTTCAATGATATGCATAATGTGCTGTTTTTGTCCAATCACTTTTACCATTTCAGTCTATATATGTTAACCATGTACAGTGAAACCTCCAAGATACCACCACCAATAGGACCTCGATAAAGTGGTTGCATTTTCAAGGTGGTCGCTAAGCAAAGGTGGTTGTTAGTAGAGGGTTTACTGTACACAAGCCCTTGCTGTCATAGTAACTGTTCAAACAGTGAGGCCCAGCTAAATGCTAGCAAATTTCATTTCATTGTGTAACAGACTTTTTCAGGCAATAGGTTGATCCGTTTTTAAAAATGACCATGTATCCAGAGTAGCATACTGGGTTGAGAAGATAACAACTTCTTTCACAGAATGGTTTATAATAACATAACTGCCGACAAGTACCTGGCTCATATTTTGTCAAATATGGCTAAAGCAAGTGGCCATTCATTTCCAGATGGTGTATAATTATGTTATTTTATGTAGTTGTGCTTATAATTATGTTATTACATGCCGTTATAGACCCATTACATAGCAGCATATGGCAGACTGATGATAAAATTAAATTTATCCGCTCAGTGTAGCTGTTTTATTGCTCACTTTACCATTCTGCTGAATACAGCTCTCCCTTTTATTGATATTGATTTACAAAATTCTTTTTATGACCTTACAAAAAGCCTGAAAATGAATTTGGTTTCTTTATGCTCACTTGGCTGTATCATTACAACAGTCAATTCTGGTTATTTTTTAAATTATTCTCACTGTAGCTTCGTATAGCAGTGATAACAGTATTAAGACCCTTCAATACATTGATTCAAAGGTTATCTGAATTTCTCTTACAGTGCTTACTCTTACTGATTTATAAATGTTGGTTTATATTTTCTTATAATTTTCTTACAATTTCATCCACCCTCACTGGCAAATTTAAAAGTGTTTTTATCTAAGAACTCTGATGACATAAAATATACATGCAGTGAAATCCCCCAACCCAATCATTCAAAGAATTGTTCACCAGAGTCACAAAAGAATTTAATGCTTTTATCAATAGAACATTCATTGAGTCATTTATTGAAACAAGTGTCATTTATTGAAACTAGCACTGAGACTATCTGATTCATAAAGAAATTCAATCTGTGACTTACACTGATAGTGTGCCCAAAGTCAGCTTTTGAAAATCAGCCATAAGATTTAAATTGTGCCAAAATGTCAGCTTTTGAAAATCAGCCATAAGACTGATATTGTGCCCAAATTTTAGGTTTTTGAAAATCAGCAATAAGAATTAAATTGTGCCAAAATGTCAGCTGTTGAAAATCAGCCATAAGATTTAAATTGTGCCAAAATGTCAGCTTTTGAAAATCAGCCATAAGATTTAAATTGTGCCAAAATGTCAGCTTTTGAAAATCAGCCATAAAACTGATATTGTGCCCAAATTTCAGCTTTTGAAAATCAGCCATAAGACTGAAAGTGTGCCCAAATGTCAGCTTTTGAAAATCAGCCATACCAATTGTCAGCTTTTGAAAATCAGCCATAAGATTTAAATTGTGCCCAAATGTCAGCCATTGAAAATCAGCCATACCAATTGTCAGCTTTTGAAAATCAGCCATAACACTGATATTGTGCCCAAATGTCAGCTGTTGAAATCAGCCATAATGGAGATCTAGCTAATATAGAATATAGCAGAAGAATGGGAAAAAAAAATTTGAAACTGGTGGTTTTGATCCGGGGGGGGGGGGGGAACCTCAGAAAGTCCACCAACAAATTTTTTTTTTACAAAAATATTGATACAGAATTAAACTCATCGACTCCCATAACCCTCCCCTAAGTTCGGGGGGGGGGGGGGGGGGCTTAAAATAACTCCTCAAGAACCACAAAAGAATTTGTGCCTCTCATATGATAAAATATCCAAACTCTTAAACTGGGGCACCATGAACATCATGCATTCAAATCTCCTAGCTGCCAGTTATATTCTAGGACCTCACAATTAAACCTCCTTCTACCTAAACCTCTTGTTTAAGAAAAATGTGCTTCCATTCCATTTAAGTATCCAATTAATGTACCCGAAAAACTGGAACTTCCTAGAAGTTTGGGATTAAAAATTATGAATTTTTGCTTTATTTTCTCAAGTAAAGAAAACTTTAGTGCCAAAACACTGGAACCTAAAGGAAAACAAAAATGTCTGAATGCCTAAAATAAATCATTAACAATACTTCCTGCCTTGAATTCCATCAGATTGTGTTTCACCAGACACCTTTGATTTGTAAGGTAACAGAACCACAAAAATGCTGCATAAGTGGGTAACAGATGACCCTTTTTTCTTTCCTTGGAGGGGCATAATCTAAATAAAACATACAGCAGACAGTGGTGTCTGAATGGTTTGGGGAACAAGCTACTTCATCTATCCTAATAAGACATTTGTATTCTGACTAATACAATCCAAAGTCATACTACACTCATGGGATAATGTCAAGATTTATTTTTTTCCCAACTGATACCTATGGGATTAAAGTAACAAGGACCAGTTGTGACATTTTTAGCAAAGGAGCTAAAATCCATGTTCAACCCCATATCAAAGTTTTTGTATTCAAGGATCCCTCTGCTATGTTGTTAAAGCCAGCTATTCACCTACCTTTGCTGTAGAATTTATGTGATTTCTGATTTATTCTGCATTTATATTACTGACCTGAAGGCAATGCCTTCAGATAATCCCTCTGTGATGGATGTATGAGCTTGTTTATCTAAAATTGTTAGTAAACATGGTGCATGCTCCAGTGTTGCCAGACAAAAACACCCACTTAACCTAGAGTCGTCCTTGCATTAGGGAGTTTGAAAGGTCACTATCTGCAAAACAAGCTTTGTTTTCTGGCCTATTTTTATAAAAGATTCGAGGGATTATCATTAGTAAATAAACATCAAATATCAGAATAGTCCCCTTTAATGTGTGACTGACCGGATATAAGAGTAATCTTTTGATAACAAATTAATATCATAATAAAAACTGTCGACATTTATAAATATTTTACAGGAGTAAACAAAAAGTCAAGAACTGCAGCTAACAGAACAGATCAAATCACTAAAGTTCTCTTGAAACTTCCCCATTTTGTCTTGTAAGGTCTCCCAAGGTTTGAATTTGGAACTCTTACAAACCAATGCACTGACCTGGTACATTACTATAATTTCAAGCTAGATGAGCAAAGAATGTTCTAAAATACATGCTACACTTATCATTGCAATAACTAATAACAGTGTTCTGTAACAGTATGAATCGAAACTGTGTAACTAAAAATGTGAAAAATACGCAGTTGCAACAAATTTTCTTGTATAAACTGTTGTCCTTGATACAGCATAATATCAGCATGAAACACATGACCACAAAACTTTATGTTGCATCCTCTTCTGCAAATTACTCCTTACCTGAACATTGCAATAATTATTGAGAATTTTTTCTTGTTGTTTCTGCCTCATCTTTTTAATCAGGTTTATCAGGAACATTCCTCTAGTCCATCAAAAGTATCCAAGGGTTCAGTGTTTAAGGTCAGTGTATGATGTTGGTTTACCCTGACCCCTACACTTGAGCCAAAACCAACCCCTCCCACCTGACCCCTGGACTGTGAAATTGACACCATGTATATGAGCCCCCAGGGTAAATGGTAGAGCCCTAATCATACCCAGTCAAGTGGCACACCCCCTGAGGGCAAAGTTCATCAGGTCACTTAGGTCAATTATGGAAGTCAACAAGGCTTGAATGATACCTTAATATCCAAAAGACATGATCCAGCCCAAGTACTTGAGTTTTTGTATACCTTGCATACAAGCTTGTATAGGACTGTGCAACATGTATATTCATTCACCCAGCTATGTGGATCTCAATAACAGGTTTTATGCTGTGTATGAGCTACAAACGTGCCACTTAAGCTGAAAATGAGCTGGTGTATACATTAAGGTCAAGGTGGTATGTTAAAGAAAACAAAACCCTGCGGAGTACATTAATTCACCTGACTGCTTCATAATATCAGTGGGTATATGCTCTACAATACCTGGAGAATTAAAGGTCTAGCATGAACTATCCCACCTATGCTCACAATCATCAGAAATAGTAGATCCTTTTGGCCTTGCACAGGCCAACTACTTATCTAAGACAATTCTAAATCATACAGTGGAGTGGGAGGGGGGGGGGGTGTGATAGTCCAGGCAGTGTGGACCTGCCCCTTTTCAGCTGCTGCAACCTTCTTCTCAGGGGTTCAAAACACTCTTTTTTTTGCTGTCTAGACCCCTTCCTTTCCAAACACAAGGACCATTTGATGGTTATAGCAGTTTTTGTGTAGTCCTACTTATAGACAACACACCATCCAACCAACAAACATCTAGATGACCAAAAGTTGAGCACTTGCCAGAAGTTGAAACAACACAGACAGATGGACATACAGACAGTCAGACAGACAGGAGAACATGCTAAATGGTCAACTGGATAACCCATATTCTTGGGAAAGCAGTTAAAGCATGTTTATGTAGTTATGCCTAATTTGAAAAGTGGCAGACTAACAGACAGACATAATCAGGGTCAAGGCCAGCTCATTCATTCATATTATGCAGAAAGCAGAGAAGAACTAGAATACGGGTAGTTGACAAGCGACTAAGTGTATCTGCCAAAATCAGAGTTGGATGGGTGAAGTGAGGAATGGATTGAGTGGCAAGGTGAAATAGAGTTAGATGTGCTACATATTAGCATGGATGTCTGCCAAATAAACATGATTGTAGGTGGCACCGCCTGTTATTTGAACAAGAAACTATTCAAGATGTATACACATGCAAAATTTTAGGTGGAAAAGTCTAACCACTGCTGAGATACGAGTGAATTTATCCCACAGCAGACAAACAGACTGAGGTTGTGCAAAAATGGTTGCAGATGGCGAGACCAATTTCTTGTATGATAAAGAGCTATGTGAGATCTAAAAACATGCAAATTTTCAGGAAGATACGTCAAACCAGTCTGGATATAAGCATGGATGTCTGCAGCGTGAATGTGAATGTTGGTGGTGCTACTTGTCATAATATCAAGAAAGCTATCCAGGATGTATATGTATGCCAAATTTCAGGTGAATAAGTCAAACTACTTCTGAGATATGAGTGATTTTAGCCTAACTCAAACTAATAGATGGAAGCTGTGCAAAAATGGTTGCACCTGGCGCCACAAGTTTCTTGTATGATAAAGAGCTATGTGAGATCTAAAAACATGCAAATTTTCATGAAGTTACTTCAAACCAGTATGGAGATATAAGCATGGATGTCTGCAGCGTGAACCTGAATGTAGGTGGCGCTACTTGTCATAAAATAAAGAAAGCTATTCAGGATGTATACACAATGCCGAATTTAAGGTGTATTAGTCAAACCACTGCAGAGACATCAGTGATTTCAACCCAAGGCAGAAGAACAGATGAACGCTGTGAAAAATGGTTGCAGATGGCGCCACCATTTTTTGTGTATGTTATAAAGTTATCTAAGGGCTACATTTGTACAAAATATTTTCCTGATTAATCAAACGAGTCCGAAGATATGTGGGTTAATGTGTCAAAACAGATGCACAGATGGACGCACTGGAGAGAGAAAAGGTCAGAGGTCAACGCCAAATGGTAAGACACCAGTTCACATGTTACCCTATAACTGGTGTAGGTTTCGGAAAGATCAGCCCAGTAGTCTGAGAGGAAAGTTCCCTGGAAACGAATACAGCGGCGGAGGAACCCTGTCAAAAACATAGTATCTGCATACTTTGTTTTGGCAGATACAATAAAATGAGCTACAGTTTATGTGGATACAAGAATTTTTTTATCAATTTATGAAGCACAATATGCAAAGAATGAGCAATTTTTCTTCTGGTTTTTCAGTGACCTTGATCCTGACCTTGACTGATTTTGACCAAAAACAGTAGGCTCTGAGGAATAATGGATATATACGAAATGTTTAAGTTTAATTGCTCTTGCTACCAAATTGTGGTCTGTATTCAGCTGACAAACGAATAACAGGACTTACAGGACTGACCAACATGCTTGCTGAAATGTTTTATTCTGGCAAGGAATGATACAAGTTCAGTTGAGATTTTTACCATTTACAGTGATTGTCAGCACCTTTCCCTCAGGCAGGGCCTCACATCTACAGGGTTAATGTTCAGTGCCTCAACTACCAAGCTGGTTCTCATTCAGAAAAGGCTACACTTGAGTCTGTGTGGTCTGAGTCCAGACAAGCAGCTAGGGTGGGTATATAATTTACCTTTATTGGAATTCCTCTCTGGTTCCATGAATAGTGTGATAACAAGGTATATGTATCACTTCCTCAAACTGTAACACAGTATGGTCTGTGATAACATCTGCATCCTCACTGATAACATCAGCACCAGTATTCCCACACTTATAACATTCTAACAGAGGATGCAGTCTTTGCTTTCTAAATCTTCTAATTACATTTGTACTTTCTGGCAAATAATTAATTAAGGTGCAGTGATATCTTATCTTTGTTATGTAAAAATGGATATTTGTTACTTTTTCATGCTGTTTCAAGAAATCTGCTTTTAGAAATTCTACTATTGGTAAGCTGTGTAATCATGTACAGTACCATTATTATGGTAAATTCCAGCCTACTGACTCACAAGGCTATATTCTATAGTGGTCAGCACTGGTCAAGGCCAGCATTTATGTACATGCAAACTGCAGAGGAAAGTACTTTTATCTAGCTTCAACTGCTAAATGTATAAAGGCCTGGGAGCTGTTTTCACCATCTGTGTGTCTGTGTTTTTAAGTCTGAGTGCAGGGTATTTTTTAAATTTATTATCAAACTCCAGGAATAATCCTTCAAAAGATGTTGACCAAATGACATTTTTTCCAATTGCTATCTGGCAGATATACAAAGAGATAAAACAGATAAAAAGGTCCCCTGCATCCATGCATTCTATAGCCTATCTTTATTAAAAAGATTTTAGAAATTATTCTTAAATCACTACTGGAATTTTTTTCTTACCTGGTCATCAGGATACAATTTTTTTTTTCATGATGGCCTATCGTCAAACCATCCATCCATCAAACTCTGCTTATATTTTACTGACCCTTACATTTCACCACAATCAGATAATAATATGATACAACTAGATATTTCTTGGCACCAAAGGTGCCATAGTATCCCCATACAATTAACGCCCCCCCCCCCCTTTTTGAATAGGCCCCCCAACTTCAGCAGCATATAACTACACTTGGCAAGGGACTATGGTTTCTTCCATCTATCAACTTGAGAAACAATATGGGGGCCAATATGGTGAATCACTCTTGAGAAAAGAGCATTAATTTAATTGACGGAAAAGAGAAGGTAGGTGGTGCCACCTGTCTAGTTTATGAGAAAATTTTCTGTGACGGATAGACATTATGTATTTAAGACCAATACCTTGGATCACTCCAGAGATATGAGCAATTTTCACCCAAAGCACATGAATAGATGGACGCCATGGCAAAACAATTGTAGATAGCGCCACCAATCTTGAGAACAAGATGGAGGAGTCCAAGATCTATGGATATGCACAATTTCAGGCCAATAGGGCAAATCAATCCTAAGCAAAGAGCATTAATTTTCTTTTATGGAAATGGGAAGGTATGTGGCACCACCTGTCTAGTTTGTGAAAAAACCTTTCCAAAATGGACATGCCAAATTTCAGACCAATACCTTGAACAACTCCAAAGATATGAGCAATTTTCATCCAATGCACATGTACAGATGAATGCAACACCAAAATAAATACAGATGGCGCCCCCAGTCTTGAGTACAAGATGGAGGAGTCCAAAATCTATGGATATGCACATTTTCAGTCCAATAGGAAAAATCACTCCTAAGAAAAGGGCTTTAATTTATTCTACAAAAATGGGGAGGTAGGTGGTGCCACCTGTCAGGTTTACGAGAAAACTTTTAAATATTGATAGACATGATAAATTTCAGACCAATACCTTGAACCACCATGGAGATATGAGCAATTTTCACCCAAAGCACATGACCAGATGGACGCAACGCCAAAACATTTGCAGATAGTGCCACCAGTCTTGAATGCAAGATGGAAGTATCCAAGATCAATGGTCATGCACAATTTCAGCCCATCTGTCCATTAGTTTTAGACTTATAATGCTCATAGTACTGTCAAATGGCAATGATGGGGTAATAAAAGGCACGAAAACAATAAAAGGACAAAAGGTGGTAGCCACCTGTCTTTCACAGAAGACAAAGCTATCCATAATCTTCAGTCAATATGATTTTTGGACCAATCCATGCATCCCTTATTGAGATATTTATGATTTTGTGTGATTTTTACCTTATATGGCAATATTCAAGGACAAGGCCACTCTCATGGAAAAGATCATGATTTAATTTAAATATACATCATCCAATATCCCATGTCTATGCATATGCATAATATGAAAGGAATCTGACCATTAGTTTTTGACTTATAATGCTCACAGTCCTATTAAGATGCAATAATGTGGGTATTTAACGGCATGAAAAAAAGAAAAGGATAACAGGTGGTGCCACCAGTTTAGGTACATGACAACACTATCCAAGATCTTCAGTCAAGTTGATTTTTGGACCAATCCATGCAAGATTTCTTGAGATAATTAAGAATTTGTGTGATTTCCCCTCAAAATGGACTTATTCAAGGTCATGGTCACTCTCCTAGTAAAGATCATGACCCCATTTTAAATAGGCTTTGTCCTCTCACCCATATCTATGCACGTGTTAAGTTTGGTGAAAATCTGTAAAACATTTTTTGAGTTATCTTGTCCAAAAGAAATCTCTGCTGCGGCGGTGGCGAGACCGTACTTAATCCATAATATCCCAACTTTGTCTAGGGATACAATAATGACATATTTTAACATAACCCTTCAAATATTGACACAGAACCCCTCCGCTTGGAATGCTCCCAAATCTGATGACACTCTCCAAAATTCTGGTTTGATTGTCCTACAATCTTCAATTTCTTTGTATGGTAATGAAAGCCTATTTAACTGAAATTATTCTAACACGTTTTAAGAAACTCAAACAAATTCAAACAGACATAAGGAGACACAGGAATGAAAATAAAACCTCCCACTCTATCAAGTATTGAGGGTTACAAACAAGTGGAAGTAACATATACCCCTTTCACGCGGCAAATGCAGACCGTTTTCAAACAGTTTTGAATGCGCTTTAGAGCATTCACATGGCAATCCAACTCATTTTCAAACTATTTTGGCCAAAGAGTTATAATTATATCCAGCTCAAGAGGTGGTTTCAAATCATTTTGAATGCGAATCAATTAATCCACTCTAGAACTGTTTGGACCCAGTTTTGAGCAACTCTGTCACAGCGCGGCTAGTGCAAAAGTTTGTGTCAGCATGTTAGAACACAATAACCCTGTGTGAACACAATAACAAGGACTGAAACCGATTTTGGCAAACTGCTTGGCCCTAATCAGTTTGAAATTGTTTTGTGTGTGAAAGGGGTTATAGAATTAGTATATGTCCAGATGTGAATATTTCCACTGTTTTGAGGTGGGAGATGATGAAAGTGATGCCTGAGATCAGACATGCCTATACAGTTTGTATATATACTTACCAGAGAATGTCTGTGTGATAATGGTGCTGTGGGTTTGGACTGCCTCATGTACACAGTGTTATCTTCATTGTCCTCTGAGTCTTCCTCACCCATCCCCATCCTGTGTCTCGGCTTCTTTGGTGGAAGGATGCTGGATAAAGACAAAATTCAGTTTCTTCATATAGTTTTCCCATTATCATAATATTTCATAAGTTCTACAGAAAATATCCAACTGGACCTGTTCCAAAATAATAAAGTTTAATTTTGTGAACCTTGGAACTTTCTAGCATATGACTTGTTCTTGCAGTGTGATAAGTCTTTGGGACATTGTGACAGACAGGTTTTCCATGGGTTGAGTTGTTCGGCCAAGTTTACACATGTAATTTATCAAAATTCTCAGGATTTATGGTAAAATATTCCCCCTAAAAAGGTCACACTTGGAATTGCTTCAAACTGATAAAGCCCTAAAATGAGCATTTCTAACTTTTAAATCACAAACCCACAGGGTGTTGCATAACAATTGTTGAGTGTCACCATTGTTAATTATAAAAATATTGATACAGTAATGGTTTTATAATTAGATCAGTAGAGAAATCTCCAACACATGCAGCCATTTTGTCATTGGTTATGACTGACTAAATATTCTGAAACATTTAATCAAAATTTAGAGATTTATATTTAAAGGAATAAAAACAAACCCAGATCAAACAATATCATAAATATATTCATGTAATAAAGCATATTAATCCTCATTCTCACACGGTTTTGTTTCTAATGAACACAGAATTAAAAACAGTTTTAGTTTGTTATATTTATATAACATCTGAGAAAATTATCAATTGGATTGTTGAAGTGTCCAGAAAATATTTTTCATAGATCATCTGAGTGACTGTAACATACTTTGCCAGACTTAAAATTTTATTTCATAATACTTTAAAATTTTACAATAATTTGTTAATGAAAAATCAAATTAGATAATACAAAACAATAAGTTGATAACAAATTTTATATCATAATAGTGAATAATTCCTATTTATACATTTTTTTTTATTAAACATTTGGATAATCAGTTAAAGATTTATAACAATCAAAATACAAGACAATGAAAAATTATCTTGAAAAAAAGAATAGAAGAAAAGTTTATTATATAAAACATACTTAGCTAAGTCAGTGTTGCCTGTTTTCCTAACCACCCAAAAAGTGTAAACCAAGTGTGAGCTGTAATAACTGTATGGTACATCCAGCTAACCAAGCACAGGAGCTGACAATGGGTTGTCCTTACTGTTTGAGTAAGAATACAACAATAATACCTTATTGTTCCGGCCAACAGGTGAGCTGGAAGGGTGGGCAGGGCCAGCGACCTCAGTGGAACCAATGTGCATCCTCTAAACAAAACCCAGCCCTGAATTATGTTCAAACACACCAAAGACCACTGACAATTTATGTACACCGACCTTACAGTAGACTATAAACCAAGCATGACAGCTTGTGGGGGATAAACAGTCTATGGAGGCCCTCCTAGTCTCCCCACTATATATCTACATGACAGGAATCAATCAATGTAATGCCTACAAATAAATAATGTATCAATACGTTTTCTTCTATTTTATATAAATAATCTACACTAAATGCCATATTTTTGGCACACTCACCATTTTGGGTTGATATATTTTAAGTTTCCCCTCTATGTGTTACAGGACTATCAATAATCTGTACCCTAATTCATGTTTGGGATCTATTTTGGTTATATAAACACGTTGGATAAAAAGATGAAATTCAATATTAATAGATTTATATTAAAAAGTTGTCCCTCCCTTGCCTGCCAGTCATCCCCCCTTTGAAGATAATTGACACCACTGTCTACTGTACATAGTAACATGTTGGAATGTTATTTTTAATTAGGTTTTCTGGGTTACGGTAAACAGCAGGGGTTCCATATTTACAGGCTCCTTTTCTCCTTATCATTATCACTATGGAGGAAATTATTCTCAGGTTACACCCATGACAGTGATCCAGATTATGAGATAAGGAATGATACAAAGCTGATTAAACATTGGCTCAGGCAGTATCTGATATAGCCGGTCTGGCTGACAGTGTGTACTTTTTCTGGTCAGGAATCATGTTATTTATAAAGCATTTGAGATTCCTGACCAAATAAAAACCCACAAGGATGATGTTTGACAACTGTGAAAACACCCTGGCATCATTTAGTACCAGCAGGGCCTGTGTACTCAATTAACTCCACATCTCCTGTTGTTACAGGTTATTACACTGGTTGCTTAATGACTCAAGTGGTGCATAATGACGCAAGCTTTGGCTGCGCTGCCTCGAGTGAGTGTACTGTGTATGTTTCCCCTCATAAGCCTCACAGTGCTGTGTAACAGAAAATAGACTGAACCACAAAGGTTTTTTAAATATGTACAAACAAGCAATCAATGGTCAAAATGATTGTTATTACCTTTCAATTTTTTCCTGGATTGCATAATTAAAAGCAGAGAGATGATTTTCAAATAACAATCCTCTGGCTAGGGATATGAACCAACAGGTATTATCAAATGAACTAGAAGAAATCTCAATAAGACATAGGATTATACTAATACAAGAAAATTGGTTTTGGATTTCATGTAATGACAAATGGAATGATGTTGTTAAATATAACAAAATACACTTCATTAAAGGAAGATCTGGTTGCTATGCATTCTCCTGATAATGGCCTAATAAAAAATAAATGCAGTACCAAATTCTAAAAGGCTTGGACCAAACGTGACTTCAACATATCCCAGACCTCAGTGACAAAGGCACCACCTGCCAAGGTCTAAAATAGGTTGTTGACTTATCCTGTCTCCTACCAAGGCCAGGCACAGCCAAGTGACTTAGCCTGTTTCCTACCAAGGCCTGGCACAGAAAAATAACTTAGCCTGTTTCGTACCAAGGCCTAACACAGGCAAGTGACTGAGCCTGTTTCCTTCCAAGGCCTGGTACAGACAAGTGAGTTAGCCTGCTTCCTACCATGGCCTTGCACAGAAAAGTGACTTAGCCTGTTTCCTACCAAGGCTTGGCACAGGCAAGTGACTTAACCTGTTTTGTATCAAGGTCTGGCACAGGCAAGTGACTTAATCTGTTTTGTATCAAGGTCTGGCACAGGCAAGTGACTAAGCCTGTTTCCTTCCAAGGCCTGGTACAGACAAGTGAGTTAGCCTGTTTCCTACCATGGCCTGGCACAGAAAAGTGACTTAGCCTGTTTCCTACCAAGGCTTGGCACAGGCAAGTGACTTAACCTGTTTTGTATCAAGGCCTAACACAGGCAAGTGACTTAACCTGTTTTGTATCAAGGTCTGGCACAGGTAAGTGACTAAGTCTGTTTCATACCAGGGCCCTCGCACTGGCAAGTGACTTAACCTGTTTCCTACCAAGGCCTGACACAGAAAAGTGACTTAGTCTGTTTCTTACCAAGGCCTGCCACAAGCAAGTGACTAAGCCTGTTTCCTACCAAGGCCTGCCACAAGCAAGTGACTAAGCCTGTTTCCTACTTAGGCCTGACACAGACAAGTGACTTAATCAGTTTCCTTCCAAGGCCTGACACAGACAAGTGACTTAACCTGTTTCCTTCAGAGGCCTGAAACAGACAAGTGACTTAACCTGTTTCCTTCCAAGGCCTGGTACAGACAAGTCAGTTAGCCTGTTTCCTACAATGGCCTGGCACAGAAAAGTGAATTAGCCTGTTTCCTACCAAGGCTTGGCACAGGCAAGTGACTTAACCTGTTTTTAATCAAGGCTTGGCACAGACAAGTGACTTAACCTGTTTCCTAACAAGGCCTGACACAGGCAATTGACTTAACCTGTTTCCCACCAAGGCTTGGCACAGACAAGTGACTTAGCCTGTTTCATACCAGGGCCTGGCACTGGCAAGTGATTTAGCCTGTTTCCAACCAAGGGCCGACAGAAAAAAATAATTTAGCCTGTTTCATACCAGGGCCCAGCATTGGCAAGTGACTTAACCTGTTTTCTACCAAGGCCTGGCACAGAAAAGTGACTTAGCCTGTTTCATACCAGGGCCTGGCACTGGCAAGTGACTTAGCATGTTCAAGCTAAGGCTTGACACAGAAAAGTGACTTATAGCCTGTTTCCTTCCAAGGCCTGGCAAGGACCTGGCATATTCTAATAATCTGAACCGACTCTAAACAAATGCTGAAATATTGTTATACCAATTCTAGTACTGTACCTGACTGACTCAATGAGATTTCTTAAGTAAATGACCCAGCCTGATGCCAGCTGTTCCTTGTATAACAGTGTTACCAGCTGATTTGACCATGAACCCTACATAATTTGAGAGTGATTAAATTTTGTTAATCTGTCATATCTTCTAAATATTGTTGTTGTTATTCTTCTTGAATTCTGAAGCATAATGTGAACCAAACACATGTAAATCCTTTCCTTGAAATCACCCTAAATATCAGTTAAAACAACTTTTCTTTGAATATCAATCGTCTTAATTATAATAAACATAAGCTTACAATCGAGTGATTATCACCCAAGGTCATTTTTCCTGCAAGGTAAACCTGATTTAAGGGAAATAATAGTTAAAATCAACAAAGAACTATAAATTAAACTAATTCATGGGTTCATCAATAAGGAAAATTCTAAAATTAGAAGTACAGAAATGATTGTTTTGGATATGATTACAGTTCTGTGTAGGACTGATTTTACAATCATAAGTGTTAAATGTACAATTTATGCACAGTTCTAAAAAAATCTGTAATAGTAAAAACTTTTGGAAAAGTACATTATAAAGTTATACAAGTTAAAACAAGATGCACCTTTAGATCAGCTGGATATAAATGAGCGATGGTGCTATACCATGAATCAGTGGTAACACAGTATTCATTAAGAGCAGACCTTCAGGATGCGGGAGAGCTCATCAGTGCCAGCATCAGTGGAGAACATACAGACCTGAATCATCATAAACTACACTGACACTTGTCTGGCGAACATCTACCACCTAACAACCACCAGATGAACACTAAGTAACAGATGGAACACATGGGGTGAACTGACCCCTCCACCCCACCCTGGCAATATACCCACCTCATCAGCCCCAGTAGTGATCACTTGGTGATGATCCACGATACCTTACAGACCAGACAATCGGAGGGTAGATGTATGGAGCTATCAGAGAGATCATGTGACACAGGCATAACATAACTGAGGTTAGCCAAACATCCTGGAAGTGAGAGATTGGGGTAAACAGAGGGAAGTTTAAGTAGGGGCTGTTCCAACCCATCCAGTAGCATGCAGTGCCAAGGCTACATAGGCTGCAAGCTTATGCCAACAAACACAGTTATTAATCAACACTCCACAGTATAGCATCTGTTCCCCACTGAGCTAACATTTAACATCTCATCAACATTGTTATTAGGGATTCAGGAATGCTTTGTGGTATATGTTTAAACTGCTGGAGAATTACTTTATCATACATCTATATTAGTTGGACTACAAGAATAATTGTATCCGCCAAAACAGAGTTTTGCAGATACTATGTTTTCAGCTGCACGCCGCTGCCGCCGCGGCGTAGGTGTCCGGAGAACTCCTCCGTAACCGCTGGGCGGAATTTTACGAAACCCGGGATTATGTTCGGGTCACATGTGAACTGCTGCGCCCCCATTTTGTTTTGACCTCTTACCTTTCCTCTGCGCTCGGCGTCCGTTTGTGCGTCTGTTTCCACACATAAACCCACATATCTCGGGAACCGTTTGACCGATCAGGAAAATTTTTTTGCACAAATGTAGCCCTTGGAGAGCTTTATAACATACACAAAAAATGGTGGCGCCACCTGCAACCATGTTTGCACAGTGTCCATGTGTTCTTCTGCCTTGGGTTAAAATCACTCATATCTCTGCAGTGACTTGACTAATTCACCTGAAATTCGGCATGCGTAAACATCCTGGATAGCTTTTCTGATTTTATGACAGGTGGCGCCACCTAAATTCACGTTTACGCTGCAGACATCCAAGCTCATATCTCAGAAACCTTTTGACCGATCAGGAAAATTTTTTTGCACAAATGTAGCCCTTGGAGAGCTTTATAACATACACAAAAAATGGTGGCACCACCTGCAACCATGTTTGCACAGTGTCCATCTGTTCGTCTGCCTTGGGTTAAAATCACTCATATCTCTGCAGTGACTTGACTAATTCACCTGAAATTCGGCATGCATATACATCCTGGATAGCTTTTCTGATTTTATGACAGGTGGCGCCACCTACATTCACGTTTACGCTGCAGACATCCAAGCTCATATCTCGGGAACCGTTTGACCGATTGGGCCAAAATTTTGCATGTGTATAGATCTCACATAGCTCTTTATCATACGCAAAACTGGTGGCGCCACCTGCAGCCATTTTTGCACAGCTCCTGTCTGTTTGTCTGCCATGGGATAAAATCACTCATATCTCGGCAGTGGTTTGATATCTGCCTAAAATTTTGCAGGTTTATACATCCCCGACAGCTCTCTTGATTTTATGACAGGTGGCGCCACCTGCATTCTAGTTTATGCAGCAGACATCCAAGCTCATATCTTGGGAACTGTTTGACCGATTGGGCCAAAGTTTTGCATGTGTATAGTTCTCACATAGCTCTTTATCATACGCAAAACTGGTGGCGTCACCTGCAATCATTTTTGCTCAGCGTCCATCTGTTTGTCTGCCACGGGCTAAAATCACTCATATACATGTAGTGGTTTGACTTATCTGCCTTTAATTTTGCATATGTATACAACTTGGACGGCTTTCTGGATTTTGTGGTAGGGGGGGGCAACCTACATACACAATGTGGCTGCAGACATCCATGCTAATATGCAACACTCTATTTCCCCTTGCCACTCAATCCATGCCTCACTTCACCCGTTCCACTCTGATTTAGGCGGATACACGTAGTCGCTTGTCGACTACCCGTATTCTAGTTTACCTATGTTTTCCCATTATTGCATAATATATAGAAATATATGATTATATAGTTTATGGGTTTTGTCTGTGTGCCTTTCTCATCTCCAAATAATCTGTTAGTATAATCTCTTTTTTTTAACACAGGGAGAAGCAAATATAATTTAATTAAAAGTTAAATAACCCCCAAAACTACATACATGCAGTAAACAAATTTACAGATCTCGAATTCTATACTACTTGATCAATCTACTGAAATTACAAGTGGCAGGCAGTTTAAATGACCATCCCCATCAAGAAAATGATAAATGTAATGAGATTTAACATTTTTAGGAGTCACTGTATATGCAAAAATATTTTATCTTCTATTTTGACACTGGTGGCAGCATTATTTATTACACAAGGAATTATTTACAAACAAAATGATTTGTGACCGACAGCCTATAGCCCTTTTTTTTTCCATTTTATAAATTTCGATTTTGCGTTTTTCAAGATTTTGTAATTCTCTGTTATATCTTTATATCTTTTCAAATGTTTGAAATTAGTAGAGTTATATATTGTTGACCTTTCTGCCTTAGAAACACATTGTGCTTTCCTGCTGCAAGGTTTAGACCTGGTTGCTTCATTGATATGGTTATGCTAGACCCTGACTGGAACTCACATACCCAATGAATTTTCCCATCACTGGGCAGTCATTGTGATTTTATGGTGTGTAAAACATATTAATCGGGTAGAAGAGTGAATATGAAATATCAAATACTCTGAAACTGGTTTTGCTGATTCCCACCACATGGCTCCACTGCAAAATCATGTCATGACATGTTTTTTGACAATATTTTCAATTCTTGCTGGGTGCTTCATGCAGTGGAACATATGGGTCAAAACTGATTAACATTGCTGTTAAATGGTGGCTGGTGAAGTTTGAAAGATTTATCAAGAGCCAAAATTAGTAAACCTTGCTGTTAGATGACGGCTGGGGAAGTTTGCAAGATTCCATTTTTGACCTGAATTCCATATTTCTTCAAATTTTCTGTTTAAACTTTCTGTTTTAATAAAAAACACAGTTATCTGCATTCATTCAGCCAAGTTACTGGGAAATATTGACAATGTTATCAGTGAGAGATAGACTGAGACACTATGAACATTTTAGAAAGTTTAAATTTCATGACTTTTTCCAGACTTTGAATATTTAAAAAAAAATCATAACTTTTTCAGTAATGAAATTAAAATGTAAAATTTCATGACTTTTTAAAAGCTGAGTAACTCTGGGTTACAAATAAGGCTATATTTACTACTGATCCAATGTGATAACTTAATAACCAGTAGCAATTATTAGAGATTACCAAAAAAATATATAATATAAAACTAGAATACGGGAAGTCAACAAGCGACTATGTGTATCCGCCGAAACAAAGAGTGGGACGGGTGAAGTAAGGCATAGATTGAGTGGCAAGGGGAAATAAAGAGAGGTGTGTTGCATATTAGCATGGATGTCTGCAGCCAAGATGTGTATGTAGGTGGTGCCACCTGCCACAAAATCCAGAAAGTTATCCAAGTTGTATACAATTGCAAAATTTTAAGCAGATAAGTCAAACCACTGCTGAGATAGGAGTGATTTTATCCAACGGCAGACAAACAGACAGACGCTGTGCAAAATCGGTTGCAGGTGGCGCCACCAGTTTGTGTATGATAAAATGCTATGTGAGATCTATACACATGCAAAATTTCAGGAGGAGAAGTCACACCAGTCCTGAGATATAAGCCTGGATGTCTGCAGCCTGAATGTGAATGTAGGTGGCGCCACCTATCATAAAATCAATAAAGCTATCCAAGATGAAAACACATGCAAAATTTCAGGTGGATGAGTCCATTCACTGCAGAGATATGAGTGATTTTATCCCAAGGCAGATGAACAGATGGACTCCATGCAAAAATGTTTGCAGGTGGCGCCACCATTTTTTATGTATGTTATGAAGCTATCCAAGGGCTACATTTGTGGAAAATTTTTTTTCATGATTGGTCAAAGAGTCTGAAGATATGTGGGTTAATGTGTCAAACAGACACACAGATGGACGCACTGGAGAGTGGAAAGTTCAGAGGTCAACCAAAAATTAGGTCGCAGCAGTTCACATGTGACCCGATCATAATTCTGAATTTTAAAATTCTGTCCAGTGGTTACAGAGGAGTTCTCGGGAAACCTACAGGCGTGCAACTGAAAACATAGTATCTTCAAAACTGTTTTGGCGGATACAATTAGTAAGGCTATATAGAGCTTCTAGTAAGCTGCATTAGTTATTAACATCACTCAGACCACTGACTTTTAACATTAGTCATGACGGTCTTCATTACATGTATATCAAACTCCCTGTTATAACAATTTGAAATCCTCAATCACTGCTGAGGTTCCATATATGAGTGTTGGCTAGTGCATCTATTAAGACATCTAAAGAAATTTAAGCTATCAGTAGTAAAGTTCAAGCTTGCTATGCTTGTCTTTTCTTCAGAAAGGATAAAAAAATATAACCAGTATCTATAAAACTGTATCCTCTATCTAAGAAACCTCAAAAGCCCCAATTTCTTTCTTCTTTTGAAGCCAGTTTTTTTCATGAAGGGACCCACCTGTGAACAGATACCCAGTGAGGACAGGTGTGCTGTGTTGATTGGACCACTTTCTTCTCTGGAGCTGGCTTCCTCCTCGGAAATGTCTGGCACAGCTCCGTCAGCATGGTATCCAGATCACTGGCGATGCTCGTCAGCAACTGTTAACAGAAACAATAGGTTGTATCATCAGAGGAAATGCTCCTAGCATCAAAAGGTGCTAGGCATGTAATAGAACACTCAATGGTTTAAGGAATAAATGTGTTTTTGACATTGCTATCCTGATTTAAAATCTATACATATACATATATATTTATGTGCAGCAAGTGAACATTTTTTAATCCAATGACAATAAATTACCAAGGAAACTGAAAAATTTAATTTGAAAAATTATTTGGTTAAAATACATTTGGAGAGGTTGTATTTGCTCCTACATTTGTCATATTTAAAAAACAAGGGACCTATGGGTCACTGTGCTCAGCTGACGTTAACCTTGAAGGTAAAAATCTAAAATAATATCAAATGGAGATAAAGTGTAAGAGGAAGAGGTAATAAAGGCCATGGTTGGTTTATATGATTGGTTTGTATTGATGAGCAAGAAATTGTTGCAAATAATATTTTGTGACCTGACCATGTGTTTCCTAATGTTGAAACTGAAGCATGTGAGCAGTTTGTGAACAAATGATCTGTACAATTACCACGATCATTAGTTGGTTTTTCGATTAACTGTTGACGATTCAGTAGTTTACACATTTGTTCAATCGAATCTTTTTTTTGTATAATATATATTATTAAATATATGTTTTTTTTATGAAATGTATACAGTTGAAATATAACTAATTAACAACATAAAACATGGCAAACAAAGCCTGATATCAAATTCTGCTGATGCAGGAAAATAATGAACAAATGTTTGTAATAAATCCTCATTTTTTTATCACATCAATTTTTTTTTTAATTTAAGTTTATATTTCTATACATTTTCAATATAACATATATATCTGAATATAAAAGTTGATTCATAATTCTCAATTGCATCATCATAAATCTAATCTTGTCAGATAACACCACATCATGCATACAAATGTTTATTTATTTTTTACCACAAAAATATATCTTTTAAATCTGCAAAACAATAAATATCTAAAAAAAAAACTTGATTTAGATTTCACAATTTTTAATTGTGTCTTTATTTATCCATAATGTGCTTCATATTTTATAATAATTTAAGCATACTGATGGGTTCCATTATGATTGGTAAAATCATTTAAAAGAAAAATGATTTCTTTAAAAATGCTACATTACACAACATTGCATCTTCTGGATTACACCTTGAATTACTTTTTCAAGGAAAGTTTTTGCATATCAGAGTGGAAACAGCATTACAATTGAGGAGATACAGTGAAAACAATAACAATACTGCATAACACTTGGTGGGTTGGGTTTGCGGGGGGGGGGGGGGGGGGGGGGGGGGGGTGATTGGGGTGGTGATATGAGAATAACTGTACACCTGTCACAGCAGGGGATCTCCCCCAGTGACTATAACAAATCAGAAACCCTGGCATAGCTGACTTCCAGTGACCTGGAGTGGGACCCTGCATCTGTAATCTGTAATCAAAGCAAATGACTACAATAGAGCCTCATGAAAAAAATCAATAACTAGCTTAATTTTCAAGCTTTTACTTCCAAATTTCAGATTTAAACAAATTGAATATTTATGTTTACACGCTGTGAAAATTAAATCAATGGTACTTACAGGAAAAAAACGTGCCATGGTCAAAGTTGGGCAAAATTTAAGGTACTGATTTTATTTTTATGCTAATTACTTAAAAAATTTACAAAATTCAGATCTAATTTTGGGTAAACAATTGAATCTTAATTAAACATAGTTATATACTTGGGAAAATAGACTCTAGTTTCAAAATTTTTTCATGTTAAGTGAGTAAATATTTTTCCTGATTTTTTACAAAGTCCATTATGTTTGGGCCCATAACTTATAGAATTTATACTTAACAGACTTAATTTCTGGCATGTACATAGGAACTATATAGAAGAATATTTATGGTAAATATGAGGAAAACCAGATGAGTCGTTTTGATATTAGGCAGTCCTGAAGTGTGAAAATAGGATTTTAATAAAAAATTGAGGTTTTTCCTTAATTTCTCAAAGGAATGAAGTCGCAAAGACCCAGTTTTCGGCTTGGTAGGAGATCTTGGGGACATCTAACATTATGCTGAATTTTGGATTCCTAGGTCTTACCGTTTCAAAACGTGCCACATCTACGGACGGACGGACGGACGGACGGACGGACAGACGGACGGACAGACGACGGACAATGGACCACGACTATAGCTCAGATGACTTATAGTCAGCTGAGCTAAAAATGCACGAGTCTGGATATATAACCAAGAAATTTTGAGTTGTAAAAATGTATCCAGAAGCAGGATGAAGGTAATTAATCTATGGGTTTGATCCAGATGTGGATAACAGATGGCATCTGAGAATCTTAACTAACTGGTGCTGACCCACAATGAATACATCTGGTACTATTAACAATCAACTATCACAGAGCAGCTATTACAGCTATTTCTGAAGTGCAAAAGACTGGTTTATAAATACAAGAAATATGTTAATGCTTGGCAGAGGTATGTGATATCTGAGAGCTACCTTTGATTGCCATGCACTATGTGGTTCCTGAAAAAGAATATCCGGTTTGTCTGCACACTGAGGGAGGCTTAACATCAACAGCGATCAACAGGAAACACCTTTCTTTGAGCATCAGTAACATTTCTTTATTCATGAGAACCTAAACATGTGTCTAGATATACAATTCTCTGGGAAACATAGATCCAAGCAGGGTACAAAGAATAAGTTTCCATGACATTAATAAAGAATTTATTTTGTGCAAGGTTATTTTGGACACTACTGTTATTCAATTAGTATTTTTCAGCTTGATCTTTTCTCATTTCAATCCTTTTGTATTCGATAAATTATTTTATTCGAAATGTTATAAAAATAATATACACTTGTGAAGGTGTTAAGAAAACAGTAAATATAAAACATTATTAATTTTATGTTTCTTACATCCAGCAGACAGACTGTTAAAGACTATCATGTTCCTGGACAGCTTCTTGACTTGTTTTGTTATTAGATAATGTTCTCTAGAATAAATTAAATCAGTTATAAGATATTGGTACACATTTCTCCAGGCAGGTCTGACGAATTATTGTCCACTAAAAAACATCGCTGAGTATTGATTCTAAACACAAGTTTTTGTTAGATGTATTTACTCTGTGGCCTTGGCAAAACTGTTTTCCAGGCACACAAAATGAAATGTGTGCAAGTTATGTAACACTTGATGGGCTGGTAACAAATATGCCCACATCTTTCTTAAGAAATATCCTCTAGAGGGACAGAAAGTCAACCCTTACACCATTCTATTACAAGCTTGAATGCCACTGACAGAGATTTTTGCATAAGTCAATCCAAAAGCCATTCCCCTATGACAGAACCCCAATCTATTGTAGCATATACCAAGTAAAAAGTGATTCCACTGTGACAAGAACAAAATGCCCTTTTTGTAGTCTATGTAAACTATGAAACCTGCTTCCATTCCCACCAAAGAAACTGGTGTTATGTTTTAATATTGTGAATAACCATAAGACCAAACAATAGATTTTGGTTCACAATGCACGATATATACTTTCTTCAACTACAGCTGTTTTCTTCTTAATATATAAAGTGTTTCTTCTCTACAGGCCTTTCCAGGGGATATCACACCATCTGGTACAAAGTTTCGGCTGCATTATTTCCAATTAACCCCACTGTCCAGATATAACCAAGTTCAGACAAACCTATTCTAAGCATTTTGATCATCCTAGAAATGAATGACCATTCTAATCACAGCTAGCTGTTGGTAGTATAATGACTATACTTATCAATGACTGTTTTGTCTAGTTGTAAGTAGTACAACAACCATGCTTATCACAGAGATTTTTTTGTCTAGCTTGAAGTATAGTACAACTGCTTACATTGCCTCCTCTGTTCATACTTGAAGAACCATGCTCAGTGTCTGAAATCAACCCTCTTGATTTCTCTAAGACTTTTCCACCACCATACTTTCAATTAATTGTTAGTTAGGGAAGCAAGAAGTGCCACAAGCAGGGTCTAATTTTTTATGCTTCTTTAAAAGAACCTCCTGTCACTTTGGTTAACTGCTGCTAAAACTAATTAACTTCTAGTAATATGCTGCAGTCTATGTCATATGTCCCAAAATATGTGAAGTCACTGGGTCATTTCCTACTCAGATTAAAATCTGTGATGTAAATATACTCCATGAATCACATCCATAGCTATAAGGTCATCTGTATGGTAACAAAATGTCACCAAGGAATAATGTATGGGGAAAAAAAGAAAATAATGAACAAAACATGACTTACATTACAGTCAAATGTTGTCACACAAGCCTCCTTAACCCCTGAATCAGTATTGTTTGCAGGTACATCATCCACAGATCACAGCCGGGTGCCCTGTGGTTAATTCACTGAGCATGGCTGCTGTGTTACCTACCACATCCAGATACTTGAAGCACTAGCCTAGTGCTAAAGTACAATACAAACACAGATACCTAGCACCCCAACAGCCTGGCTGGTCCTCTTTATTAGGGACCCTCAGATCTCAATGGATGGCCAGTAGTACAACAAGGTCAATGAGTCTAAAAGCCTCAAGTGTGGTACAGAGGCTGGGGGTAATCACTATCAGGTACCTGTGATTGGTCTTATCAGACATACTGCATTCCAGGACCCTCATGGTTGTAGGGTTATGGTTCTTTGCCTTCCTGGATGTTTCTATACCTCACCGTTTCCCAATAATGATTTCAGGTTTTACTTTTTATTATCATCCACTATGAAATAAAGAAATATACAGATTAGAACATTCAAATTACAGACCCTTGGAAGGACTTGTTGTTTTCACCATGATACAAATATCCCAGTGCTTGCATTAGAAAGGTTACTGTAATAAAATGCTACATTTCCCAAGAAATGTCTGTTATACAGAGGTGTCTTCAATATATAGGTATGTGTTAGGAGAGGTCTCTCTGCACCTGTAGCATCTTTATGAAATACTTATTTATTTTATAATAAATCAAACCAATTTGAAACCACAGAATGTATAGGAACCTCTGATAAGGGACCATGGTAATAACTTTACTGTTTGATCATAAATGGACAATGAACAAAACCATCTAAATATAGAGAAATTATGGTAATGGACTTAATTAATAATTTTATTAGTTGAACAGTTTAACAAAACAACAAATTTTTGGAAATTTGTGAAAAAGGACCTTATGGAAGAATGCCATTGTTTAATAAGCAATACCTCATAAAAACCACCTAAAAGAAAAAATATTTATGACATTAAACTTAATTTATAAATTAAATTGTTGTGTGAAAAGTATTTATTATCAAATTTATGTGTTTGACTATAAAAATGAAACAAGTGACACATGGGTCATGACGCTCAGCTGCCAAGCATGACCTATGACATCATGGGCTAAGATTCACAACTTCCAGTCAAATTTTGAAGAACCATTTTCCAATTTGTTGAAATTTTCTACGACAACAGAAATATATATCACCTATGTCTGGTTAAAACACAGTGAATTGATGGTCTGAGGAAAATGTATGATTGTTAAGGTATCCAGAACTATTCCCATAGCTTACTTGATACCTGTCAGTCTCAAAAGGAACACCACAAAGGGCAAATATAAGATCAAAATATATAGCCAAAAAATCAAGGAAATCCATGCAAGAATTATTGAGAAACAGGTGCTTCTGTATTAATTTTTATTCAATACAAGCCAACTTTACTGCGCTTTCATATACGATGATAATATTTATTAAGAAATATTTGACCCAATCCTTTGCAAGATTACATTAATATACGTCCGACTGCCTTCACTTTAACAGTTCTTGAGATAATATGATCAAAAGGAATTTAAAGATGGTTGCCTGGAGGCCATTTTGGACTTCTGACAGGTCTGAAATCAGACAACAACCATTCTCTAAATCGGACCAAAAATTGAAGGAAAATTACTGAAACTGCACTCAAAAAAGGATTTCTAAGGTGGCTAACTGGAAGACATAATGGATTTCTGACAAGTCTGACATTTGATATCACACAACCTCCAATAAGAGACCAAACTTGGGGCAAATTCTCCAAATGATGTTACAGTAATGAATGTCCAAAACAATTCAAAAGGCATGTTCAGGCACTCATATCAGATTTACAGATATGCAAATGTAAAAGTGTAGGTCCAATATTTTTTATTATCACTCTGCTTTTCAATGGGGTCAGCAGGGTTGGTAAACTGCAAAACCTGAAAGAAAAGAAATGCAGAAAGCATGACTAAGAGTCTTGTAATAAAATAAAGCCATCCTAAATCAAGTACACATCCACATATTATGAGAACAAACACTTGCTTTTATATGTGGTGATTTATATAAAAATATTCAGATATCTAGGAAACTAAGTTTATTGCTATGATTCCATAAAATAAACTGCAAAATGTTCCCATCATCTTATAAATCAGTAGCTAAACCTTAATACTATACTCTCATAGTGTTAATTCCTGGCTGAAGTATTCCAACAACAGTGTTTTGTTATGCAGTAATGAGGTACTTATCACTCAGCCTTATCACTTAATAGCCTGATACAAAAGGGAGTCATATGTCACCAGTGTCACTCACAAATACAGCCACACGGTGAGATGTACCAGCTGGAGTGCAAGCTTATATATACAAGTAAAATAGAGATGGTCTACAAAATGAGTTGACCTGACCTATGACCTTGGCCTTTTGCCCACATATCAACTGGATTCTTTCTAAATGATGGGTAACTACTAACCAATTACATCTGGCCAGGTGTAATTACTTAGCAACCAATGAGTGAATAACTTAGACCTGCAACCTTTAACCTCCTGACCAGCTGACCTCAAAATCAATTAGTTATTTCTTCATGCAAAAAGACCCATAAATATGAAGTTTGAATCACATTGAGTGATGCATAGATGTGGCATATGTGAAAGACTGAAGGTTTGGGTTGAACAGTTTCACTTGAAATATGTTCACAAGCATTTAGAACAATATTGTGACCTTGACCTTTGAACTTTTGAACTCAACTTCAATAGGCTTCTTCCCCTATTGGTAGGTAAGCTATATAAGACAGATGGAAAGTATAGATTGAAAAGTTTGCCTGAAAATGACTCCACGCAAGAAGAGGGTGCTGTGAACTTGACCTTTGACCTCAAAATCAACAGGTCTTTTCCCCTGTTGGCAGAGAAGTGATATCAGTGCTGAAAGGTTTGTAATGAAAGGTCTAGCTTGAAATGTGTCCACAACCTTTGCAAAGAAGTGGATCCTGTGACCCTGACCTTTGACCTTGTGACCTCAACATCTATAGGATTCTTCTCCCACTTAGTAGGTGAGCTATATGTGAAAGATCAAAGAATTGGGATGAAAGGTTTGGCTTAAAATGCATCAACAGGCTTTTCAAAGAAGTTGGTTCTGTGACCTTGACCTTTGACCTTGTGACCTATAAATAACTAGATATTTCTTGGCACCACAGATGCCATAGTATCCCCAGACAATTAATCCCCCCCCCCTTTAAGAATAGGCCCCCCATCTTTAGCAACAATTAATATCAGACCACACTCATAGAAAAGGTCATTCTCATAGAAAAGGTCATGATCCAAATTTCCAATATACATCATCCCCTAACCCATGTCTATGTATATGCAAGAAATCTGTCCATTAGTTTTTGAGTTATAATGCTCACAATACTGTTAAGTGGCAATGATGGGGTATTAAACGGCACGGAAACAAGTAAAAGAATAACAGGTGGCACCACCTGTTTCTCGTACATGACAACACTATCCAAGATCTTCGTTCAAGTTGATTTTTGGACCAATCAATGCATCCCTTATTGAGAAATTAATGATTTTGTGTGATTTTCACCATATATGGCAATATTCAAGGTCAAGGCCACTCATTGGAAAGGTCATGACCCCTATTCAAATAAACATTATCCTATAACCCATATCCATGTATATGCATAATATGAAAGAAATTTGTCCATTAGCTTTTGACTTATAATGCTCACAGTACTGATAAATGGCAATGATGGGGTATTAAACGGCACAAAACAAGTAAAAGAATAACAGGTGGCGCCACCTGTTTCCGGTACATGACATTACTATCCAAGATCTTCGGTCAAGTTGATTTTTGGACCAATGCATGCATCCCTTATTGAGAAATTAATGATTTTGTGTGATTTTCACCATATATGGCAATATTCAAGGTCAAGGCCACTCTCATAGGAAAGGTCATGACCCCAATTTAAATAAACATCATCCCCTAACCCATATCTATGTATTTGCATAATATGAAAGAAATCTGTCCATTAGTTTTTGACTTATAATGCTCACAGTACTGTCAAGTAGCAATTTTGGGGATATTAAACGGCATGAAAACAAGTAAAGAATAATAGGTGGCGCCACCAGTTTCTGGAACATGACAACCCTATCCATGATCTTCGATCAATTGGATTTTGGGATCAATCCATGCAAGTTTTCTTGAGATATTTAGGAATTTGTGTGATTTTCCCCAAAATTGAACCTATTCAAGGTCAAGGTCACTCTCCTAGTTGAGGTCATGACCTCATTTTAAATAGGCGTCGTCCTCTCACCCATATCTATACATATACCAAGTTTGGTAAAGATCCGTGAAATATTTTTTGAGTTATTGTGTCCAAAAGAAATCTCTGCGGCGGCGGCGGTGGCGGCGGCGGCGGCGCGACCGTGCCTAAACCATAGTATCTCCAGACTATGTCTGGCGATACAATTATGATTCTTCCCCTGTTGGTAGGTGAGCTGTATGTGAAAGATGGAAGGTTTGGGATGAAAATTTTGGCTAAAAGAATTATTTCTGGGGGGTGCAAACACACCCCATAATTTCAAGAATATAGGTCGCAGTGACCTAATTTCAGGTTTGCAAGTAGGTCTTTTTAGAACCTCTAAGACTGCAAAGGGTTCATGGCCCTAGCCCCTACGGTTATGATTTGTGCCCTGCTGACGGACTGACGGCCGGTCGGACGGAAGGACGACGGACAAAGACCCATCGCTATAGCCCAGCATGACTGAAAGTCAGCTGGGCTAAAAAAGCAAGCTTTATGACAGGTGATTATGCTGAACACCTTTTTAAGTTTTTCTAGTGAAAACAAATTTGGAAAATAACTAAGTCAATGGCCTAAGTTAAGATGTTAAAGATATTCAAATGGGTGTCATAATGTTAATCTTGAACTTACAGATCTCCCAGTTTGGTAGATGTTCCTAGAAAATGCCAGGTTGGTAAGTATTCCTACCAAAAAGGTGTCATAAAAAACAAATGAACATGGCAGGGGAGAAAGACATGTTATATTGTAGGATCCCTCTGACAAAATATACAACTGGTTTTATCTCTTTTCCCTTACTTGCCTTTTCTGAGTATGGTATAACCATTATAAGAGAATAAAGCCACCTCTAAACTCAAGTCATTCTCTGATAAAACCTGTTTAATGCCTCCTAAAAAAAGCTAACCCACATCATGTAGCCTACGCTCTTTACACAGAGCTTTACCTATAGGGCTTCTACCTATATCGTAAGGCGCTGTTTGTTATGACCTCGTATCCTGAATTGCAACACCAGAGGGGAGGACTGTATTTTTGTCCAATCAGATGAGACCTTGTGCTGGAAGACAAAGCCAAGCGAGGAATACACGGAGCCAATCATATTCATTTCTTTTTGAGTGACAGCTCATCCCCCAGCGTAACCGTCTGAACAGGCCACAGGCTCAGAGAGAACTGCCCCTGACGTGGTTTGCTTAGGGCCTTGGGCACATAGGATGCCCGGCCGGTGAGCTGTAATTCAAACAAAACGTAACATCAAAGGCTGCGTGCACACCTCGCTGGCTTGTTTCAGTTCTGCAGACAACAGATACATGGCTAAGCTAACACAGTCATAATATTATAATCGAATCGGTCGATGATGCGAGAATGCATAGGGAGCAATTTAATTCGACCGGAAACTCATCAAGCGGCGCTTGAAGCGCAGCAATGGGTGGAGCCAGGATGCCTGTCAAGTGTTTGTTTATTGGCATCTGATTGGCTGCTTGTCACGTCATACGCATGTTTATTTCAGTGGACAACGAACCGCCATCTGGTGTCTAAATATATCATAAATGGCCAAAGCTGGTAGCGTGAAAATCAGTTGCTTCTTTAGAAGTGCAAGATTTCCGCTGCCTCGGAGCGTACATGTAGCCGTCCCTTGAGACAACTTTCTTGATTAAGACTACCTTCTGGATAAGACTACCTTCTGGATAAGACTATACCTTCTGGATTTAGACTACCTTCTTGATTAAGACAACCTTCTGGATCAGACAACCTTCTGCATACGTCTACCTTCTGGATAAGACTACCTTCTGGATTAAGACTACTTTCTGGAAAAAGACTACTAATTGGATTAAGAATATTTTCAGATTCCATATTCCATGGTCAGATAAGCCTGCATGTCTCACAGATTCCATGAGTAGCCAATAAGCCATCTTTATTTGTCTGATTTACTTTCAGGGAATATTTACAAAAGAGAATTTTATGCATTTCTGTTTGTGATATCTATCCATGGCAGCTGTGTATAATTTTGAAATTTCATGAAAACCACTCATATTACTAAAACTATATTTCCTATACTTTTGGAAGGTCTGTGTCTTGTTATGGTAATCTAGATTGTTCCCTTTTCTGGGTGTTCATTGTAACATGGGTTTGTACAAGTGTTATGGAGTAGTGCATATATGTGACTTAACACATATTTAAAGGAATATTTTAATATTTAAAGATCTAAAATCATTCAGAAACAATTAGGATCAATTAAGGTTTCAGTCTGTTCTGATATTCAGACAGAGCCAAAGAATTATTAATGGTTCATCAGACAACCAAGTATCTAATGGTAATTCAGTATGTTTGTAGAGCCTAAATGTACTCTCAAAAATTAGCTCTAAATTGGTTTCTATGATGAGGCAGGCAGATTATGTTTATACGAGTTTGGAAATAGGACTTGTAGGTCAGTCTATAACTGGATGTATGTCAGGTCAGACTTGGGATTTTCCATAGAACTTTTGTCCAATCAGATCTCACGAGAGTTAGGAAGAACACTTACAACTCTGATGTAATTGTGACCTACTTTGGGTCATCCAATAAGGTTTAGCTTTTATGACGAAATGCAGGAATATGGATATGTACGTCTCATATGTCACATGACAGTTCTGTAACAAAACTATCTGTAGTGCGCACTGAGAGTCAGAGAGTGAGTCAGGGAGGCTGGGCGGCTCTCTCAGAGAGAGATACTGTCCCAGACCGCTATCTATTGAATAAAGACTTCTATCATCAAACTGGTCTTGAAACATTGTCAGCCACCAACATCAGCAACTGCTTGTGATACAGTGTGGGGACATCCCCAACTCCCCCTCTGTATCATTATGGTGGAGACCGGGTCCTGTATCACAAGGAAAACAAAAACTTCCCACAAACAGGTATAAAAGAGTATAGGCAAAATAAAGTTCAAGGGATATACAGCTGTTGAAGATTATAAATATTTTGTTTCATGGCCCATCAAAAGCACAAAACATATGAATAAGCATCAACAGCACCAGGGATAAATAATAAGGATCAAATTTATGACAAATCCAAACTTATATTAAACACCATTTTTAATATTCAACTGCCCACCTGTGTACAGTATTCTAAATGCACAGTTGGTTTGCTTATAAGTATCAATTGTTTTAACTTGGACCAGCCTATGCTAAAAATATGAGCAAGTGTTTAAAGATAAATAAGCCAATTGATCTAGACGATTGTATGGTCAGCTGGGGCGTGAGGCTGCACACCCAGACATTACACCACTAACATTATCTGACTGAAAATCTCTGACTCTTATATCATTTGAAACCTATAAAAAAACTGCGTCAAATGTAAAAACTATGTATCATTTGTTTTTCTTTAGTCAGTTACAATGGATAAACACCTGAGACAAGGTGAGAAAGTGGGCTTAGAGTAAGCACAGGGAATAGGTATCTGTAAAATTGTGCTTTGTAAGTGGGTATGAAAGTGTGTGTGAATCTTGCTGTGAGTCTGACTAGTTGGAGAACTGGCACTTTATTTACTATTGTTACTACATTACAATCCTGATAAAGGTTCAATACTTTATCCTCCTTACATTATCACTGTTAAATTAACATTGTTCTCTATAACTTACATTTTATGAAAAAAAACACACACCTTCATGTATTCTACAGAAAGGACACCCACATCGCAGAGCAATATGCTACAATTGTTTAATATGCGACTAACACAATACATCAGACCACAACTGTGTGAAGAACCATCTTTCATTATTGTGTAACTCTAGCCTTATGAACAGTACTCAGTAATTAACCCAACATATTAATTACTACATACCTCTATTATGTCAATCATTTTTCCTTTTGAATTCCTGAAAAGTGTACACTGTTGGTGAACCATAACCAATTGTCTGGGTGGTGGCGTTATGATATAATACTGCTCCCATGTCGGTATGACACACTAATGTATCCGGGTGCAATTTAAATTTGAGTGTTGACAAAGCCGGCCCATTTGTATGATCAGCTAATCCCCTCTAAACCATATTGATATCAAACTAGAATTTTATTTTAGCCCGGCAGCACCATGAAAGCTGCATAATTGAAATTACATTCTTTGCATGCAAATGCTGTCTGGTTTACACTCCTTAAATAGTTACACATGATCTCTCACATTCAAACATTGATGTTTGTAAGCTCATGCGATTCTATATCTAACCTGGTACATTGAATATCTATACACACCGCAAAGGCATCGGGGCAAAGATTACATTTACCTAGCACTTTTTTCCTACGTCTGCCCCACTCCTACTGTCTGATAATATGTATACACAAAGTATGGGGTCACTGAGTGCTCCCATTGGTGTAAGTAGATGGATTTGCCCAAGTGTATTGTTCACTCCTTATTCTGTGCCCCTTGATTTCAGGGCTATTAGCAGGAACCACAAAATTGTCATTAATGCAGGGCACCAGGCTGCAATTGTCATTTTTGTGTACATACAAGGGGATGATACAAGATAATCTAATGGTGTTGACATATTTTTGTATATTCATGTTTCCTATACTCGTTCAAATTTACATGATATTTTGACATTTTACAATGTGAACATATATCAGCTGTATATATATATATATATATATATATATATATATATATATATATATATATATATATATATATATATATATATATATATATATATATATATATACTAAATCTTATTATTTTATCAATTCTATAAATTAATGCTGTTTCTACAATCAATTACAATGAATTTGTTCATTTTTTTAAGTTGTGAATCCAGCTTCAAGAAATCATTTCACTTTAGGAAAAAGGATAAAATATGAGTTAAAATAAACAGGTAAACATATTATTTAGAGAAAACATCTGCATACACAATAACTGTTTAATTCCAAAGATTTTTCACTGTTAATGTTTTCTTGAACAGAACCATGTACCGCCAAAATCTAAATTCTAGAAACAGAAAATATGGTATTTATGACTCTATCAAGTTATTACACCAGTATATTAATGTATACAGTAGAATCTATTCATTCCAGACAACTGCAAGACCTGGAGTTTTACTTGCTAACTGGGAAATGGTCTCAAGTATCTGTGTTAAAGGAATCCAGAGGGAGGGAGTCCCGCGTTTATTTTCTTGCGTAAAAAATCTGTAAATGTCACTATATGAGTTATAGATAATTTGTGCAATCACATAAAATTCAAAACCATATATTTCTGAACATTCTTTTGCTGACTAAGTTTCTTATTTTCATATAGCTTATTTTGCAAGCTTTATATCAGCTGCAAATAAATTCCTTCAAAACTTAAGGTAAGCTTAATTTGATACAATTCTGCATCCTGCATTTGTTTTAAATATTCCATATTATGTTTGTGTAGTACACAGTATTACAGCTCTTGAATTTTTAAAGTTTCTATATAATTTTATACATTAAAACCTGGTGATCAGAAAACAATAAAATTCAGTAGAGTGTTGCAGCTACTATTTGAATAAGCTGTGCAGCTTTGAGCGGGCTGAATACTATCCCTGTGAAGTTTGACAAATTACTGATCAATAAATGTAGGAGTAACAATCCTCCAGGAATATCAGCTTCTGACTGATTATTAAAACTAAAACAATGCAGCAATGTACAGCAAGATGCAATGCTCAAAATATAAAGTCCAAGCATAAGCATATGCACTACCTATGTACAACTTAATATGATCCTGTGATATTATGTAATGATATAAAGGGTAAAATATGACTACGTACCCAAAATATCCTATCCCAGTTATCATCCATATTGTTCTCCAATATTTGGTGTGAGGCCCTTTGTTTAGAACTTGTGTTAGTCAGGAGTACTGGTTTGGCGGGTGCCATGCTAGTATTACAGACACACCTTTTCCAGGGACAATGGGAGTCTCAGTGATGTAATGCCCGCTTGATTTATTACTAGCTGTGGTCAGGCACTGCAATAACAGCCTGCACTGTTAAGCTTTCAGAAAGAGAGGGTGTGAGGTGAGAAGGCCAGACTTATTGTCACATACATGATTAGTTGTCACATCTATCTGACGGGTTACATGCAGCAATCTGTTTATTTTATCACAGGTGGTTGGAATGCAACCAAACTATGTCTAAAGGCCCGGACGTGACCACATCCTCTCCTTATCTACAATAAGACACTGTATCCAAGCAAAATAAACTTTTTTTTTATGACAATACTCCTACCTTTTTTATTACTATGATTATGTACTATATTTATGCAGCTCAAGCAAAGTTAACTTCCTTTATTTCAACTTTGCAAAAATACTGTAATAATAAATAATGCTATAATAATAAATCCTTCTTAATACATAAAAAACACCAAACCTACATGATATTTAAATATTTAATCATTCACATAATTTAAAAATAATGCATACTATCAATTAATGTGTATATACTTTAGTTAATGTTAAATAGGAAATCTGTTAAATGTGAAAGACACCCTTTTCTCTTATCTATCACCCTCTGTCCCTCAGTTAATTATGTCTGTTTTTCCTCTCTTCTGATTCTCTCTGTTATCCCTCACCCTCTGTCCCTCTTCTATTCGCCTGTGTTACCCACACTTTTTTCTCATCTGATTGTCATCCTTATTCCTCAGCCTGTCACATTTGATCGTCTCTGTTATTCCTTACCTTCTCTCATCTGGTCATCTTTGTTACCCTCACCCTCTGTCTCTCCTATATTTATGTTATAATTCACCTGTCTCATCTGATCCTCTGTACCATCCCTCAGCCTTTCTTTGTTATTCCTTACACCTTTGCCTTTCTGCTGATCCTGCATCTATTTGCCTCAATACAAACCTTTTCCTCTCCTGACACCACCTTTGTTGCTAATGAAGAAAACTATCTTTGTTCAAAGAAAATGTTCTAGATTAGTGCCAAACTGTCTTCGTACCAGAGGCTGGGGTGTTCAGGCTCTCAGCATGGAGCAGGCATGGTTGCTGCTGCTCTGCTGTCTCTTGAGACTTCTCACCTTGACCTAAGTTCTGTTCTGTTCTGGAGCTAACCTGGGGAGGCATCCTGGATATCTTTGCCTTTGGCTTGGTGTGGGATCAACAGAAACTCTCAAAGACTTCACTTCACTATTTCTCCAAACAATATTTGGAGGGCAAATACCTGGAAACTAACTTTTATGAACTTAGGTCATGAAGTAGACCCCAGCTTGCTGGAATCAAAGTGCTCAGCTAGAGCCCCCAACTCCACTTTTTTGTTCTTTTGATTCCATCTTTGCCCATTCCTTGAATCCCTAAAATTTATCCTATTATACCTTCTCAAGTCTCTGATAAATATCTTTTTTAGAGTTGATCTCAATATTGATGCTTTTTCTTTCACTTGCTATGTACTTTGTATTAATTCTCTTTTTCTCAACCATTTTATCACTGATCCTTTCTTCTATGCCTCACCTCTATTCCTTTCCCCTTTAGCCACTGTCTCCCTGATGATCCTCTCATTCACTCCACTTTTTCTTAAAAACATCCCTTTTTCTGCTCTAGCTTCTCCAGTAATCCACTTTCTCCCCCCCCCCCTTCAACCTTAGCCTCCCTGATAATCCTATTTCTTTCCCTCTTTTACCTTTGTATCTCTAAGAATCTTTTTCTCTCCTTCTTCAGCCTTTTTCTCTCTGACAATTATTCTTCCCTCCTTCAGCTTTTGTCTCTCTGACAATCTTCTTTCTCTCTTTCTACAGCCTTTGTCTCTCTGACAATAATTCTTCCCTTCTTCTTCTGCTTTTGTCTCCTTGACAATTCTATTGTTTTCCCTCTTTAACCTTTGCCTCTCTGACAATCATATCTCTCCTTCTTCAGCTTTAGTCTCTCTGACAATCATTCTTCTCTCCTTCTTCAGCCTTTGTCTCCCTGACAATCATATCTCTCCTTCTTCAGCTTTTGTCTCTCTGAAAATCATTCTTGTCTCCTTCTTCCGCCTTTGTCTCTCTGACAATCCTCTTTCTCTCCTTCTTCAGCCTTTGACTCTCTGACAATCATTCTTTTCTCCTTCTTCAGCCTTTGTCTCTCTGACAATCATATCTCTCCTTCTTCAGCTTTTTTCTCTCTGACAATCATTCTTCTCTCCTTCTTCAGCTTTTGTCTCTCTGACAATCATTCTTTTCTCCTTCTTCAGCCTTTGTCTCTCTGACAATCATATCTCTCCTTCTTCAGCTTTTGTCTCTCTGAAAATCATTCTTGTCTCCTTCTTCGGCCTTTGTCTCTCTGACAATCCTCTTTCTCCCCTTCTTCAGCCTTTGTCTCTTTGACAATTATTCTTTTCTTCTTCTTCAGCCTTTGTCTCTCTGACAATCATATCTCTCCTTCTTTAGCTTTTGTCTCTCTGAAAATCATTCTTCTCTACTTCTGCAGCTTTTATCTCTCTGACAATCATTCTTCTCTCCTTCTTCAGCCTTTGACTCTCTGACAATCCTCTTTCTCATCCTCTTCATCCTTTGCTTCTTTTGTATTCCTCTTTCTCTCCTGCTTCAAGTTTTGACTCTCCTCTTTATTTCTCTAACCTCCAGCATTATCTCCCTATCTGTCCTCTTTCTCTATCTTAGTGCCTTTGCCTCTGAAAACAAATTCACTATCTTTTACCCTTTAGACATTTCCTTTTCACTGATCTCTCCTATGATTGTCTTCAATCCTTCAGCCTCCTGTCTATGTTTGAATTCCTTCATGTACCCCTCATTTTCTTTTGCAAAAATACCTTCCCACTGATCCTCCTTTCAGTGTTTATCCGCAGGCCTCCACAGCTTTGTTTTATTGTGCTCCTCATATGACTGCACCTCATAAACTCAGCCTTCAACTTTTGCTACCATAATGATCCTTTATCGCTGAAACTTTAACCTTGAAAAAGTTCCATCACTTCTTTTAATCCTTCCTGGTCATGTGCACCTTTGGGCTCTAATATCTTGTCTTTTGCATTGAGCTGAACCTCTTCCAACATCCATTTTCCTGACCCTGCTCTGTTATCTCTTACTTCTGCACTAACCCACAAGTTGTCTTACCCTTTAATCTTTATCTTTCTACTTTTTCTTTCTTTATATTTTACTCTTAAATTTAACTGAACTGTACTGATCTGATTTCTGCTCCACACTTAATAATATTAACACAAATGTCAATTGAAACAAGTCTTAGCATGAGTTGTTTGCATCTCCTATGCTCTTCTGTGCATCTGTCATTCTTCACTTTTTTTTATTTTCTCAAACCTAATTGTTTGCAGTTCTTATCCCAATGTCATAATGTCTGTAAATGAAAGATTCAGCATAAGGACCAACACCCAGTTGTTTATGTGTTTAGTCCACAGGTACGCTCCTGAGGCAGCGGAAATCTTTCGCTTCTAAAGAAGCTACTCATTTTCCTGCTGCCTGCTTTGACCATTTATGATGCACTTAAACACCAGGTGGTGCACATGGCCCTGTCTGCTGAAAAAACTGCTGATGTGACGAGCAGCCAACCAAATGCAAGTCAACAAACACTCGTCAGGCGTCAGGCTCCGCCCAGAAACCATGTGTGGGGCAATTCTCTCTGAGCCTGTGGCCTTATGATATAGGTAGTTGGTGATGGGTAGAGCGCTGTGTAAAGAGCATAGTCCACAGAATGCTGACTTTATCACACAGAAAAAATTATTGGTTCAGATGTAATTTACATTAGGTTTATTGATTAAAATTTAACAATGATAATGTCTTAGGTATTTGCTAGTAAGTTTTGTCTTTCTGCACACTTAACTATATATATCTGTACCCTCTAGCTCTGTTTCTTTGTATTCTCCTTTCCTAGTTTCTGCAACCTGTCTCTTCCTTAGCTTTTTGATCTCATAAATCTCCTCTTTTTGTTCTCACTCTCTAACTGCCCCTCCAGGGGCTGGTCTACCCTTTAAACATTTCCTTAGCTCTTGCGTCTCTCCAAACAATTATGTGTATCACATCTTCAGGTTTACATGAATCCATTCAACAACATGGTACTGATGGTCCAACCTTTGAATGTGTTCATGTCTGACACCTTACTATATAAGATATGTTGTCTGAAGGCAATTAACAGCTACCAAGTTATTGTAATTATTATATAATGAAAATCTGAGATGAATCAAATTCCCTGCTGAATTGTATAACTGATTGAATGATAACCCTACATCTAATTTAATAAGTAATGGAAGATTTATTTGTTCAGCATTATAAGTATTGGTTTTGTATAACAAGGCACCATATACACATATCATCTTATATGTGTCTTTGCCTATCCAGGAATTATAAGAATATTAATCTTATATGGATAAAAAATTAAAATATCAGTGTCTGAAACATTTATACATATTGTGCTTAGACCAATGCAATGCATCAGCAAGTATCAAATGCAAATCATCCCTGTTCAAATTTTAACATAGGTTATCTTTGGTATGTAAATTTATTTTTCATTACTGCACTTTAGAAAATCAAACACTGACATAATATTTCAAAGAATTTATTTATAATTTTCAAATTAGCAAATTTAAGTGAATTATTTCATGGTATTACATAAACATGCATGGCTGATTAAAGTTACAATATGTTTGTCTGTGTATCATCTTTTTGTCATATTTAAATTATTCCAGCTCTGGACTCATAATTAAACAGTGTATCTGTAATTGCATGGTAGGATCTAGGGGAAATGGACTGTTAATATTTAAGGCTGTATAAAATATATGGTCTGCAGAATTTAAATATAGATAGTTCTTACAGTTTGTATGATTTCAAGATCTGTGACATGCATTGTGCCACCAGAAAATAATTCTTGATGTCTAATGATTATGTTTTGTGAGCCATATTTGGATCACCATTTCACATAATGAAGTGGCGTGATAATCATAATAGCAGTTCCTATAAATCTATGACTGAATTTTAATAACCAATGGTTTAAATGTTATTTATACATGGAATACAGTGTTTTCTCCTTAATATATTATGGAATCTACCAAAATTTTTTAAAACTATTTGCTTTTTCCTGTACACAAGTGGTAATAAGCTTGCATCAGGCATGATAAGTGGCGCAAAACATATACATAGCCATATTCAGCAATTTTATAAATAACTTTTTTTCAAGCATTTAATGAGTGTTTTATTTGTGAGTGTTTTTCTTTTATTATGCCTTTTCTCCTTGTTTGAGAGTTTCCAGGCATGCAAAAGATCACCCCTCTGATCAATGGTCATGTAGTCCTGTTATAGTAAAATTAAGGCACATTTTGACTGTTTACTGACATTCTCACACACAGAACCATAACAATGTATAACATAGATTACAGGCCCTTGTAATCATATTATTAAGATACTACTGTTAATTACTATTACAGTGGTATTATCTTAATTATATGATTTCAAGGGCCTGTGCATAGATGAATCAGAGGTAGTAAGTCTATGTGCTTGGATGGTTTTGCTTGGAAACTTTTGCATTCATCAAAATGAACTAATAGCATGAGTTATAAATACACATATTATTACAAATGTTTATGTACCTTTTAAATGACTTTCCTTCAGATTTGGTAAAAAAAATGTAATTTAAACAAAATGAAAAGATGTTGCTGCAATTCATATTTCCATTTGTTAATACATATATACCTCTTGAAACATGTCTAAATCACAAGAGGCATTGACAATATATATTGCCTAGTCCTAGTCCACTACAATAATCCTTAAAAAGCTATTTAATATGGAACTTTTAGATTATCATGTACATTTATAAGTTAGTTCACAGAGGCTTTTAATATAATGGTCACTTACATTTATAGTTCCCAATGCTGAGCAAACCTGGATATATATATTGTTATTATTTGTAATATTCTGTAGGTATTTCGCACAAGTACATAAGCTTTAATACGAAAGTGACAGATTTTTAATTTTCTATTAGACTCAAGATGGACTTGGCCTGATTTCTGGAGTCCATACCTCTGAGCCTGAGTACAATTCTGAGTCCAGGACCCTCAAGTCTAGGTCCATAAAAAAGTGGACTCAAGTATAGACTTGGACTATATCACTGTTATGTACACTAACCACAATGGTAAAACCAACAATAAAATGTTAGCTTTAATAACTTATAGGGTAATTGGTTTAACTGGCCTATTTGGTTGATTTCTATGCAAGTGTCTATATAAATCAGTCAGAGGACCCATGTTATTATTAATGATGTGGTACCTTTGATTATAATTAAATTATTAACTATAATGCCAAAAGTTACTTTTGAGATGGTGCTGATTTATCTTTCGGTTTAGATTATTCATCAAATGACATCCTGTTTGCAACAATAGTTCCATTTAAGATGAACTAATTCCCTTTGTGGCAAAAGAAATGAAATTATCTGATAAAATCTGTAAACAGGTCATGAAAAACAGGAAAATAATTCATCAGCAACATATGATTTAAGCCCAGAAAGGCATAAAACCCCAGGATTTATTGACTTTCAGCCTCAACATTACATGTTATTTTTTCATTGACAAATAATTACATTTGTCCAAGCATTAATATTAATTAATGAATCCTGATTTGATTAAAACAGTGCCTTGCAGATCGAACATGTCAAGTCTGTCAGTGGGTTATCAGAATACTTTTAGCGTAGAACAAAAACAGACCAGCTTATGACACATGCCCATTATTTTATTGTTAGAAAAACCTATGATCCTTATGTAATTCTCAATAATCTATATGTTTAGTTTGATAAGGCTACTTTGACTTACTTGGGTACTGTTGGACACTGGATGATTTATAATTTTCCCACAAATGTGCACTCATGGTCAACGCGTATTCAGTATGCCCAAAGATGTAATTCACTTCTTATTTGTGCACAAGATGCTGGTTGATTAATCATTAAATAATCATTTCCTTATTGTATTTACGTTTTAAAAACTTGAACAATCCACTTAGATAATATTTGTTATTTACTGTATTTCTTTCCGTGTATTATATTTTCTTTGTGGTTAATAAACAGTTAATAAATTCACTCTGTCAGGTGATGCTCAAAAGTTAACGTAGACATCTGACATCACCTCTAAAATGGTCTGTTTACTACAGACAAAAACCCAGATTCCTAGTAGTTTCTATCATAGTGTGGTAGGTGAGTCATGACCCTCTGAGGCAGAGTCTGAGTCATGACCCTCTGAGGTCAAGATGGGGTCTGATTCACAACCCTCTGAGGCCAAGGCCAAGTCAAAGCCCTTTGAGGCCAAGACTGAGTGATGGCCCTCTGAGGCCAAGACTGTGTTTGAGTCAGAGTCATGATCCTATGTGGCCAGGACCAAGTCTGAGTCACTGACCTCCGAGGCTGAGTCACCGCCAACAAAGTCCATACAACTAAGAAGATTCAGTGTCTGAATTCTGGTTTGAATTATAGCTCAAATGCATGTATACAAAAAGAGTCAAACATTGAGAAGGCTTCAGGTCATGTCGCTAAGGCTGGAAGGCTTGAGGCCAAATCTGAGTCACAGCTTTCCGAGGCCAAGGTGGCGGCAGATGGAACTCAGCCTGAAGGCCAAGAATGGTCTCTAGACCTCAAACACTGTCTTATACAGACAAAACCCAAATTCCATGCAGTGTCTATAACAGGGAGGTTCCACTGTATATATACATACATCAGGTTCCAAGGAATGCAGAGGACAGTGACAACTTTATCAACACTTATACAAATTCTGTGAGGAGCCATACATCAGCAATAAAATTATATAACTGGTCTCAGATAAACCTTAAATCCCCACACTGGCATGCTGCAGCCGTGAACTGATCTACATCCTCACTTTATGTAGAAGAAGACACAAGGATGTACATACCTCAATAATTGTGTCAAGTACATCAGACATTTTGGCAGCCATATTCAAGAAAACTCTTCAAGCTGTAGTGGTCTAGGCTGGCAAGACTGAAATGATAAACATAGCTTTTACTTTATCATATATATGAAATATATTGGTGTGTGTATTTGTGTGTGAGAAGGGCTAACATAAAATGTTTAAATGGGGTCTATTTTGATATCTGACCATTACTGACTAAAGGTAATCCCTTGAACCTTTTATAACAAGGCCTAATGTGTACTTGTGCAATGGGAAATAAATCAGGTACAATGCTTCCTTGCTGGACTTTTACTCTTTATGTACATGTGTGACATGTGTATGTAAAATGCAAGCACTGAACATTTTGAACTGGAGTACATGCACCGCTGAAATACTGGCATTGGTGCACACAACACAAAAATGATTGTATGTGGCACCACCAGTGTTGTGTATGAGAAAGCCATCAATGATGTATGGACATGCAAAATTTCAGGCAAATACTTCAAACACTCTTCGGCTATGTGAACAGATGCATGAAACAATTGTATGTGGCCCCACAAGTCTTGTATACAACAAAACTACCAGATATGTATTAACATGTATAATTTCAGGCTAATATGTCAAATCACTCCTGAGAAATAAGCAGGAGCATACACTGCAAAAATTATTGTAGGTCGCACCACCTGTCTTGCATATGAAGAAGCTATCTGAGATGTCTACACATGCTAAATTTCAGGCTGATATATCAAATCCCTCCTGAAAAAAATAAGCATGGACATACACTGTGCAAAAAAAATTGTAGGTGGCACAACCAGTCTTGTATACCACAAAGCTACCCAATATGTATAAATATGCACAATTTCAGGCTGAAATATCAGATCCTTCCTGAGAAGTAAGCGGACACATACACTGTGCAAAAGTCACCGTAGGTGGCGACACCAGTCTTGTGTATAAGAAAGCCATCAAAGATGCATGGACAAGTCAAAATATCAGGCTAATACATCAAACTTCTCTTGAGTCAGGAGCGCTGGGATGACCAAGCTCAGCTCAGGCAGGCAGTTGCCCTGAGTGAACTGGAGCAAATTGCTAGCTGCAGCTACTGCACTGAGTGAACTCTTGACCTGTACCTTGCTGCACTGAGTGATCTCTTGACCTGTTGCCAAATCTGAAATAGTTGGCAGTCTGCCAAAGCTAATAGATCCAGACACAATCTTGGCCTGTTGGTAAATCTGTTTATACATACTGAAAAACTTTGCCTACAATAGGCTGACACATTCATGACATTTTTTTTATAAAATTGTTTAGAATAAAAAAAGATGCAGTCATTTCATCATTAAAGGTCAAATAATTCTGCCAAAAAGCATTTAAGTAAACTTAAACAAAGGCCTCCTAGGAATCATTTTTGTGCATTGTTACAGAAGTTGAAACAACAGTTTTGCAGAAGTAGACTATTGCAGCCCTCTTGGCCATAAGAATAAATTCAGCTTTCTACGACTCTACCAAAAATCAACGAATGCATTCTATTCTTACACAATTGAAAGAACCCTACCCTAGGATAATTCTTGTGAAAAATTAAATGATTCAGCTTAACAATTTCATCATAAAATATTTTAAGCTGAAAGAGGCTAAAATATTTAGTTTTTTCCCCTAAAAAAGAGCAGGTGGCGCCACAAAAACTGCAATTTTATGTGACCAACATTTGCACAAAACTTGGTGATGGCTTTCCTGTTTTTCAAAATTGGCATAACATGTTTACTAACAGTTTGTTGACAAACAAGCTCATACATCCATCACATTGGTGTGATACGAACTTATCTGATCAGGAATCACCTACAGATAAGTAATATGTAAACAGAGTGTGACGAAGACAAATTGATCAGGGGAAAATATTGGGCCGATCCGGGATTCGAACACATAATGGTGGCACACAAGTCCGGCGTACCAACCGCTTCGCTAGCAAAGCAAGCTTCACTAGTGAGACAGTTCAGTCCGCTTTCGTGTCACGACGTAACACACCCCCTCTTAAAAGCGTTCTGCTATCAGAACAAAACTAATTGTCCCAGGAGTCACACTTTGGTGAGCTTATTCCCTGGGCCACAAAGTTTTACCGTCACGTTGGACGAGCCCCCATTTTGTTATGAAGAAAAATTGATCAGGGTGAAAATACTGGGCCTATCCAGGATTCAAACCCATAACAGTGGCACACAAGTCCAGCCAACCAACTGCTTTGCTAGCAAAGCAAGCTTCACTAGCAAGACAGTTCAGTCTGCATTTTATGTCACCCGCTAACACATCCCCTCTTAAGAGCGTGCTGCTATCAGAACAAAACTAATTATCCCAGGAATCACACTTTTGTGAGCTTATTCCCTGGGCCACAAAGTTTTACCGTCATCCCAGACGAGCCCCCATTTTGTTACGAAGACAAATTGATCAGGGGAAAATATTGGGCTGATCGGTGGCGCACAAGTCCGGCATACCAACTGCTTCGCTAGCAAAGCAAGCTTCACTAGCGAGAGAGTTTGGTCCGCTTTCATGTCACCCCGTAACAAGAGTGTCAGAAATCATATAAATTCTACAGGAAAGGTAGGTGAATAGCTTTGATTTGATGCTGCCAAGGTTTGACAAAGCAGGATTTACATTGAAAAATAATTTATATAAACTTAATGATGTATCTGACTCGAGTTGTATTGACACAAACAATTTAAGCATGTGTATTAATTTTAGTTTGTTTTCTGTAGAAAATGCACGGTGCCATATTAATAAAGAAAATGCTGGAAACTGCCTGTAGTTCTTTAAATTACATATTAACCCTATCACATAGAATATAATTTTAAGATTTACACAATCTCAAAAAATATGAGTAGGTCCGAAAAGCCTCAGGTGTGTGAGCCATGGAGGTATTTCACCATGTTTGTGTGTGTTTATGTGTGTGTGTGTGTGGGGGGGGTTAGTGCTTCCTTCATGAATGAACCACTACAAGAGGCACTGAATGTTCCTATATCCAGCAGCTGACACAAAGTAAATTGAGTAATGTTGAATAAGAAATTAATTAAAAACTCCTTATTAACTGCAAAGTGTTATAGTGAATGAATGAGGTCCTAACTGACAAAGCTGTGGCAGTAGTGATTGCTATTATAATGTCACTAATATTTTCTTCCTGATGTACAATTATTTTAGATAAACAGCTGTTATTGCTTAACCAAAATACATGCTATACATCACCCGGTACACCAATTAATCTTGCAGCTTTAATCTGTTTGTGACAATACAGATTAATTATTTATAATCATGCGTTGGTTTATTTATATATATCCCATTAGCCGAGGTGATTTATTTCAGCAGCCAACAGAGCAATGGGAATAAATTTCACTGATCTAAAAGCATTCTGTGTTTGTGCAGGAGAACAGTGGACCTCTCCAAGGTAGACAGGTGTGCAGAAACAAATCCATTCAATTTCTCATTAATGTTCACTTAAAGGGACTTATTCCGATATCTGACATGTATGAATTAAATATAATTTACAAAACTGTTTATCAAAATAGGTCTGAAAACATCACCCCTACCATACACTGGCTGTTTGTTTTGATGATTTACATATGTTTATAACATCTGGGGGAGGGCCAAAATAATCCAAACACATTCAACAAGGACATCATAGGGCAGAACAGATGAACCAGAGTTTTGCAAGGGGCATTTTGCAAAAGTGACTTTTAACCTTCACAACATAAGCAATTAATCACCTAAAGTTACTTGTTTTTTTTCCATTTGTCCATACTTCTGTTTAATAACAGCTTGTAGATAAACAACTCATACATCCGTAACAGAGGCCTTGTACAAACTTTTCTTTATACATTTTACATATTTTATGTACCTACAGTTCATTAATATATTTACACAGAGTAAGCCAAAAGTCACATTACATTTATGAAAAAGGGAGGTGAATAGCTTGCTTTAACTAGAAAGCAGTTCAGTAGGTTCATATGCTAACAACAATATTCCTACACTGAGAAAACACATGTATTAGGCAAAAAAAGGTCTGGTTCTCAGGCACCGCCAACGTCAAATTTAACCCTCTGCATGAAAAAAAATTTATTTTAATTTTCATCTTTCAAGAAGATAATAATACAATTTTGATAACATTTCCTTTGTAAAGTAGTGCTTTTACCTGTTTAGCAAAAATTTCTGTTATTATCATGCTTTTCCCTGATCATATGACACTTTTATCGAAATATACAAAAAAAGGTAAAAAATAAAAAAAGAATCACCCCTCCCCCAGCACTGATTTTTTTAAAAAAAAGGTACCTGAGAACATTCCTTTTACTTTGGCTTTAGTAATATGACAATATTTAGTTATCAAGCAGCAGATCCAAAGAAGGGCATCTTGGCATCTGGACCCCTCTTTTCAGCTGTGGAAACTTGTTCAAGGTTTCAAAGCAGATTATGAACTCTAGAACCACCCTATTCTCAACCAGAGGACCTATAGCGAGTATAGGTTTTTCTCATTTGTGTACCTGCATTAGGCCCCCTTTTCTAAAATGCTGGATACACCAGTGATTATGTCAGCCGATTTTCATCTCTTCAAATCATCACTTCATTTTTATAAGGGGGGGGGGGGGGGGGTCAGATAGGGGTGTCAATATATGTATATACATATGTATATTATGTGATATACACATATTTATCTAAATTAGATCTGAATTGATAAATTTTGTTTAATTATGGCTGGACAATGTTGCAAGTCATTACTCCTCTTAATTTATTCCTCGGTGTCATTTATCTACAGGGACTAATGTTCAAGCTATAAAAAAGCAGACGCATCAAGCAAATTAATTTTACATTAAATTAATTTTACCATTGCAAGGCTTCCGGCAGAGCATCGGAATGCAAGTCTCCAAGCCTATTTTGTGATTACCAATGCATGTGCTGATCACGAACAAAAAAACGATATGCTGATCAGTTATAATCTTATTAGCATTTTAACTTCACAAGGACGCTGTAGCGGTTAAATACAGCTCATCATACATAAAAGCATACCTGAAGATGCAGAGCACAGCGGCCATTGCGTTTGATTGACAGCTGATTCTAGACACCGCGGTTTGGCGGCTTCCGTGGTGAAGGCTGCTGCGTTGCTTGAGATTAAATCAGGGAGACCCCTGACAACACCGACCTGTCCCTGGGCCCTTCATTGACTTTTGAGGTTTTAGGTGTCACATGATCATAGCTTAAAGTGCAGTCGATCGTAAAACACAAACTTCAGTCATGGTTCAATAACCTTACATCATTTACAAATGCTTTCAAGCTTTCCATGACAACCTTGAAATTATTTTCTGGCAGCTAACTTCAAATGGGACAAAGGTTGCAGCAAAAAGGTCGACCTCGCAGCCGAAAGGGCTCGAATTGATCGGGCTCTTTGTTCGCGCGCTGTTGCAAAAGCAATATTTCAAGACGGCATCGACTGTAGATTCAATGTTTAAGGAGTTAAAAGCAGGAGAACTTCACGTGGGATGCATCCTTATTCCACGAAAAAACTGGAGAGAGAGAGAGAGAGAGGGGGGGGGGGGGGGGGGGGGTTTAGCCATTACCAGTGGCCACTAGCCATATTTATTCGAACTCTGCTGTAATTAAATTTTGGGACTTAAAACGTCATTTGATATAAACAGGTTAGGTAAAGCAACATGAAAGGTTTTTTTCAATATCTGTACATAATTTATAGTGTTGAACATCTCGTTTCAAACACCATGCCATGCAACATTATATATAAAATGTCCTGATATATGTCAGTTTTTCGTTCCATTAGAGATTTGACGGGCCACCTAAGTTTTATATAACGCATATATACCTGCATTTTATTGCCTATTCTACTTAAACTCAAGGTTGATCAGGGTTGTTTGTCACATGGACCACTTACTATTAGGACGCACTCTGTTGGTTGATTGATTTAAGCGTACGAAGAGAGAGAACATATATAATGACCGAATCCAGGGTCGGAAAAGAAATATAAAAAATCATTTATAGGAAAGGGGAGTGCAGAAAGGCCGCTCACTGTTGGAAATATATAGGCCAATATATATTTAACTGTCCGAATGGAACAATGTAAATTATGGAAACCTGCACTAAAAAAATAATTCTGGATATACCTCGCCAAGAATAGGCCTATAGGGCACATAACTACATTCCTGTGTACATTATACTGACCTTTTTAAGTACAGTTCTATAAGCGGTCAATGGCTATAGTTGTGTCAGTTAATAAGACAGCGTCAGTTGCCCTATAATAACACGTGCACATGCTCGTTGAAAAAATTAATGAGGAATCCTCTAAAATAAAATCACAGATTATCGTCTTAATCCCCCGTTTAATGATCGCATTTCCATTATGTTTGCATGGAAAAGCCCAATTCAGCACATTTATTTCCATCCAAGGAAAGGGTGTCCTGGAATTAAAATGGGCGATTACTGAATTTAATCAGAATAATTATACTAACTGATGGTTTTATCATTTCAGAGAGAACATGCAGTGCACCACACACTTCTAAAGAATTTTCTATATGCGGCTAAAGCGCAGCTCAGATCGGTCAATTTGTAACACGGATTGATATATTGAAGACAATCTGAGCAACAAATCGATTCCTATACACATTACATGGGAGACCTGTTGCTACGGAAACCAACATGTTGCCAAAATTACCCCTCCACCCAGAGCAGCATAACTACCGCAGCTGAGGACTCCAGAAATTATTGTTGCCGTATTTTTAGCCTGGGAAATTAAAAACACCTGCAAGTACTCTGAAATAATGAATCGTCACAGGATGGAATAGAGACAATTAAACATATCCCGGTAATTTAACGTTTGCATCCCCTTATTAATGGCACCATGCATCTTAAAGGGACCTATAGCGATATATGACGTCTATTAATGGACGATAGTACTTAATCTTTTTTGAAAATAGACAGGCTGTTCAGGCGGTTCGTTTTGTTTATTCCGCGTGTTTATAACATGTGGAGGGCGCCAAAATAATTCAGACACAACAACTAGGACATCCAGAGACAAGTAAGACGAACCAGAGTTTTACGTACATGAGGTGTTTTAGGACTAATTGCAAATGCATATACTATATCTTAGGTGACATGGTTTTCCTGTTTGTCAACGTTGATGTGTTTACTAACAGCTTAAGGATACACAAGCTCATACAATAGAGTCGTTATAAGAGTTGTTGTTTACAGGAATTACCTAGAGTTTAAGGTGATATAGGCAGAGTAATTAAGCCGGATATCACATAAATTATACATAAGAGAGGCTAACAGTTGACTTTAACAATTTATGTAATATGTCCCATATAATGTCCCAGATTATTAACTTTTATTTTAAATTTTAAAAGCCCTTTCATTATTTACCATGCATGAAAATTTACCAATGATCATATGATTATATGATAATAATAAAAATAATAATTATAACAATAAATTAATAAAATTTAATAAATAAAATAAGTATTACGTTAATGCTTGTGCATAAAAAAATGATATCTGCACACTCATGCTAATAAATATCAAGACTTAAGAAGTGCTCGTTCGTAACGGAGGATATTTTACCCAGGCCTTGTCTGCATGCGTGTCACCCCTCCCAACAGCCCCCTCCCCGGAATTTCCATCCGCTAGCTTTGTGGAGGTGGCACGATATTGTGCATATATATACTAGTATACCGCTGCATGCCTCGGGCAGACAAAACCAAGTGGTTTTCTAGTGTAGCTATTTCTCTCCATATAAACACTTAGTTTAAGTATTGACAAAGTGCAAAATTATCTGTTATTTGTATATCTTATGTGTCTCGCGTTTCAGGTAATGTATATTAAACTACATACAGCTATGGTGTAAGAGTCGCCTCACACTAATCTGATTGAAATACCTGAGGCGTATAGGCTATAGGCTAATGGTGAAGTAACTACTGCCGCACGTGGTCCACAGTTAAAGTCTGTAGCATGTGCTCCGGTATTTAACAGATGGAAGAGCCCCGCCCACAAACGGCAGAATGCTGCAGCAGTTTGTCTATAGAATCCTAATATTTAATTTTGACGCATTGATATGTTCAGTGATGAAAAGAAATATGTGGTGCGAAAACGTAAATTGAAACACTTACCTATGTCAAAACAATCATACATTATAGGTAAGCACGCGCGTGCCACTGCAGATCGGAAGAGTTCATACTGAAAGGACGAACCACATGCGTACTACAATGTACTTGTATGCAAGATGTTATACAGAGAAGCGGTGGTATTTAGGCGGCGGACAAAAAACGTCAGATGTAGAAGACTTATCAGTGTTGTGAGCTAGTAGCACTTCTTATTTAGTTCATCCCAGGTTACGTACACTGCCCTATATGATAAGGGAAAGTAGGGCTGAATGAATGTAAGTTGTTCTATCTGAACTCAGCGTTCACCCCTTTTTCCGTAATCCAGATACCAAAAAACTGTAATAATAATACATTCGCTGCAATATTTTTAACAGGATTATTATAGTAGTATTCTAAACATTAACACATCAATGCAGAAAATGTAGGTGGCGCCACCTATGCTAACAGGGTTGCCATGAATAAAGACACACCTGCAGAACATTTAATAAAAACAAATTGTAATTGTATTACCCTGTATGAATATGATGTAAATAAATATTTAAATTAAATAAAAGTCAATACAAGCTGTTTGCGAAAATCCTGCTGAGCACGATTGAGGAGACAGCATATACATTCAATTATAAGCGGCTACCTTTTTGCAGGATTACTTAAGTCAGTGATCAAGACACTTAGTTGCAAAAGGTTTTAATTAAGATCGAACAAATTTTATTTAAAAAAGCAACTCAATACAAAAAGGGCATTAAAATTATATTCTGGTTGGCGTTCTACAGCATTATTATACAGGTATGCCGATTTAATGAGAATCTTCCGTTCAAAATCCAATGTAAGGGGCACACAAAGTGATGAAAACAGACAGATGAACGGACGGACACTGCGTCCTGGTGATAGTCAAAAGTATTCCAAAATCATAGTCACAGGCTCAGATGCAATTCTCCAGGGATTTTTGTGTCTGTGTGTGTGTGTGGGGGGGGGGGGGGAGGGCTATATTTACTGATATCTTCTTTTAAAATTGAACATAATCAATTTTTAATTCCAGTTAACTATACGTAGCATATTTTTGCTAATAAGTTCCTTATCGTTCAGTATAATATTAACCATGCAGAATCAGAGGTCAAAGTCATTCAGCCTTAACTTTTAAAACGTTCTCTATATAGTGATGCAGGCGTTTGAGTTCCGGGCGGATGGGAGCTTTTATTCCATAAGGTTTTCATTTAAGCTGATGAGTTCGGGACCAATCATGTGTGAAAGGATGGTTGAAAGTTCGGTATTAGAAAAAGAAATTAAATGCGGCAGTTGGCGAGCAGGCGAACGTTTAGCATGCATAGAAATAAATATAAATTCAGATTTAGATCTTTTAGTTTAAACAGGAAGACACATCTCTCTCTCTCTCTCTCTCTTTCTCTCTCTCTCTCTCTCTCTCTCTCTATATATATATATATATTTATATATATTATTTATTGCATATTATTTATTATATATAAATTATATAGGCGTGCATAGGAATGGAAAAAGAGTGCATCATGTTCATATATGACTAACCTATACGTGTTTCAAGGTGACATTTATTTTGTTTGCATGGGCACTTATATATGTTAAAACGTTGTGGGAAGATCGTCCATCCATAATAAATATTAATAATCTGAACCACGGAGGTGTATAAATAATATGAATAAACCTGGTCTTGCATGTGACGCGGGGTATTTCCTTTCTCTCATTCTCACGCAACGACTGTAACAATTATCATTACTTTCATGTATCCATGCACCTATACGCTCCCTGTTTCAGTTTTGTAAATGCTTTGTTATCTCTGCCTAAGAGGTTATGTTTTTGCAGGTGTTGGTTTATCTGTTTGTATGTCAGTTTGTCTGTCAGCAACATAACTCAAAAAGTTATTAATGGATTTCGATGAAATTTTAAGGGTTGTTCGGCAATGATACAAGGAACAAATGATTAAATTTTGGCGGTGATCTGGATCCCGATCTGGAACCAGGAATTCCTAAAAGGAAAATGCTGCATTTCTGACAATGCCATATGGCGGAGGTCTGCGCTCTCTGAGTGCTTTCCTAGGTCAAAATAGCTCCGTTTAGAGGTGCTGAATGTTCACCTGTTGGGCAAAGAGTAGCCAATTCCATTGATTTCTTGGATGCATTAATGAATGTATGAAATTATACTACACCAGGCATTTTCACAGTTTGGACCTCGCCTCACTATTCATTAGACAAGTATCAACATTATAAATCCTAATAAAATTTTCCAGATGTAATAAAGCCCACTGAGGCTAAACATTTTTATTTGCCATGAGCAGGAGTTGTTGACGAGAGGCCATCTGGTGGAATTCTCGCACTCATATAGTTTCCGCCACTGATAACAGAGGGCGCTTTTGTTTGTCTGTATATTCAGTTCGAAGGACATTTATAAATTTAATTTTATATATCAGGTTAAAAAGATTGCTGTATGGGTTAACTTTGAGTCACATACGACCAGTTTCTTGTACTATATGTCACGAATATATAAAGTTTTATTGATTTAAACATTTCCAAATTGATTCGTTACAAAGCATAATTTAACAATGGACCTTCCTTCTTAGATTATCACTCAGTGAACTTTGTTTGACCCAAGGCTGTTATCATATAAATTTATATCTTAGATTCAAATTATCTCCTAGATTATCGCAAGTGCATCATTAACCTTTCAATTTTAGCTGCATTACAATGTGATTATTTATATTATGCATTCGTATATCGTCCATACAGAGTGACCTAGAATAAAACAATTAAATTTAGGTCCTAATGCTTGTTCACAATCACAAATATGGTATGTTTATGTCAATTTTAAGATCAAACTAGGCTATAGATTATAAATAAATGTCGACATTTATTGAAGATGTAAATATGTTAAACCAATATTTAACTATAGGCTCGTTTCGTGAAAAAAAGGCGTGCTTGGGCAATATTATTTATAAAGTAGATATTTCATTTGCACTACATTTGCAGTATATCCATTTAGAGGCCCTTAACAGTTTAATTACAATGGTTTCCAAGCAATTTTTATTAAATACACAAACATAACATAACTGTGGCTGCCATGATCTCAAATTTGTAGAAATATTTTCTGATACCACTAATCGACCATGCTGCCATCTACCAACGGCGCATTGAACCATCTTTTTTTTCTCCGTGAAACAAGCAAATAATAAGCATTCGTATGTGTGGATGGAAGAATGAAAATAGGAAAAGACTCGGAATCTTCCCGGGAAAAATTAGAATTACCATTCTCCCCGGGACAAATGGGAATATACATCTATATCCCCGGATAAAACGAGAATTCTCTTTATTCCCCAGGACATACTGTGATTTTTCCATATGTATCGCTGAAAACCTTTACTTTAACAGAGCGTTATATTTGAAACAAAAATTACAATTTTGTGCGTAGATCTGCCAGAACGAAAGAAAAAGCTGGCAATAATTCAAATCCAAAGTTATGTGTGTATAATTTACATGTACAAAATAGAATAAGAACAAAAGAAGATCTAAATGCAATTACAGCAACAATCATATAGCCGAGACTCACCCAGTCAAACTGTTTCGGCAGCTCTTGCTAATAAATTATAATAGTTATACAGTTTGCTATTAGATAGCAGCATCTATAGGATGTTAGGCAAGAACAGACGTTTCTGACTTTGTAGCGTCTTAACAAAGGAATTTAATGACGACTAATTTCATTCGTTAGTTACAAATACAATTACTAACGAATTACTATATCATAACACCTGGTATGTCTTCAGCCATGCAGACTTATATGAACATGAACTCATCCCGACTTTTTTAGGGAAGTTCTTATGATGAAGAGTCGAACTGCACATTCCTCGCACAGTTTTTCTCTGACAACAGAACAAATTAAAAATGTTCTCACTCCCATTTAAATTAAAACGCAAGTGGCGCTATCAGTTTATGTCATTTATAATATGATACACATATGCATTATGTACTGTCAAGGGGAATTGATTAATAGCCGTCATACGAAGACTGACGGTCGGTGGCTGAGCCTGAAACAGACTTCCGCACTCATGCTTCTTGGTCTGTCCCTATCGGTCTTTTTCCCCATAAAAATATTTCCTTAAGACTGATCAGCTTGCAAGGAACTGGATAATGAGACAAAATGAAAGGAAACAGTGAGCATTGCAAGAATAAAACTATAGTTTGTGGAAGATAATAATAACGCACTGCTTTGATCGCCAATGAAAAACATTTAGTTTTGACAAAATCCATGCAATTCGCTGGTCCGTTATGAAAACTTTAAAAAGTTATTTGTGTTCACATTCTCTTAAAGTATTTATCTTGGTATCCAAATTTTCTCCTGTAACTCTTTCGACGGTGACATTTGGCTACCCGTAATTGAAATCTCGTTAAAATGAACATATATCATAAAAATTGTCTGAAATACTCCAAGGGTTTGGAGGTGTTCTACAGATGGACGTTGGGAAAAGACCAGGTGTTAACAAAACACGATTACACCCCTTTACTTTTTGCCCTGTCACATCATAAAAAATGTCAAACGCTAACAAACTCAGCGCTCTCCCCTGGCGAACCGGGTTTGATCCACGGCGTCGTCATAAGGTCAGGTTGTGGCGGCCAAGTCGGAGGTTTACTCTCGGTCCTCCGGTTTCCTCCACCTATGGCCACAAACATCAACCCTTACACTCCGGAAGAAGTTCTCCAGAGAATGACACAGTCTCGTTTTCGGGGGCGGAATCCAATTTGAAATAGTATCCCCGAAACAAAGTAAGACATCAATATATACTCTTTCAACAGGGCCTGGCCAGTGTTGTTAAACGGGTCTGTAATGGGTTTTGCAGTTGCAAGTGCTGTAAACCCCCTCTGTAAGGGTGTAAACTAGTGGTCCACCATGCACCAAGCCCCAGTCTTAAATCTAATTACGACCCCTCAGCGACGGTATATAAACATTCACCTTCATAACAAACACGCGGTCTGTTCGTTACGCTCGGTCAGTTTACAAGAGCACAACCCGTGTACTGTGTCGATCCCGGTGAGCTGTTTTAAGACGACAATAATGCAATACCGGGCCTCTCCAACATGGCACCCGTTAATTCACGAGCTAAGCCGCAAGAATAACATTTAGTATTTCACAGATGAAGCCGGACTTCTTATTTTCACAAAAACGTAGGTAACACGGCAACGAACTGGTTTAATATTTCACTCTTGTCACTTGTACAGGTAGGCCCTATTTTGCATCTGTGCTGTTATGTGGCCTCGCCCTCATTTCGTACGACATTTGGCAAGGCCCTGTCATCGCATGATCACACGAGACACTTATTTATGCTTATTTATGCCTTGTAGCACTTAATTTTTTTCAAAACTGATTGTATCTTATTTTTTGTTCAAATCGGCATTCCTTAAAGCTATTTAGTAGCAAACAATTACCGTCTTAGTGGAAGTGGGCTTGAGGTACGTATTAGGGTTGTGAATAATTGAGCGAGCATTTTTCTGTTTACAATGTTAAGTGGTATATTGCATCATCAATGTTTCGTCAATAACCATGAAAACCGTGACCAAGTTACATAACAGCTGCTGGTCACGTGTTTATTATCATCAATACCAAAGATAGGATGGTTTTGACAAATTCCTTCACGCATGTTTTGAATGCGCTGCGCCCATGCAGCTGGTCCTGAACTTTAGGCGTGGGTAAAAACCTGTTCACATGTTTATACGCAGTATTTAAACTTCTTGGGTAGACCCACTGGCCTGCTACAAGGCGGATGTGTCTGCCACGCCCCCATTAGCCGAGCAGCGTACTTTCCTGGGGTGGGTGGGGTTGGGGGGAGGGGGAGGCGGGGGGATAGGACCCGCAACTTTTTTTAAGGGGTTCCGACAAATATTTGCTCCCTGGACACTCCTGCATGGAGCGCCCCCCCCCCCCCCCCCCAGGTATGTAAAGTTATATGTGACTTCCATGCCCAGCATATTAGGAAAATAATACAATCAATAAATTGGTCAAACACTGTCATATTGTATCCCTGATGACAGCGCAGTATATGAGTGTTTGGTTTAAACATATTTATTTAACCAGGATTACAAAAATAGCCGTTAGGCTAATGCAAATGTTTTCCTGGGAAACATATATACAAACAAAGATTCAGTACAAATACATGGTGATGACAAGTTAACATAGTAACACTAACATAGTGTAAACAAACATATACGTTAAAAAAAAATAAAACAAAAATAAAAAAAAACACACACACACACATACTCCATATACAAAAGTGCCTATTACATAGTTACATCAGATCCATTAAAGTATCAGACAGTTTAAATGAAATTACTATCAAAATCAAAATCGTTTTGTGTTCCTTATGTATCTGTATACGTGACTAAAGAGTTTAAAATTATCTGTAGTAGTCAGGGAGCTACTGCCACAAAGTAAAATTCTAACTATTTCTAACTTAGTTTTCCTAGAATAATTTTCATTTATATGTGGCAATGCAAAACAACAAAATTCCTGCAAACTAGCAAGAAGTGTGTGTCTCTGTTCAATATAAAGTGGGCAGTCCAAGAAATAATGAACAACAGTTTCGTCGGCGAGATCACATTCACAAGTTGGCTTTTCAGTTAAGTTGACCTTAAACAGAGTACTGTTTAGGGTGCTGCAGTCAGTGCGTAACCGCGTGTGTAGGATATTATCACGTCGTATACCACCGAAGAGATAATTTGGGGGCTTTTTTGGATAAAACATATCGCACAGTGCGTTTTTAAATGCAGTGGTAGAAGTAATTGCTCTCACCTTTTCTGGTAAGAAATTCCAAATTTTAACTGCCGTAGGAATAAATGAATGTTGTCCGGCATGGAGTCTGAATACTGGTACTCTGTACTCGCTGGCATTTCTTAGGTTATACGAGCCTTGTTTGCATTTATAACCGGACAATGTCTTTATCAGATAAGGAGCTAATAATTAATAAGTGTTTGTATTTGTTCAAAACATAAAGAGAAACGAAATGGTATAAAATAACTGACGTTACGACAACACATAGGCGGCGGAGACGGGGGGGGGGGGGGGGGTACCCCCCCCCCACCCCAGTGATTAAAGTGGAGGGGATATCATATGTTATATCCCCCCTCCTGATTTTACACCAGGAAATCTAAACTATCCCTATGTTGTATGTGGGCATAGAGTTTTAGGCCTGTTTGCAGGTATCACTTGTTGTATGGGGTATAATGAAACTTTGCATTATATGTCATCGAAATTAAAATGTTTTAAGAAACGGACACTAATTCTTTGTTAATAGTTTTGTTGTACTTTAAAACAAGTATACATGTAAACACAGTTATGATTATTATGCTAAAACATTGGTTTACATTTACATCGCGTGTTTGGTACTTGCTGTGCCCGCTTCACTCACACTCTACAGTACCCCCCCCCCCCCACACACAACAGCACCTTCCTCCGCCTATGTCAACACATGGGTATGTTAAGAACTACGGAGTAAACGTTATTTAAGAGTTTCTTTTTATAACTGGAACTCGACATTTATCTGACACAGGATGACGGATCGCATGATGATTTCTGGCGCGACACCATGCATGCAGTGCGCCCATGTTGCATGCAGGTGATAAAAAAAAAACAAAAAAAAAAACCGATGAATTTTTAATATCTAGGGGCTAGGGCGAGTATGTGAAGATAGTACGACACACGATTCAGCTCGTGGTTATGCATCAAATACATACTTTCTAAACAAATTTATTCCGCCCAGCTGAGACGTGTAGCTGTTATACTTGTTACGTCCTGGGCTTTAGACATGAAATCTGACCCATATCGGTTTCATTATACGACGTGTGTTAGCTCAATCAGGCTTGGATTATTGGTCTGGTTCTCGGTTGAAATAGGCATGGCATTTCAGTTTCCTTGTAACATGAAACACCTGCTTCGTGTCATGCATGTTCCATTGAGCAACAAGTAAGTCTTGTAAGACTTTAAACGACTTGAACTTGTAATATAATTTTAATGTACCGTCGTGTTACAATATAGTCTTTTGGATCTGAGTGCATTGCAGCAGGCAAAAGAAATTAAAAACTAGAAATCTTCATTCTAATGATTATGATTGAATGCAAGCCTCCGAAATTCACTTATCTGGCCCATATTCCCAGGTTCATTCGTACTCAAGTGACTCTACATTTGTGAATGTTTCTTAATGACGTTTCTGGGTCCGGATCATGTGACGGATCCAAACCAAATGCTAATCGATTCTTCATTAGCCCATTCTAATAATGCCCTGAAAATTTCATGAGATTGCGTGAGTTGTTTGGGAACACACACACAAACACACGGACCAAACGGGAATGAACGCACACCTTGCTGGCGGAGGCAATAAATATTTAGGAAATTATTAGAAAAGTGTGTTGTGCTAAATTCCAACTTTGTCCTGTAATGACTGCTTTGATATCCCTTCCCACGAGCATGCGAACAGCAGCTTGTACTGATCGTACTGCAGCGTTTCAAATCAAATGACCCATGTTGTGCATATCGCGGGTTTTGTCAGGTGATGTTTGATATTAGACAGGGGAAGTAACTTTATCCATGCTCTAAAGGAAAAGGCCGTTTTTTAAACAATATATAACTTGAGATATGCCTAAATGAATATAAGATATATCATTGTCGTTGTACCAGACCCGAACAGTCAGTGTTAGTCGTCGCCAGTAGGTGTCACTTGATTAGTTTTATCGGTCTCTTTATGTTCTCCGTCAATATTTTTGCAATGGAGTACTACACACAGAGCAACACGTCGGCTATAGACGGGCGACTTGGTCACCTGGAAGTACTACATTCATAAAGCTGCACCTTATCTCTGGTATTTCAGTGGTGCTCAAACGATTCTGAGGTACGGCCAGGTCATATGGTCATAAAATCAATGCACGCGAATGTGTAGTATTATAGTATTTCTCCTGTGGCTATCCCATGTCATTGGTCACATTCCCAAATGTTCATTTTGCGTACACAGTGAGTTTCTCTATGTTGATATTGTAAAGCCTCAAAAGGAATTTAAACATTATTCTCTCCCCTTTTCCCCGTTACTCCTTTAGCATTTGTATTTATTAAAGGGACATAATCAGGAGCAATATTATGCTCATTGTTTCACACATCAGTTCAATATTGCTTTGTACAAAAGTTTCCCCAGCAAAACCTTCCCAGCCCACAGTTTCAGTACCTCACATACGGCTGTTTAACACCTTGTTATGGCTCTGCGTGTTGGTAAACACAATCCACGTTTGTATAGGTTTACCATAACAAGGCCGCGTGACCGGAGGTCCGATAGTGAGCTGAAAATCGCGGTGTTTCAGCCTGCGGTAGGGGGGGGGGGGGGCGGGGCTATATTCATCGGAAAATACAAGGAACATACAAGGAATATACAAGAAAAGGAGGAACAAGCCAGGGCGTGCCCTCACAGAGGGCCTTGCCGGCAGTAATCACACTATTTACAGACCAGTATTTGTTCCTGAGAAATCATATAATATAGTAGCTGCAGTATATATATTATAGTAGCTATAGTAGCTGCAATGTGGCACCTATTTCTTCACCTGTTCGTGCTATTTTCAGATGCATTAAAATTCACTGCTAACTTTCGATATGTACTGTCTTACAGGGATTTTTTTTAAATATGAGGGCCTTTTTTTCCCGATATCGTTTTGTTAACTTTTTTCAGGGAACCTATCGTGTTTGTAAATACAGCTAATCCGTACGCTTACATAAACAAACGGACACGTATACACGTGTTAACCGTGTACATTGAAGTATGGTTAGGTGGCAGTACGTTTTATCGCCGTTAACTGGGTACTGCACGGAGTCCACAGACCAGTTTTATTTGGTTGCCCTCGTGTATGAGAACGCAGTGTACAGGCCCGTACGAACAGACGAAAAAGCGATCTAGGTGTCAGTAAACACGTTACAAGCGACCACTCCGTATCGCAGACTTCAATCTGTACTAGTTTGTGCCCTATTGTTGTCCACTCAGTACCGTACTAAATCTCAAACACCTGTGGTTCTGGTGCAAGTACAGTTGTAACACACTGCAATAGAATTGCCGGGGAGGACGTACCACTTTGTTTCCGGGAGGGCTATGTGATGCAGATGAGTACAACCAGGTATACCTCTTGTACATTCTTTTTTGGCATGACATATATATTTAAATGGGAGTAAGCTGAGTGTGAAAGGAGATGTACTCTTGTGTTTATTTTGAGTTCATAAGTAATTATTAAGGATAATACGAGACAAGTAAGTATTAAAGATAATACAAGGCGTGAGCAAAGTATGCATTGTCTCATTTCAATGATTTTTGAACATGCAGTTCGATTTTGGTTATACATATAACTAACTAGTACTGTACGGTCTGCCATGCTCGGCGGGTATTATGATAAATTTTGCTCTCGACGTCCGCTGGTACTTCCCCGACTAGTTGAAGTTGGGTTAATGTGGCTATGCAGTATAAAGACCCGCCATCAACGTTTGTTTCAGCAGGCATTTCTATTTGACCGACAGGGTCGTGACGGCAGTCATACGGAAAAATGCACTGCCACTGCAATGAATATCCCTTTTTATTGAAACGGCGTCTTTGTGCACAGTCGGTTATCTTTACATTAAAAATATATCGTAACAATATAATGTGTACACGTGTCCTTAGTGTCAGGGGAAAAAGGAGATAATGTACCCTCAAGGACAGCAGTTCTGTACTTGCAGTTTGATTTATAATTTTACAGTATAAAAATTCCATTGATAATCACATGCATTTACCGGATGAAATTCAAAACGAAACATTCGTATGACTTGTGGGAGATTAAAGATCATATATGAGCTTTATTTTATTGATCTAAAATACCAGAATTAATCAAAACCTTTGTATTTCAATGGGCACCGAAACTGGTAATGAATTTAACTTCAGGTTCATTATTGGTTTAGTCGATATACACAATATATCAGGGCTTGGGCCAGGAACTTGTACATTTACCTGTACCTGGGTACACTATTCTGAGTACCTGTACCTGAATGTCATTAACAGGAAGCACGTAATACCTGGAATTAAGTGTCTGTATCTTGTATAATCTACTCTAGGTCTTATATGCAATTATTATTAGTTAATATCTTTGCAGTGAACTGTGGTTGCAGAGAACTTAAGTTATCTGTGTAAGTGTACCCAAGTACTTTGTAAAGTACGTGGACCTGAAAATATTTACTCTACGAAATCCTGTTCCTAGGGTTTGCAACTTGTACATTTTCTAAACATTGCAAGACATGAATTTATATTACAGCCGCCCTGTGCTGAGGTATATACTAGTACTTGCATGCTTCGTGACAACTGACAATATTTCAAATAATCACACAGTGTATGTTTACAGTACATTGCAAATATTTCTGGTGTAAGCAGTAAAACACCTTTATGCTTTTGGTAAATGTTGATCTATTCCCTGTAGCTACTCTCCTCTGTGTGTAAGTGAATGATATGATAAAGAATGTATTCGTATGTATGGGTCAAATGCATCAATGGGCTCTAAAGCCGCGTTTACCGGGCACGCGGTGTGCTATATGCGGAGTTCGGCAACAGATGGCGGTATGGGGAATGTGATAAAAAATCGCATGGGACATTTACCTGGCGGACGGTTTTTCACTGCGATATGGGCCCGTTGATGTCAAATCCCGCTAGGTCGCGCTGCATCTGTAGTTTACGTATATGATAACCAGAGCCAATAAACGCTCTACCGCTTGCGGTATGCGGATCCAATTTTTCTCTCGAGAATTCTATTTTACCGCGTGTCTCGTGCCGGATACCGCATATCGCGGGCCCGGTAAACACTTTATGATAAAATTACTAGAGCGAAAAAATCTTGTTCGCATACCGCTTACCGCGCGCCCGGTAAGCGCAGCTTTACAGTGAACGGTCGTAGCATGCATATATGCAGGGAATAGGTCTGATCCACTATTTGGAAATTAAGCACAACCTTTTTAGCGTGGTTAGAGACAAATGTGTTTTGAAGTTTTCTCAGGTTGATTTCATTTCATACAGACTATATATGCGTGAAGGTATACATTTGACCTTTGCTCTTTCACAGGTTCAAAACGATGTCGATTTTTGTCCATGTATATTGGACTTATCACCATTTGATTATGATGTTTTCAGATAATAAAGCATATTGGAACTGGTATATTGTACATATTTATCCAACGGACACTGGTCTTATCCTTTTAAAGGGATGAGATATATAATAAACGTTAGGTTAAGCACGCTGCATGGTACTTTAAACGCAAGATCCATGCATGCGCAGACATGCCCATACAGGTGTGCACGCCCCGTATCACAAAGTCCTCTATTACGTTTAATACATGCAGCCTGTTAATTATGGTCCTTAAGTTCGGAATAATACGTAATTATTAAGTTGAGGAAATAATAATAATACTTAACGGACCCAAGAGGCAGATCAGTTGGTTGTTACTATTATATGGTAGTATTTTTGTAAATTTGTTTCAGGTCGTGTCGGGCGCGAGAGGACTCACGTGCGTGCCACAAGTGAAGAATTTTCCTTGCAGGACCGAGTAGTTGACTGGCTTGACTGATGTACAGAATGGCATAGAAGTGGCAGTACATAGCACAAGGGACGTTGGCAGAACTTGCTCATAACACTGTAGTTTTGTATAGTCTCTCTAAATAAACTTGACCATGCGGAATTTAGTGAAAAGAAAAAGGAGGAAGTATAAGACCCTAGAAGAGGACACGACAGGTTCCCACGAGAGGTTACCTAGGACACCATCAGACGACACTCGGGTGACAATTGCTCAACTTCGGGAGAGCTTCACAGAACTCTCATTATCTCCACAGGATTCAGATACGCCATGTGTTCACAGTTCGCAAGAGGACATACAGATGTCTCCACTGGTGGGCGTCGCAGACACTTGCGGTTTGCTACCGGGCGCTGCCCCAAGAAGACCTCCCATCTTTAAATTACACAAAGGGAAAATGTCTTCACATAAAAATAAGAAAAGAGACGAAGAACTCGTGATCACCGTAGAAGCAGAGCAAAAAACTGACAAAGCAGTTAAAAGCAAAAAGAAAAAGAAGTCAAAGAAAAGATTGGTGAGTAAAAGTATCTGCTCAGCGTCACATCAACAAATAATATCTGTGGTACGTGTTTGTAATATTTGATGCAGGAAACACCCGAGAAAAGTTGCTCTGTTTCACGATTCATACACCGTTGATGTCTGATGGAACAGATTAATATCTTATCAATTTTCTATTTTAATTAAGGCTTGTATTTAAGCAGCTGGCGAAAGCCCGCCGTCAAGTTAACCCGTCTGATTTCATTATTTGCCATGATAATAAACATACAAAAGGGAAAGTGGATTTAATTAAGAAACGTTATCTGGTTAATTTTTGTATTTTTCTATTAAGGGTATGGTTTTTTATTGCATTTGAGCCGTATATACATATATAAATGGTTTATACTAATCCCTTTTGGAAATTCTCTATATCATAATTTAATTACCATATTTGACAAACCAGTTCATTTAAAATCAACCCAATAGTAGTTTGAAATTATATAAGATTATTTAGAAATTTATCAGTTTTGAAAATTCATAAAAGTAAAGTTTTGAAATATTAATTATAATTGAGAAAGAAATACATTTATTGAAAAAACCTTAAGAAACTGCATTTAGTATTTATTATGTTAATCAGATTAACATGAGCACATTAAAACTGACTTGATTTTACAAAGTACTAGAAAGACATTAAAACTAATTCATTTTATATACCAGTATATTATACGATATCATAAAATTTATATTGTTTTAATTCATAATACTTAAATAAAAATTAAAAGTCTGAAAATTTCACAAATATAAACAACTTTCGAAAAGAGCACTCGCAAGTTTGAAGGGAACTTTATGGGGTCTGATATTATTACATTTTTTTTAATAGTTAGAACGAAAGTCGATTAGTCAAGGATGTTTCCTTAATAATCTTAAGTAATCATTTATTTTAAGTATCTTAAGTTATCTTGAAAATTATCAGTTGTATGGATATAATTTTATTGGGTTAGATTTCAATTTTATTCTTCAATTTATGTATTAACCTAGGTTCGCAAGGGTTTGTGGAAAGCGTGTCGAAAGAGCTGGAAATACTTCCGAGCAGGTCTCTCCCTGTATACCGCCATGTCTCCGAACGTCACCGGGAACCTGAGCGACCTAGCAACGGCAGCCGCCAAAACGAGGCGAAAGTGACGCCATTAATTTTGGAGCCTCCAACCACCGACCATTTGAAGACTTATTTCATGCTAGATATATTTTATTGGCCATAGATATCTAGTGACACACATATCATGTTTCACTTGTAGTGATAACAAATATGCAACGTTGATGTTATTTACATTTTATAACTTTAAAACATATCACTTTTGAAGCTTGCTTTACATATTTATTTTTACATGTATAAAAATATAGAAAAATATATACTATTGTTGCACGTGCATTTGGTATTAAAACATATTTATCCATGCGTTTCTGGTTTCTTCTTTCTTTATAATGTCCTTATTAAAATATGTCATTTAAAACAAGAAGGGAAATTAGAAGAATATTAAGAATTATTAAGAAAAATGACTATTCTACTCACACAAAAAAAGAACATAAGATAACCGGATAGATATTTTAGAATATTGCCATTTATTTGATTAAAATCCGTCATCAAAATTCAAAGTGGGAATGTATAATAAATTACTCAAGAGTTTTCTAACTAAGTTTACTTGTTTTGGGCATCTGTTCTTTTAACCTCATTTTCATTGTGATAATAAAGCTAAATCTGTAAACTTTCAGAACCATCGATTGAAATTAATAGCATTGGAGGGGGTATTCCTTTTCTGAATATTTTCAGCTGTTTATACTCCTATATAAATATATTGTTGGGAACTATACAACTTATACAGTAGCATGGGGACTGAGAGATCTGATCTGTATGAGAGGACCTTAATAATGGTGACTGGTATCATCTGTATGTGCACTTTGTGTCATTCCTGGGAATTGTTAGCTGTTAGACTGCATGTTAGCTCCCAGAGCGGAAATTGGTCGCATGACCGGTCTCCCTGCGTGCAGACGCCATCGCTGCATGTGACCAGGCCGGGGCGCTATTTCTTTGGCAAATAGGCGGGGAAGGGGGGGGGGGGGCATAATTGATCACTTCGGCATTTACCTGTCGTGTCATGCTATCGCATTTTGCAAGAGTTTTACAACCGATTGCAGATTTGACCAGTTCACAAAGAGACTGATGCACTGATATTAAAAAAAAAAAAAAAAAAAAAAACACGTTCCCACTCGAGTGGCAACACCATGACACAATATAAGAAAGGAACCGGTATTCTACAGACATATGAAGAATGCCGCTTTTATTAATAGTTGTAACTAGATTTGTTTTAAATTATGATAAACTTGGAGCCTTTAAAACGTGAGCGTATGTATTGAGTGATTTATATTTCTAACATGAGAGCATCAGCTTCATGGAAAATAAGTTGCTTAACTTCAAATATTATATTCTGTAGGAGTAGAGCATTACGTTACGATGTAGCAGCATTTGCTTTCTTACCTAAAGGAATCAATCGAGAAAAAATAACCCTGATCAGCCCAAATTAATTGCGTAGGCCTTATGTATTCACGGCTTATATAGACCATATAACTGTTTTAATGGTCAGAGTTTAAAAAAAGTCTTTGTCAAGTATAAAGGTTTATTATTCTAACTACTATATGTCAACTTTTTAACTGAAACAACAGCGCGACTTTTGGCCTTCGCCAGGAGGGTATGTGATAATTCCCCTTCGTGTGTGTGTGTGTATTTGTTCACAACAAAACACAAGCACGAACGGAAAATGAAATTTTCCTGACATTTCAGGAATGGGCCAAGGAAAAATCAATTAAATTTTGCATATGATCCAGCATCTTATCAAGATTCCGGAGTGTCATCGAGGAATATTCACAAATGCATGGTCACTTATAAACGAATGTACCCGGTAATATGGGCCAAAAAATATGTGAATGCACAGAAGGTCCAGCCTCCTTCGCCGAGCCATGTGGCCCGGCCATCTGTTCGGGTCACGGTCGAGCGCCCAGTACATCTGATTGATGGTGTCCAGCGTATTCAGCTCAGCTGACTGAAACTCATCTGAGATATAGCGATCACACTTTGTCCGGCAACAATCCGTCCGTCCGTATGTCTGTCCGTCTGTTAACCAGGCACAAATCGTAACTGCTAGACATGGAATCTTCTCACTTGACATCCTAGGAGGTCCATCAAAAATGTCCTTGGAAACCTGAAATTAGGTCTCTGTTACCCCTATTCGAGCTATGGGGCTCCGAAGTACCCCCAAGAATAATGGAAAATTTGATACAAAAGCTTTAGTATCTGAACAGCTAATGATATAGATCATGGCGTGTTTCATTAGTTTCTACAGAATGGTGGCATCACTTGTATTTTTTCGATTTTTACAAGTTTATTCTATTTTTGAGACCTTAAACATGCAGTCATCTGTTAACAGGGCACAAATCTGAACCGCTGGACATTGAATCTTCTCACTTTACATCCCGAGAGGTCCATGAAAAGTCTTCTTGGAAACCTGGAAAATTGGTCTCTGTTATCCATATTCTTCCAGCTATGGGGCTCCGAAGTACCCCCAGAATAATGAAAAATTTGATACAAAAGCTCAAGTATCTGAATGCATTGATCACCATGATTCTTCGCACGGATATAAACAAGTGACCCATGGGTCATGACGCTCAGCTGACTGGGAAGAGATTCACAAAAGGAAATTTTATCATCAGAATGGTAGATACCCATTCAACTGAAGCATCAAACAGATTAACCAACAGGCCAAGATTTAGTCTGTATTTATATATCTGAAAAATAGAGAAAAAATGTGTAAACTTTAAAAACTAGAATACGGGTAGCCGACAAGTGACTACGTGTATCTGCCAAAATCAGAGTGAAGTGAGGCATGGATTGAGTGGCAAGGGGAAACAGAGTGAGGTATGTTGCATATTAGCATGGATGTCTGCAGCCTAAATGTGTATGTAGGTTGTGCCACCTACCACAAATTCAGAAAGCTGTCCAAGTTGTATACATATGCAAAATTTTAGGCAGATATGTCAAACCACTGCCGAGATATGAGTGACATTATTGCACGGCAGACAAACAGACAGACGCTGTGCAAAAATGGTTGCAGGTGGCGCCACCAGTTTAGCGTATGATAAAGAGCTATGTTAGATCTATATACATGCAAAATTTTGGCCCGATCGGTCAAACGGTTCCCGAAATATGAGCTTGGATGTCATCAGCGTGAATGAGAATGTAGGTGGCGCCACCTGTCATAAAATCAAGAAAGCTATCCAGGATGTATAAACCTGCAAAATTTTAGGCAGTTATGCCAAACCACTACAGAGAAATGAGTGATTTTAGGCCACGGCAGACCAACAGACAGACGCTGTGCATAATGTGCAAAAATGGTTGCAGGTGGCCCCTCCAGTTTTGTGTATGATAAAGACCTATGTGAGATCTATACACATGCAAAATTTTGGCCCAATCGTTCAAACGGTTCCCGAGATATGAGCTTGGATGTCTGCAGCATAAACTAGAATAAAGGTGGCGCCACCTGTCATAAAATCAAGAAAGCTATCCAGGATGTATAAAACTGCAAAATTTTAGGCAGATATGTCAAACCACTGCCAAGATGTGAGTGACTTTATTGCACGGCAGACAAACAGACAGACGCTGTGCAAAAATGGTTGCAGGTGGTGCCACCAGTTTTGTGTATGATAAAGAGCTATGTTAGATCTATACACATGCAAAATTTTGGCCTGATCGGTCAAACGGTTCCCGAGATATGAGCTTGGATGTCATCAGCGTGAACGTGAATGTAGGTGGTGCCACCTGTCATAAAATCAAGAAAGCTATCCAGAATGTATAAAACTGCAAAATTTTAGGCAGATATGTCAAACCACTGCCGAGATATGAGTGACATTATTGCACGGCAGACAAACAGACAGACGCTGTGCAAAAATGGTTGCAGGTGGCGCCACCAGTTTAGCGTATGATAAAGAGCTATGTTAGATCTATATACATGCAAAATTTTGGCCCGATCGGTCAAACGGTTCCCGAAATATGAGCTTGGATGTCATCAGCGTGAATGAGAATGTAGGTGGCGCCACCTGTCATAAAATCAAGAAAGCTATCCAGGATGTATACGCATGCCGAATTTCAGGTGAATTAGTCAATTCACTGAAGAGATATGAGTGATTTTAACCAAAGGCAGATGAACAGATGGACACTGTGCAAACATGGTTACAGGTGGCGCCACCATTTTTTGTGTATGTTATAGAGCTATCCAAGGGTTACATTAGTATAAATTTTATTTCCTGATCAGTCAAACGTTTCCCGAGATATGAGCTTGGAAAGCTGATAAAATCAAGGCCCAGAGGAGCTCTCTGGAAACGAACGCGGCAACGGCGGAGGAACCCGGTCAAAAACATAGTATCCAAAAAACATAGTATAAAAAAAAGAGAAAAAAATCGTAAAAATTTGAAAAAAATAGAGGTGGCGCACCCAGTCTGCAGAAACTGATGGAACAGGTCATGATCAATATGTATGCCGAAAATCATAACCATCAGTGTTGTAGTTATTGAGATACTGCAGTTTTTGTATCAAATTTTCCATTATTCTGGGGGGGGGGGGGGTAATTTGGAGCCATACAGCTTAAAGAATATGGGTAACAGAGACCTAATTTCAGGTTTCCGTGGAGACTTTTCATGGGTCTCCCTGTGTGTCAAGAATGAAGATTCTAGGTCCAGTTTTAATGATTTGTGCCCTGTTAACAGATGTTCATAACTTTAAAGGTCTCAAAAATAGAGAAAAAATTCGTAAAAAAACCCGAACAAATACAGTTGGTGCCACCAGTCTGCAGAAACTGATGAAACACTCCATGATCAATATCCATGAAAACAATTATGGTGATCTCTGCATTAGTTGTTCAGATTCTTCAGCTTTTGTATCAAATTTTCCATTATTCTGAGCTGTACTTTGGAGTGCCATAGCTCAAAGGATATGGGTAACAGAGACCTAATTTCAGATGTCCATGGAGACTTATCATGGGTCTCCCTGTGTGTCAACAATGAAGATTCTAGGTCCAGTCCTTACGATTTGTACCCTGTTGACAGATAACTACATCCTGAAAGGTCTCGAAAAAAAATTGTGAAAATTTGAATAAATACAGGTGGCACCACCAGTCTGCAGGTACTGATGAAACACCTCTTGTCAATATGTATGCCAAAAGTCATGACCATCAGTGTTGTAGTTATTGAGATGTTGCAGTTTGTTTTTATCAAATTTTCCATTATTCTGGGGGGTTATTGGGAGCCCCCCCATAGCTCAAAGGATATGGGTAACAGAGACCTTATTTCAGGTTTCCATGGAGACTTTTTATGGACCTCTCAGTGTGTCAAGAATGAAGATTCTAGGTCCAGTCTTTATGATTTGTGCCCTGTTAACAGCTGTTCACATTTTTAAATTCGTAAAAAATCGAAAAATTCAGGTGGCGCCACCAGTCTGCAGGAAGTGATGGAACATCTCATGATCAATACGTATGCCAAAAATCATGACCATCAGTCAAGTAGTTAATGAGATATTGAAGTTTTTGTATGAAATTTTTGACTTTTCTGGGGGGTACTTTGGGGCCCCATAGCTCGAAGGATATGGGTAACAGAGATCTAATTTATGGTTTCCACGGAGACTTTTAATAGGTTTCTCAGTGTGTCGAGAATGAAGATTCTAGGTCCAGCGGTTACGATTTGTGCCACGTTAACAGATGAAAGCATCTTTAAACGTCTCAAAAATAGAGGAAAAAATTGTAAAAAAATTGAAAAATATAGGTGGCGCCACCAGTCTGCAGGAACTTATGGAACATCTCATGATCAATATGTATGCCAAAAATCATGACCATCAGTGTTGTAGTTATTGAAATATTGAAGTTTTTGTATGAATTTTTTTACTATTCTGGGGGGTACTTTGGGGCCCCATAGCTCGAAGGATATGGGTAACAGAGACATAATTTCTGGTTTCCAAGGAGATTTTTCATGGACCTCTCAGTGTATCAAGAATGAAGATTCTAGGTCCAGCGGTTACGATTTGTGCCTTGTTAACAGATGTTCACATTTTTAAAGGTCTCAAAAATAGAGAAAAAAATTTGTAAAAAAACGAAAAATACAGGTGACGCCACCAGTCTGCAGGAAGTGATGGAACATCTCATGATCAATATGTATGCCAAAAATCATGACCATCAGTCAAGGAGTTAATGAGATATTGAAGTTTTTGTATGGAATTTTTGACTTTTCTGGGGGGGGGGGGGGTACTTTGGGGCCCCATAGCTCGAAGGATATAGGTAACAGAGACCTAATTTCTGGTTTCCAAGGAGATTTTTCATGGACCTCTCAGAATCCCAAGTTACAAGGTTCTAGGTTCAGCGGTTACGATTTGTGCCTGGTTAACGGACGGACAGACGGACAGACGGACAGACGGACGACGGACAAAGAGTGATCGCTAAAGCTCAGATGACTTTCAGTCAGCTGAGCTAAAAATGGAGTGTTTCATCAGTTTCTGCAGACTGGTGGCGCCACCTGTATTTTTAATTTTTTTTTCTATTTTGAGACCTTAAAAGATGCCGTCATCTGTTAATAGGGCACAAATCATAACGACTAGACCTAGAATCTTCTTTCTTGACATGCTGGGAGGCCCATGAAAAGTCTCCTGGAAACCCTGAAATTAGGTCTCTGTCACCCATATTGTCCGAGCTATGGGGCTCAGAAGTACCCCCCAGAATTATTGAAAATTTGATACCAAAGAAGGACACAAATCATAACCATGGGGGCCCAGAATCTTCTAACTTGACATCCTAAGAGTTCCTCAAAAGTTCTCCCCCAGAAACCTGAAATTAGGTCACAGTGACCTATATTCTTAGAGTTTTGGTGTATGTTTGAGGACCCAGAAATAATGCAATATACACACAAATTGCCAGGTTGCTCATGAAAAGCTGGTTGGATTGTCATCAAATTTGTTGTGCTTATGGCCTTGATGGGTCTTGTGAACTTAAGCTAATATGCATGAACAATGATGCCACCTATCTTAATTTGTTGTCTCTGCAAAAACATATTATCAACATGTCAGTCGGCTGAGCGTCATGACCCATGGGTCAATTATTATAAAATGCATTGGTACTCTTTTCTCATTTGTGGTTTGCCGTATTTGCCTGAAATTGTGCATGCCCATAGACCTTCGATGCCTCCACCTCGTACTCAAGACTGGTTGCGCCATCTCCAAATGTTTGCGCGTGCCGGCCATCCCTCTGTCTGCTTTGGGTGAAAATCGCTCGTATCTCAGGAGTGGATGGATCTATGAGCCTGAAATTTTGTATTTTTATCCGTCTTAGATCGCTGTGTTGTAAAACCAGACAGGTGGCGCCACCTGCCGTTCGGTTTTTATAGAATACATTGATGTACTTTTTCTCAGTAGTGGATTGGTGTCTCGCCCTGGAAAATTGGACGTTCATCCGTCTTGGGTAGATTTCTCATTCGTGAAACTAGTGGCACCACCTGCAATCACGTATTCACAGAAAACATTTATCAGGATTGTTTTAATGTATCAGCCTGAAATTTTACATGTCCACAGATTTTCGATATCTTGTGAACAAGCCTGGTTGTGCCACATACAACCGTGAGGATATTAATTGGCATCTCTGATGCCACAAATTTTGAGTCATGTCGTATGATATCAGGAACATTCAATGCCTTACTTTACTCATTCCTCTGTGATATGGCGGATATATGTAGTCGCTTGTCGACTGCCGTTTTCTATTTATTTTTCTTTGATATAAATGATGACTAATACTAAAAAACACGTATTTGATCGGTCATTCAGAGTCATTCCTTGGCTTGAGGATGCAGCTACACATTACATTAGGTTTTTAAGTAGCACAAACTTTTATTTATTTTAAACATATATTTATTTTACATTTATTTTACTAATAGTTATCATAACTTATCGAAACACTCTTCATGGCTTAAGTTGTGGCGATTGGTAGTGTCCGGAAAAAACAACCGGCTCTCATAGCCAGCATGTCACCCCTGGGATCAAACACGGGTCGCCAGCGGAGAGAGCCGACCATGCCCCCCCCCCCCCCCCTCCCGACTGTCTAGGTCCCTATTCAAATCAGAACTTTAATTTTAAGGGAAAAAATATATTCTTTTATCAACAATGCGACTGTTTACGCTTTGGTGATATGATACGCTACGTTTGTTCGATGTTCGAAAAGTAACTGGGGGGGGGGGGGGGGGGGGTCGGGGCGCACAAGGACATCCCCTTCCAAAATGTGTCCATGCATGTAACTGTTTGAGATTGGTCAATTTGATTTTGATGCATTGAATAAATGAAAAAAAAAACATATCCAGGAAAAAAACATGGGCTGATATTTGAAAAAATGTGCTAAAAATAACATCTAGATATAGATAAAAACTAATTCCTTTTCTTCTGTCTTAAAAAAAAAGTGGTATTTAGTCGAAAAACCCAAAACTCCCTGAAAGAACGAATTTAATTATTTATAAACTTTAGACACTTGAGTAAGCGGAGCATTAATGCCTTAATAATTTATTAAGCCATCGAATGTTTCTTTTTTGTAAAGCCGTCATAGGCTCAATACATCCGTGGCTTACTTGATCAAATTTATTATCCAACCTCATTAAAACTGCAAAACTCGATACTCGGGTGAATTTAGAATGACACTGGTTTCTAGCTCCACACTTTAAAAACTAATGAGAATTAACAAACCGAAATATTATTACTAATAAAGTATTAACAGGCAAGGCACAATCCTTGGAAATTAGATCAAAATCAAACGGACATAAAAAAGCTGCAGGTATTTTGAAAATATATTATACAAAGTATCACAGCAGGTAGGCCAATAAACTATTCAGCTTTATGAGCTTTCTTCATACTTTTATGGAAAAGAATAATCTGAAAAGATGTACACGTTATTGTTATTTATATCCGGACTGAAATGATACGCCCTTCTCCTCCTGGTTATACTTCTCACTTACCTTATTACCGCTAGGTGGCGCACGCAACAGTGTCTGTGCGATCTCCACACTAGATACGCTTTTCCAGTAATGTACCAACCTGTCTGACGTTGCCCCTCACCCTTTTTTTTTAAGGCAAAGGGAAATGGTATAATTTTAACCCTTTCAGGTGGTTGGAACAGGCAAAGTAAACGTATTTCAACGTACTGATCCAATTCGCCACCAGATATCGCCTTTCAGAAACCGCATCAGTCGCTGCAGCATGGTTTCACAGTTGAAATGATTACCTAACGTCATACCTTACGTTCGCACTGGACATATCTGTTTATTAAAATCCAACAGCTAAGGAATTATTAGAAAGAATGGGAGAAATACTTTAAAACGTACCACCTTTTTTTTAAACGTTGTGTAAGGCCAAAAATGGCGTGACAGTTATGGTGTTCGAATGTCATGGTTTTTCGTGACGTCACATCACTGTTTCCACCGGACGTCATTTTGAAGCTAACGGCTCGTGTGTCAGCATCGTTTGACAGACCGCTTGCAAGTTTCAAGATTCTGCTCGCTCTCACCTAGTGATGTAAGTATACCTTTTTCATATTGACTATCCACATTATAAACAACAGTTATACCCTAATTCTGTCTAAATTATTTCCCAAATGAATGCGTTTTTTTGTTAAAAAAAAAATCATCGTTAAAGTTTCATCGGTCCTTTAGATATTTTGGATATCAGATTTTTGCCAGGACCGATGTTTTATAAACCTACTGAAAGTGAAAGATATATTATAATTATCAAGAAAAGGTTACGGTATTGACTATATATAGGTATAGAGACAAACCCCCGTTACAAATATATGATTTGCTATGAGATTAGAGCTTTATGCCGTTTGTCTTTGAAGCAGTTCCTTCTTTGAAGCAATAATATATTTATTACCTATAACTAGATTGCCAAAAAAATTTCAAAACAGTTAAAAACACTGGCAATATTGGACTAAATTAACATTTATATATAAGTTGCGTATGTGGATCTTTTACTTTACTGTTACTTCCGAAAAAAAATATATATACCCCGAGAGAGAGAGAGAGAGAGAGAGAGAGAGAGAGAGAGAGAGAGAGAGAAGGGGGAGGGGGGTTAGTTATATATATATATATAAGATAAGATAATAAGATAAGATAACATTTATTAGCCTTCAGTTCCAGGAATTTGTTGTTGACTTGCAATTCATTACATAAAAAATAAATAAGTAAATAGATAGATAAATACATAAAAATAATACAATAAATACATAAAAATCACACATAACATATTGACTATGCATGTAAAATTAAGCATATATATATATATATATAGGCCTAATATTCCAGTTTCAAAATGGATTAGAAGAAGCTTTAATCCTACTCCTTAATCCTTTTATTTTGCGTGTGTGAGTGCAGGTAATGTCAGCTAAATATAAATTCATGGTTTCAGTGAAAATATATTATGTTGTCATATAAAACTTAGTTTTATAAACCAAACTGAACTGTGTGACCCAGGTGTAAATGGTGCCATGGCGACAGTAACGTGACGTCATAGTATAGGTCAGCAAGGTCACTAGTGGGGAAATTGCAACTTGTATTTAGATGATTTTTGGAACTTCGTGAATTCATACGTTGGACGTTTTATAGCTAAGAAATATATGTGAAATGTAGATAATCAATTAAGATAGTCTCTGAAATGTACTGTATTCTATGCTTTTTCGTTTACAGTGAATAAACGCACCGTGTTAAGCAATATGTGTTATAAAACAATGTTAAATAGTCATGTATAAAGTCAAGTTCTGTTCATAGCACTATATAGCATTCATACACAAGAAAATCTTTAAATAGACAATGATTATTCTCAATCTAAGCTTTGATGCACAATAACGGATTGTCACTTATTAGCGTCCACCCACCCATGTTTTTAGTATTCAGATATTTTATTTCTCTCTACAAATAAGCAAGTAACAATGTCACCATGTAAAATACAAATGTACACACAATACACGGTCATTTCTATTTGTCGTTTCTCCTGCATTGATCATAAATTTTAATTATGAAAAAAGTTCATACTTATCAATCGTAAAATAGTTAAAACTAGATGTGTCGGAACGACACGAATGCCCCCGCCTGGGGCAAATTAGAAACATTTGTAAAATTTTGAAAAATTTTTTAAGTTCAGGAGGTGTCGTATGGTCAAAAGTAGGTCAACAAGGGCAAAATGCAAACTCGATCTGTAACGGGTCATTATCAAGCAACACACCAAAAATCATGCCAGTATATGCAGGCATTGTGAAAAAAAGTCCATACAAGTGCATTTTCCATAAAAAATTTCTGTCTTTCATGAATTTTCTATGTTTAGGAGCCGTAAAACAATGAAATGTAGGTCAACCAGGACGAAACGCGAACTCGATCTGTAACTGTCATTATCTGCCCACACATAAAAAATCAGGGTGGTATCTGCAGGCATTGAGGAAAAAAAGTCAGTACATATTCATTTGTTATGAAAATTTCTATTTTTCATGAAACTTTCTATGTTCAGGAGCAGTCAAATGGTCAAAAGTAGATCAACTGGGACAAAACAAGAACTCGATCTGTAACTGGTCAATATCTGCCTACACACCAAAAATCAGGCCCGTATCTGCAGGCACTGCGATAAAAAGTCCATACATGTGCACTTTTTCATGAAATTTTCTATGTTAGAGCACCGTCAAATGGTCAAAAGTAGGTCAACTAGGACAAAACGCAAACTCGATCTGTAACTGGTCAATATCTGCCAACACACCAAAAATCAGGCCAATATCTGCAGGCATTGCGAAAAAAAGTCCGTACATGTGTATTTGTCATGAAAATTTCTATTTTTCATGAAATTTTCTAAGTTTAGGAGCCGTAAAACGGTCAAAAGTAGGTCAACCGGGACGAAACGCGAACTCGATCTGTAACTGGTCTATATCTGCCCACACACCAAAATCAGGCCAATATCTGCAGGCATTGCGAAAAAAAGTCTGTACATGTGTATTTGTCATGAAATTTCTATTTTTCATGAAATTTTCTAAGTTTAGGAGCCGTAAAACGGTCAATGTCGGTCAACCGGGACGAAACGCGAACTCGATCTGTAACTGGTCTATATCTGCCCACACACCAAAAATCAGGCCAATATCTGCAGGCATTGCGAAAAAAAGGTCGGTACAAGTGTTTGATTTCGGAATGACGGAAGGACGGAATGACGGACATGGGTAAAACTATATGCCCCGGCCACTTTGTGGCGGGGGCATAAAAAATTCAGACAGTATATTTCCAAATATTTAACATAAACTGGGCATCCATCTCACAGTCATCACGAAAATTGCTCTACTTAGTTATAAAACATCTGTCGTATATAAACACAAATACTCATAATTTTAAATACATGTAATAAGTATATAACATAATAATATAATAAGATTTGTACCAAATTATGAGCCAGGTTATGTGTGTGTAATAATATATATATACATTTATATTTGTATGTCTGGTATATATATATATATATATATATATATATATATATACATACATATATATGATATGATATGATTTAATATAATATAGTATAATATAATATAATATAATATAAATAATATACTTAGATAAGATAACATTTATTAGCCTTCAGTTCCAGAAATTTGTTCTTGACTTGCAATTCATTACATAAAAATAAATAAATAAATACATAAAAATAATACATAAAAATAACACAGAACGTATTTGACTATGCATGTAAAAATAAGCATGTAAAAATGATGAACAGGAAATATAATATAAAATAATTAGTTTGATACTTAAATAAAATTATGAGAAATCAGAGAGTATAAACTTGTACAGTATATATATATATATATATGTGTGTGTGTGTGTGTATGTGTGAAGCATAACATAACATAACATAACATTATATAATTACCTTTGTACTTAAATAAAGTTCTGAGAAAAAATGAGCCAGGTTAACCATGAACTGTGAGTATATATGTTATATATGTTTGTGTAACATATCATATCATATCATATCATGACATGACATGACATGCCATGACATAATATAATATAATATAATATAATATAATATAATAAAATTAGCTTTGTACCTACGTAAAATTCTGAGAAATGAGTCAGGTTAACCTTGTACTGTTCTCATACAGTTTTCAACGCCGTCTCATGGTCATTCTATATGTTATACATATAAGACCAAGAGGGTGTATGAGTTTGCTGTCTGTCAGAGTTGTTAAGTTGGGATTAATTGTGAAAAAAATGTATACCCATTACCAAAGGGGCGGATAAATAAAAAAGCATGTTTATATTTAATTAATTTAGATTGAGAAAAAGAACAACGCAATGCCCGAGGATCACCCGACTTCAAATGAGCCCCTTGCTGCTCCACAGAAGGCAATATCGTAAGTTTCCTCTGAGCCACCAATTTATTCATCCAATTAACTCTTCCAGATGTTTCAAAGGATATATATAAATTTTTTTCATTTCTGTATATTTATATGTAATGGAACCCATTAAATGTTATGGTCTATATTTATTTGTCGGTTTTCATTTAAAATTGTTCACTTATTCTGTATTAGTTAAATATTAATTAAATAATTAGCCTTCGCATTCCTTTAGAAAAAGAGAAATATTGTATTTACAACTTTTAGAGTAATTCTTTTAAGATGTCTGCCTTTCATAGCGTTGAAAATATTAGATATCTTTACGCTCTATATCATTCAACAGATTCACCATACCTTGGAACGACGATTTACCGCCGGCCAGAGTGACGCCACGAGTACCTGCCGACCATCAGCTCGCGTCGGGAGAGGCACCGTGTGTTCCAAATGACGGCTACGGAATCAATGAAAATGACATGGAGACAGGCCAGTCTGATTTTCCAAATCGTTCGCGTTTTGAACGTTTCGATGTTGATTGGTTTTCGTTGAATTCACGCGACCTTTCATCCGAAAACTCGTTGCCGGACTCATACGATCCCAAACTCGCTTCTGGGGAGGCACGGAATAACCGAAATCAAGTCAACGAAGCCAACTTTCATAACATCGAGACAGGCCAGTCTGCTTCCGCTTTTCCTGTTCGTCCGCGTTTTGAACGTTTCGATATTGATTGGTCTTCCATAGATTCACGCGTTGTTTCACCTGAAAACCCGATGCCCGAATCATACGATCCCCAACTCGCTTCTCGGGAGGCACGGAATAACCGAAATCAAGTCAACGAAGCCAACTTTCATAACATCGAGACAGGCCAGTCTGCTTCCGCTTTTCCTGTTCGTCCGCGTTTTGAACGTTTCGATATTGATTGGTCTTCCTTAGATTCACGCGTTGTTTCACCTGTAAACCCGATGCCCGAATCATGCGATCCCCAGCTCGCTTCCGGGGAGGCCCCGAATAACCGAAATCCAGTCAACGAAGCCAACTTTCATAACGTCGAGACAGGCCAGTCTGCGTCCGCTTTTCCTGTTCGACCGCGTTTTGATATTGACTGGACTTCGTTAAATTCACGCGATGTTTTACCCGAAAACTCGTTGCCCGAATCATACGATCAATCTCGCCAGGTTATAAACTCAACTAGAACCCAGGGATCATGTGGCGCTCCAGAGCCGGGCATATTGTCTCTTGACAGACCCTGCTTTGAAGATGATCCTGGAGTGATGACGAGTTACCATGGTTATTTTGATGATAATGACAATTTTAATTGCCAGGAACCGGAGCTGATCCCATGTTTGACTTCGCCTTTAGCGGACGGTGCTCGTCACAAAATGACAGGAAGTCCCATATCTTTTAAAATTAGCCACGGGACAGATTATGAAAAACCTATGGGGCTCCGTAAGATCTTACTTTTGTCCAAATTGCCCTGGGTACGGGTGCCCGATGGTGTGCTCAAGAATAACGTATCCCAGTCAGCAATATATAGACCCCGTAGAGTGCCCTACAGATTTTATAAACTGATGGACCCGTGGCCTATAGCCAGGCCAACGGATTTTGACGATACCCCAGCACCTCCGAAAAGTCACAAACAAACTGCAGGTAAAACAAAAAGCCCCAAACATGCCAAGGGAACTGCTGTTGGGAGCCGCGTGGATTCGTTCCGAAATGATAACTCGAAGGTCTCCGGCTCCACACAGTCGGCTGGGCGCATCAACCCAAAATCTAACACGACAAGACACCAACGTGACAATTTTACAAAGAGACAGGCCGTCAAAAATAGCCGAAAGTCTCATGTTTCGGCTCACTCCGTAGCGAGGTCTGCGTCAAATGGCTTGGTGTTAAAGGCTTCTTTAAAGCCTGACAACCAGCCAAAAGTACAATCCAAAACACAATTCCCCAGCATACAGAGGCAAAGCAGACAGGGCACCTGTTCAAAAAGCCCTTCAGCAAAACATAAGCCATCAAATAAGCTGATAAAAGATCAACTGGCGACCGGTAAAAAAATATCCTCCGTCGATCAGCGGTCCCCTGGACCAAGCAGAAATAAAAGGGAGACAAGTTCAAAAGTCTCATCCACCCATCATCAGCCACAAAGACAAACCAGCTGTAAGACTGGTTCCGCCTCAGACAGTCCCACTCTCATGTCAAGGCGTAGGTCTAAAATTCCTCGATATAGTGGCTGTTTGTCTAATATATCTGTAACAAAACCTATTGCAGATAGAAGTAGAAATTCTCGGCTCAAAGCCGTATCAGAACCAAAGGTTTGCAAAGCACAGGTCCCTTCAGAATGGAACCAAGACAAAAAGCCAAAAAGGCTATCTACACATCATTTACCACAACAAAATTATCAAGATGTTAAGGCGACCTGTCTAGGTACATCCACATCTCCTAACCCCAGCCCTGTAGCCGATGATAGCAAAAACCGTGGCCCCTGCTCTGTTGAGCAAGTTGTCAAGCGGATTGAACTGCCATGTATAAACAATATTCAATTAGTAGGTAATAACGAAACAAACCAACCAAAGGAGACCGTTGTTGAGAATGATACTCCAGTGTTACCGTATCTACCAGCACTTCCACAGCCCAAGGCTGCATCAACAGACAAACTCCGTCGACGCGTGAAAGATCAACCGGCATTGCCGGACTTACCGAAAGTATTTAGAGACCCCAAAAGCTCACCTGCAACAACAAAATTCCCACAGTCATCTGATATGAGTAAAACAATTACTTTCTGTTCTAAACCGGCAGAAATCCTACGGGCAAAGCCTAATGATATATCAGTGACTGCAGCTAAAACCTCTATCGATCGAACACCTCCAAAGATAGGTATTGAAATGTTGCGTGCCATGTCTCCTGATATTACACTAACAACAGAGTCTGCAATACCGGTTATATCCGATTTTCCGAAAAAGTATACAGTTCTTCCTGCTGTAGGTGGAGGCAGCTGTCCTCCCTCTCAGGATAATTCATCAGATGCCCAGCTCATCACTGAAACAGTGATATCAAATTCAAGGGTTTCATCTCAGGGGTTCTCACCAAGCCGTTCTCCACCCTTTACTCAATGTGAAGTAGGAAAGCATTTACCGATGGTGCCTCAGCCTCCACTCGGAGCGCCACCTGCTGGGCGCTCGCGAAGGCGTTTCCGAAAATGCGCCCTGCAGTAGGATATGGCTTCAAGGACTGGTTTATTTAACATAAACAGAATTAATATAGACAGGCGACGTGTCTAAGATTATCAACCCGTCAGCGGTCTATTAAACAGAACAAAGATAAACAGGCGGCGTGTCTAGGTTTATCAACACGTCAGCGGTCTGTTAAACAGAACAAAGATAGAGATGCGACGTGGTAGGTTTGTCCACACGTCAGCGGTCTGGTAAACAGAACAAAGATAAACAGGCAACGTGTCTAGGTTTGTCAACACATCAGTGGTCTTTAAACAAAACAAGGATAAAAACGCGACGTGTCTAGGTTTGTCAACACGTCAGCAGTCTTGAAAACAAAACAAAGATAAAGATGCGACGTGTCTAAGTTTATCAACACTTCAGCTGTCTTGTAAATAGAAAAAAATAACCAGGGGACGTGTCTAACTTTATCAACACGTCAGCTGTCTTGTAAATAGAAAAAGATAACCAGGGGACGTGTCTAAGTTTACCAACACGTCAGCTGTCTTGTAAATAGAAAAAGGTAACCAGGCGACGCGTCTAGGTTTGTCAACGCGTCAGCTGTCTTGTAAATAGAAAAAGATATCCAGGCGACGCGTCTATGTTTGTCAACGCCTCAGCTGTCTTGTAAATAGAAAAAGATAACCAGGCGACGCGTCTAGGTTTGTCAACGCGTCAGCTGTCTTGTAAATAGAACAAAGATAACCAGGCGACGCGTCTAAGTTTATTAACGCGTCAGCTGTCTTGTAAATAGAAAAAAAAGATAACCAGGCGACGTGTCTAGGTTTCTCAGCACACCTATCATGTAAAGTATGGAGATAAACAGGCTACTTGTCAATGTTTATAACACGTCTGCTGTCTTGTAAACAGTACAATGATAAACAGGCTACGGGTCTAGGTTTATCCACAAATCAGCTGTATTGTAAATGGAACAAAGATAAACGGGCGACGTGTCTCAGGTTTTTACCACACGTCAGCTACATGTCTAGGTTTGGCCACGCACCAGCTGTTTTGTAAATAGAAAAAAAAATAAACAGGTGACGTGTCTAAGTTTGTTTATACGTCGTCTATCTTGTAAACACTACAGAGATAGTACAGGCTAGTTGTCTATGTTTATAAAACACCAGCTGCCTTGTAAACAGTTCAAAGATAAACAGCCGATGTGTCTGTTCAAGTAAACAGTACAAAGATAACCAGGCGACGTGTCAAAGTTTATCAACGCGTCAGCTGTCTTGTAAATAGAAAAAGATAACCAGGCGACGCGTCTAGGTTTGTCAACGCGTCAGCCGTCTTGTAAATAGAAAAAGATAACCAGGCGACGCGTCTAGGTTTGTCAACGCGTCAGCTGTCTTGTAAATAGAAAAAGATAACTAGGCCACGCGTCTAGGTTTGTCAACGCGTCAGCCGTCTTGTAAATAGAAAAAGATAACCAGGCGACGCGTCTAGGTTTGTCATCACGTCAGTTGTCTTGTAAATAGAAAAAGATAACCAGGCGACACGTCTAGGTTTGTCAACGTGTCAGCTGTCTTGTAAATAAAAAAAGATAACCAGGCGACGCGTCTAGGTTTGTCAACGCGTCAGCTGTCTTGTAAATAGAAAAAGATAACCAGGCGACGCGTCTAGGTTTGTCAACGCGTCAGCTGTCTTTTAACTAGAAAAAGATAACCAGGCGACGCGTCTACGTTTGTCAACGCGTCAGCTGTCTTATAAATAGAAAAAGATAACCAAGCGGCGCGTCTAGGTTTATCAACGCGTCAGCTGTCTTGTAAATAGAAAAAGATAACCAGATAACCAGGCGACGCGTCTAGGTTTGTCAACGCCACAGCTGTCTTGTAAATAGATAAAGATAACCAGGCGACGCGTCTAGGTTTGTCAACGCGTCAGTTGTCTTGTAAATAGAAAAAGATAACCAGGCAGCGTCTAGGTTTGTCAAAGCGTCAGCTGTCTTGTAAACAGAAAAAGATAACCAGGCGACGCGTCTAAGTTTATGAACGCGTCAGCTGTCTTGTAAATAGAAAAAAAGATAACCAGGCGACGTGTCTAGGTTTCTCAGCACACCTTTCATGTAAAGTATGGAGATACACAGGCTACTTGTCAATGATTATAACACGTCTGCTGTCTTGTAAACAGTACAATGATAAACAGGCTACGAGTCTAGGTTTATCCACAAGTCAGCTGTATTGTAAATGGAACAAAGATAAACGGGCGACGTGTCTCACTTTTTTTCCACACGTCAGCTACATGTCTAGGTTTGGCCACGCACCAGCTGTTTTGTAAATAGAAAAAAAAATAAACAGGTGACGTGTCTAAGTTTGTTTATACGTCGTCTATCTTGTAAACACTACAGAGATAGTACAGGCTAGTTGTCTATGTTTATAAAACACCAGCTGCCTTGTAAACAGTTCAAAGATAAACAGCCGATGTGTCTGTTCAAGTAAACAGTACAAAGATAACCAGGCGACGTGTCAAAGTTTATCAACGCGTCAGCTGTCTTGTAAATAGAAAAAGATAACCAGGCGACGCGTCTAGGTTTGTCAACGCGTCAGCCGTCTTGTAAATAGAAAAAGATAACTAGGCGACGCGTCTAGGTTTGTCAACGCGTCAGCTGTCTTGTAAATAGAAAAAGATAACTAGGCGACGCGTCTAGGTTTGTCAACGCGTCAGCCGTCTTGTAAATAGAAAAAGATAACCAGGAGACGCGTCTAGGTTTGTCATCACGTCAGTTGTCTTGTAAATAGAAAAAGATAACCAGGCGACACGTCTAGGTTTGTCAACGCGTCAGCTGTCTTGTAAATAGAAAAAGATAACCAGGCGACGCGTCTAGGTTTGTCAACGCGTCAGCTGTCTTGTAATTAGAAAAAGATAACCAGGCGACGCGTCTACGTTTGTCAACGCGTCAGCTGTCTTATAAATAGAAAAAGATAACCAAGCGGCGCGTCTAGGTTTATCAACGCGTCAGCTGTCTTGTAAATAGAAAAAGATAACCAGGCGACGCGTCTAGGTTTGTCAACGCCACAGCTGTCTTGTAAATAGATAAAGATAACCAGGCGACGCGTCTAGGTTTGTCAACGCGTCAGTTGTCTTGTAAATAGAAAAAGATAACCAGGCAGCGTCTAGGTTTGTCAAAGCGTCAGCTGTCTTGTAAACAGAAATAGATAACCAGGCGACGCGTCTAAGTTTATGAACGCGTCAGCTGTCTTGTAAATAGAAAAAAAGATAACCAGGCGACGTGTCTAGGTTTCTCAGCACACCTTTCATGTAAAGTATGGAGATAAACAGGCTACTTGTCAATGATTATAACACGTCTGCTGTCTTGTAAACAGTACAATGATAAACAGGCTACGAGTCTAGGTTTATCCACAAGTCAGCTGTATTGTAAATGGAACAAAGATAAACGGGCGACGTGTCTCACTTTTTTCCACACGTCAGCTATCTTGTAAACAGTACACAGATGAACACGCTACACGTCTAGGTTTGGCCACTCATCAGCTGTTTTGTAATTAGAAAAAAATAAACAGGTGACGTGTCTAAGTTTGTTTATACGTCGTCTATCTTGTAAACAGTACAGAGATAGTACAGGCTAGTTGTCTATGTTTATAACACGCCAGCTGCCTTGTTAACAGTTCAAAGTTAAACAGCCGATGTGTGTCTGTTCAAGTAAACAGTACAAAGATAACCAGGCGACGTGTCAAAGTTTATCAACGCGTCAGCTGTCTTGTAAATAGAAAAAGATAACCAGGCAACGCGTCTAGGTTTGTCAACGCGTCAGCTGTCTTGTAGATAGAAAAAAGATAACTAGGCGACGCGTCTGGGTTTGTCAACGCCTCAGCTGTCTTTTAAATAGAAAAAAAAATACCAGGCGACGCGTCTAAGTTCATCAACGCGTCAGCTGTCTTGTAAATAGAAAAAGATAACCAGGCGACGCGTTTAGGTTTGTCAACGCGTCAGCTGTCTTGTAAATAGAAAAAGATAACCAGGCGACGCGTTTAGGTTTGTCATCACGTCAGCTGTGTTGTAAATAGATAAAGATAACCAGGCGACGCGTCTAGGTTTGTCAACGCGTCAGCTGTCTTGTAAATAGAAAAAGATAACCAGGCGACGCGTCTAGGTTTGTCAACGCGTCCGCTGTCTTGTGAATAGAAAAAAATTAACAAGGCGACGCATCTAAGTTTATCAATGCGTCAGCTGTCTTGTAAATAGGAAAAATATAACCAGGCGACGCGTCTAGGTTTGTCAACGCCTCAGCTGTCTTGTAAATAGAAAAAAAAAATTACCAGGCGACGCGTTTAAGTTCATCAACGCGTCAGCTGTCTTGTAAATAAAAAAAGATAACCAGGCGACGCGTCTAGGTTTGTCAACCCGTCAGCGGTCTTGAAAACAAAACAAAGGTAAAGATACGACGTGTGTAAGTTTATGAACGCGTAAGCTGTCTTTTAAATAGAAAAAAAAATAACCAGGCGACGTGTTTTGGTTTTTCAGCACTTCTTTCATGTAAAGTATGAAGTTATACAGGCTACCTGTCTATTTTTATAACAAGTCTGCTGTCTTGTAAACAGTACAACGATAAACAGGCCACGTGTCTAGGTTTATCGACACGTGTCTAAGTTTGTAAATACGTCGTTTATATTGTAAACACTACAGAGATAACAGGCTAGTTGTCTATGTTTAAAACGTCAGCTGTCTTGTAAACCGTACAAAGATGACCAGGCGACACGTCTATGTGTATAACACGTCAGCTGTCTTTTAAACAGCTAGTATAAAGATAAACAGGTTGCGTGTCTATGTTTATAACACATCAGCTGTCATGTAAACAAGAAAAGATAAACACGACCACTATCGTATAAACAGGACAAAGATAGCCAGGCGATGTGTCTAGGTTTGCAACACGCCTTCTATCTTGTAAACAGTGCAAAGATAAACAGGCAAGTTTGCCAAAATGCGAGAATGCTTGAGGTTTAAGGGACATAATCAGGAGCAATCTACTCTTTCATACTATCAGTTCAGTTTTGCTTTATCCAAAAGGTTACCAGCAAAACGATCCGAGCACACAGTCCCGGTACCTTCCATGCGGCTGTTTAACACCTTTTCATGGCTCTGCGTGTTTGTCAACTCAGTCCATATATGATTGTTTATAATTACCATAACAAGGCCGCGTGACTGGAGGTCCGATTGTTAGCCGCATCACGCGACGTTTCAGCCAGCGGGAGCATGTATTATATTTTTTTTGGCCAAGTCGATCAGGGCATCTCCTGATCGACAAGTGTTGTGGCCCTCCGATGCACGCGCTGTGTCATGTTTACACCTGTGATCGCGCCCACTCTTTTTTAAACTCGTTAACAGGAGTAAGCAAACTGTTTCCGGGCAATATTTTGGCAGGTACACATTTATTTTAAAGGGAAGAAGCTATTCGCGTTTATTTAAATGCTGTATAGGTGCCTTTAATTAGGCATGAAAGAGCTCCGAGTTGACCATGGCATGAGACTGCTTCAAGTTGACGAGGGCGCGAGAGAGCTTCGAGTTTACAATGAATTGAGAGAGCTCCGACTTTACTAAGACGCGACTTAAGTTTTACCAATTCGTGATTATTCTCAATCAAAGCACGATAGATCTTCCAGGAAAATACCGAGTTTTGATGGATCCTCGAGTACACTAATGCTGGGATTGGTCGACTATTCAGGTGCCATGGATGTGCTGCAATGAACTGAATGAGATAAACGAAACATATCGACGATATGTATCATCTTTCTTTGTAAAACATTTTATGAATAAAAATTTGTTGACCAAGTGTTCCTTTTTTTTTATTAATAGTTGTATGTGTTGTTTTGTTGTAAAATACGTATTGTATCCCCCCTCCCCCCCCCCCCCCCAAAAAAAAGATCGTAGCATGATACTAGTGGGTCTACTAGTCAATTGCTTCTGGTATGACAGAACACTCACACACGAGACGTACTGGTGATATGCTTTTTCTCTTGTGTGCCATTTCTTGAATAAATGTATTAAGAACACTGTGTATCTTGTTTATTGATAGTCATTTTTGCCATATTCTAAATCAAGCAAATGTTTCGAAATCAGTGGGTTTCTACTACAGTGATCGAGCATGCAAACCATCTTGTATATATCTGATATATCAGTATCTAGAGTATTTCAAGATATAGCAGGCCTTGGTATTGATCAGACCAAAGTCCCAAAGGCGTGACAGCGCCATGTGTGTACCGAGGCGTCACGGAGCCTCGAGTAAACAAGGCGTTACAGCGCCTCGTGGATACTGGGAGAGACAGAGCCTCAACACTGGGAAGAAATGCTTTTATTTAAATCTGCGTTCTCATATCTTCCTGTTTTAGAATCTGGAGGTGGAACTAATCAACGGCTGTCCACCACAACACTGAGCGAGTGCGGGGCTCAGTGTGTGCATGAACAAACGTGATAGGGTCTCTTGAATAAGAAGGTGTGTTAGTTTTAATTATACAGAGGTTGACGAATGCTCGAGTAATGTGGGGGTGTGATAGACCATGGATTATATTAAAGATGGTCGTGAATACACAACTCAGTATTATGGTACCAATAGTACTTTTAAATGAGCAAAATCGTGACAGAGCCTCGCTTATAACAATGCGATAGACTCTCGCGTATACCAAACCGTGAGAGGGCCTGGTGTATACCTCTGTGTAACAGTCTTGTGTACAAAGGTGTGATTGAACCTTGAGGATAGCACGGCCTGATAGTGTATCTTGTATATCAATGGCGCCTCCCTTATATCTAGGCATGATGGAGCCGCGGGCATATATCTAGGCCTGATAGGGCCTGATGTATACCAAGGCGTGATAGAGCCTTATGTTTAGCAAGGCGTGATAGAGCTTCGTGTATACCTAAGCGTGATAGGGTCAGATGTATACAAGGGCGTCATAGAACCTGATGTATACCAAGGCGTGATAAACCTTGATGTTTACTCAGTCGTGCTAGAGCCTCATCTTTACTAAGGCGTGATAGAGCTCCGTGTATACCAGGGCGTGGTTAAGCCTTATGTTTACCAAGGCATGGTAGAGTTTTATGTTTACAAAGGCGTGATAGTACCTGGTGTATACCTAGGCGTGATAGAGCCTCATGTATACCCAGGCGTGATGAAGCCTAATGTATACCAAGGCGTGACAGAGCCATGTGAGATTCAAAGCATAATTAGTCTCTTGTATATTGTCTTATAGAGCCTCATCTATAATATATTTTTAATTTCACTCTAATTTCATTTAATTGTGTTTTCTTCTCCATGTATTTAAGAAATCTGTATTGAATCATGGGGGTGGAAGTAATCAATGGCTGTCCACCACGACACTGAGCGGGTGTGGGGCTCAGTGTGCAAGTACGATCATAATATCACACTTCTGAAACTTGGTTCATACATCGCCGCGGTGTGGTCTCCGATGCGTCCCGACCTGACATCTGTTCAACATCGGAGACATATCGAGGTGACATCGGAAGATATCGGGGTGACATAGGAAGACATTGGGGTTGGCTTAGTAAATCTGCCAGCCTTTAGACCACCCGTTTACACTTGAGGGGGGGGGGGGGGGGGTCTCGCGAGCCTGGTGTTGTAAATGCAGTGTTGGGTCAAGGTCATTCACAAAAACGTATAATAAATATATTGTACAACTAGTTATAATAACTAATACGAGGCACTCTCCATGGCTCGGATGTTGCCGCTCGGGTAGGCGGAGGAAACCGGAGGACCCGGAGAAAACCACCAAGATTGTGGGACCACTACAACCCTCTCTCATAGCCAAGCCGAGAATCGAAACCGGGTCGCCAGCAGAGAGGGCTGGGCTTTCCGACTCAGCTGTCCAGGCCCCAGACCTTATAATCGTTTGTGTTAAGGGCAACAAAGGTCTCACAGAGCGACCTTAACATGGATATAAAATATCTCTCTCAATGAAGGCGAACAAGTCAGGCCTCGTTTTGTTTGGACTATAATTTCTCACATCAAGGTGCTACATTGAATTTCATGTTTACAAATTATAGTCGATTTTGGCTTATATAAATAAATGTGTGCTTGCTGGGAAACGAGTTGAGGTCACGCCATCCATCACATAGGATTAATAGGATTAATGTCACCGCATGTTTAGTTGAGTATAAGCTCCCTGGTCTCGATCAGACATGGGGTAATCGTTATCAGTAATCGTAATCGATTACAATTGATTACATTTTTGTTTGTAATCGTAATCGTAATCGATTACATTTATTTTTAAAGCAAAATAATTGTAATCGTAATCAATTACTCTTCCAATGTAATCGTAATCATGATAATTAGACATGATTACATCGATTACATTTGTATTTTCATATTTTAAACAGCTACAGTTAATGTTTCCCTATAAACTGATCTTTCATGCTTACCACTGATGAAAAACATTACGATTATTCAGCTGTTGTTACTTCTGACAACCATCAAATTATTCTTAAGTAGTAAATGTATCTGATGGAAGATAGCTGGATTGTGTGTGTGTGAGCATTCTGAGATTAAATAAGAGAGGAATAAATAAAATCATTGTTTAAAATTTAATATTTTTCATGTTTAGTATTGACTTTATAACTTAATTGAAGATTATGGGGAAGTGCTCACTATAACAGCTCTTAGCTATACTTATTTGTGTAACTGGTATTGCGAAAATGAGTATGCAGTTAAGTGAGCCAGGTATTATTCACCTGCCAGTCACCTCCTGAGCATATCACCTCATAAGTATATGAGCAAAGTTATGATTAAACCTGGTCATGATTATTTATCCATACATAACAGTTTTCGAAATACTGGGTGCTTAGGTGCACAGATGCACCAAAAACAGTTTGTGCACACACTGTATCACTGCAAGGTGCACATGAGGCCGTTAACTAGGACAGATCTGCAGGACCGTTAGACACATGCACATCTGACAGTAAAGATGATCAAACAAGGACATATAAACACTAAAACATGACATCACACTAGATTCTACATGTATATAGATCCAGTGATCAGAGCTTTTCTTTATATGGATATTATTCAAGGTTCCATTCTGACCGGGCTTAAACCCTTAGCTTATTTTTTACTGCACTGATATATGGAATAATCAAAGCAATTGAACTGACCTGGGCATTACATTTTGGTTAATGTAACAATCTCCTTATTGTTACAACAAAAATACTTTTGGCCCACAGAAACCGCATTAAAAATTATATATTTTTTACCCACACCGCCCTGCATAATCATGAAAAGGTCAACATCCAAGGTCCTGCAGGGCGGGATAGACTTCAGACCCCGCAGCCAGGGGGCGGTTTCTGGCCCACTCAGAGCTGTAGAACATTAAAACACTCAGCTAAGCAACCCCCTCATTTGTATATATGAGCAAATCAACACTAAAGTGCAACAAGCATTTGAAGTGATGTAAATAATTCCTTCAGACTATTTCATCTATTTCATATCTTAATGAGTTTATTTACTCTTTCAAACTTTTTGCACAAGTTTTCTTTCATTTGATGCTTTTGAATAAAAGTATCGAATGCAATTCTTGTGTTGGATTTTTGCAAAATTGAGGTTTGTAATCATGGCTGTAATCATTATTACTTTCTGAAGTAATTCTAAAGTAATCGTAATCGTAATCGATTACATGAAATTATGATGGCAATCGTAATTGTAATCATTAACTTTAAAAGTAATCGTGATCGTAATCGATTGCATATATAAAGTAATCACCCCATGTCTGGTCTCGATATCTATCAACAAACTGTGTGTGTGTGGGGGGGGGGGGGGGGGGGGGTCCAACGGTTGCTCAACGACTGCAGATCTCTGGTTATCCATCTATTATCTGTCCATTAATTTTTTACGGCTATCCCATGATCTTAATCTCAATGTCGACTCATTCATAATTACTGATTCACAGCATATATAATTAGCCCAGCTGACTATAAGTCATCTGAGCTGTAGCGATGGCTCGTCGTCCGTTAACAAGGCACGTTTTGAAACCGTCAAACCAACGAATTCTATATACAGTAAGATGTCTTCAAGTTCTCCTACCGAACAGAAAACTGGGTCACTGCGTCTACGTTCCTTCGAGAAATTATAGAAAACCCGTCGTTTTCAAGGGGAAAATACTACGAAAACAACAGTGGTTAAGATACTCATGTTTGATATAATCATTCCTGTATATATTCCTATGTACATCCCAGATATTAGGTCAATAATGCGTAAATTGTTGAAGTTATGGGCTCAAACATAATTCACTTTGTCAGAATTAGGAAATATATTTACTCACTTAACAAGATAATTGTTGAAGCTAGTGATTTTTTTCTTAGGATATATCTTTATTTATTAAAGATGTAATTGTACACTAGAAATCAGATCAAAATTTCGTAAATTTTTATTAGCATAATTGTAAAATTAGTACCTTTTCGCCAAACTTTGACCATGGCACATCTTATTCGTGAAAGCACTATTGATTTTATTTTCACAGTATGTATAAATAAGGATTTATCTGTTAAAATATGAAATTTGAAAATAAACTCAACAATTTTTAGCTCAGCTGACTGAAAGTCATCTGAGCTGTAGCGATCACTCTTCGTCCGTTGTCCGTCCGTCCGGCCGTCTGGCCGTCCGTCCGTTAACAGGGCACAAATGGTAACCGCTAGACCTGGAATCTTCTAACTTGAAATCCTGGGAGGTCCATAAAAAATCTCCTTGGAAACCTGAAATTAGGTCTCTGTTACCCATATTCTTCGAGCTATGGGGCTCCGAAGTAACCCCCTGAAAATGGAAAATTTGATTTAAAAGCTCAAGTATCTGAACAACTAATACATTGATCCCCATGATTTTTTGCATGGATATTGATCATGGAGTGTTTCATCAGTTTCTGCAGACTGGTGGCGCCACCTGTATTTTTTCCAATTTTCATGAATTTTTTTTCTCTATTTTGAGACCTGCAATGAAACTGTCATCTGTTAACAGGGCACAGATCGTGACCGCTGGACCTGGAATCTTCTCACTTCAAATCTAGGTCTCTGTTACCAATATTCTTTGAGCTATGGGGCTTTGAAGTACCCCCCCCCCCCCCCCCCGAATACTCAAAATTTCGATACAAAAGCTCAAGTATCTGAATAACTACTGCATTGATCACCATGGTTATGTGCATGAACATTCATCATGGGGTGTTCCATCACCTCCTGCAGACTGGTGGTGCCACCTGTATTTTTTCTATTTTTAGCTCAGTTGACTGAAAGTCATCTGAGCTATAGCGATCACTCTTTGTCCGTCGTCCGTCCGGCCGTTAACAGGGCACAAATCGTAACCGCTGCACCTGGAATCTTCTAACTTGGCATCATGGGAGGTCCATAAAAATCTCCTTTGATTACTATGATTCTTTGAATGCTTTTTGATCATGGAGTGCTTCATCAGTTCCTGTAGACTGGTGGCTAACCCTCCCCCCCCCATGAGGCATGTTGTTTTCAGTGCCATCTTCTGTCATTGTCGCCCTCATCTGTAGGTTATCTTGTAAACGCTTTCACTTTTGAAGGTCTTCATATTTTCTGCCAAAATTTGAAACACTCAATTGTTCATACGTAGAAGTTTGAAAACCAGTGACCTTGGCCTTCATATTCAAGGTAAAATCTGCCGAAATGTGAAATTTTTGTGAACCCCATAACTTTTGAAGTATTCCACATTTTTTCCTCAAATTTGGTACACATATTGTTCCTGCCAAGTTCTTGGAAAATTTTGAAAACCGGCGACCTTGATGATCATCTTCAAGGTCAAATCTGCCAAAATGTAAATTTTTTTTAAACCCCATAACTTTTGTAGTATTTCAAATTTTGTCCTCAAATTTGGTACAACATTTGTTACTACCAAGCTCTCAGACGAGTTTGAAACCTGGTGACCTTGACCAGGATCTTCAAGGTCAAATCAGTGGAATTATAGTTATTGTCTTGTGGACGAGATAACTTTTGAAGGGCTGCATATTTTCCTTCAAAATTTGAAACACTCATTGTTCCTACCAAAATCTTGGATGTGATAGAAATCCTGTGACCTTGAACCTTGATCTTCAAGGTCAAAACATATGCAATTCTAGGCTTATTGTGACCCCAATAACTTTGCAAGTACTGAAGATTTTTCCCGTATTTGACACACCAGTTTTTTCTGCCAAAGTTCGAAAAGCAGTGACCTTGAACTTCAAAGTCTAATGATGCAAAATGTGGTGTTCTGACAAAATTAGGGATATATGATGATGCAATTTAGAATTGAAAATCATCTTATATGTAAAATAAATGCAAGTGCCCTGCAATCTATATTTAAAGTATATTTCTGTAAATTGTAATATGTTCAATCTTATAAATGATATATCAAAGCCATGATTAAATTATTTGAATTTGCATTTGGAAATATGTTTGACCTGATTTAGAATAATAACATGTAATTACATTTACACATTTTTTGTTGGTCTAATGTATCCTTTTATATAACTCTCATACCCATTGATCATGTTTTTTTCCTTATTGCATTATTAAATGGTTTCAGGTCGCAATGTTTATGTATTTCACAGTGCAATATATACTTATCATATTTAGTTTATGCTTATTTGAAAATTGAAAATTTTGTTTTTTATAGCATTTTATTTCAGTGAATAAATTAATGTATATTAGAATACTTCAGCTAATCTCCACTTTCTTCCTTATTCTATAATTGACAGGAGTCATACATCTCTAGTGAAGTGGTTATTTTACGCACATATTACTGTCACATAGCTGAAATATGATACTTGATATTCGATCATGAGAGTTTCCTGCATCTTTGATAAAGTTGGTTAAAGTGCACAGTATTTGTTTGGCAAACATATATTTAGTATTTGATAGCACGGCCATTTCCTCGTAGCTTTTCAAGTGCTAATTTATATAAAAAAAGTAAATTTTGGATTTGCTAAGAAAAATAATCAGCTATATCCAGCATTTGCAAAAATAAAAAAAAAATAACTGAGCGCCATGACCTATGGGTCCCTTGTTTTTAATATAAGAAACCCTCTTCTTTAACCCGCGAAGATTGCTACAGCTGTTAACATGTGTGCGTGTGTTTTCACGATATTTCAGCCTCCCACGGTGGGGGAGAGGATTATTGTTAGAGGTTTAAGAGTTTATTTCTATCGATATTTAGGTCATTTCTTTTGGAGTTGCCTGCTAGGTCCACTGACAAGGTTTTGTGCACTTTTATTTTTTTTTCTTCTGTCCGGTTATCGCTAGCTCTCTAAGCGGCTGATATTCCAAAATTGAAGTTAGGGCAGTGTAAGTCTCAAAGGTGACATGTTTGTACCTAGTTATTATTTCTTACCTTGATCTAATTTTCAAGGTCGTAATCAAACATCTGTCTTCTCTATTCATAATCGATGCAATGCTGTATGAAATGCATTTCTGTATCAAAAGATTATAACAATCTCTACTACATCAAATACCTTTATTAGTACCAACCATTCCATTATATACAGAATACATGGCCCAAGTTTTTTTATCATTACATTTCTTGCATTCAACACACATTGATAGTGAATATAGAGCATGCATCAATTTTAGTGCAAGAGTATAACTGCCGTTACACCAGCACACTGTTTATTTGTTACTATACAATATGATTCAACGGGACAGCTAATTCAGAAGGTGAGGTTTTTCAACGAGGATCTCTATGTGGGACAAAGTTATTTCTTTATTTTTTTTTCAATTTATTTAATTTACATTTTAGAAATGAAACTTTTCTGGGAACGCAGGGTTAGGGGCTCGTATTGGTCCTCCTACAGCCCACCGCCTCGCCTGATCAGAGCACTTTGGTTATAATAAAGTGAACAAGTGACCTATGGGTTATGACGCTCAGCTAAATTTGATATGTATACATGTGATGCCTGTTAAATTATTGATGTTAGGTTCTGTTAAAAATATTTGCTAAGGAACCTTGAACAGTAGGTAGAATGAGAGTGCTCAAAATAATTTTTTTGCCCATAGTCATAAAAAATAGGTAACAGCAAGAAGATTTTACTAGGAACTCCTCAGATGCAAAGTTAAAAGTTTCCACGTCAAACTGCTAGAACTTGTGTCCATCTGACTATTAGGGTACTCAAATCATGTTGTTTCACACAGCTCACAGAATATAGATCACAGTGACCTTATTTTGGATATAAAAGGAAACATTACAAAGACCTCCCTTTATATTTAGAAAGACTTTCTAGAGCCAGTTATACCAGTAACTGTGACCAGTAACCTTCTAAGCGATCTCATTGGTACCAGTGCATTTGATTTCAGGACTCTTATTTTGATGAAACGGAGATCTAAATACTGCGAACGGAGCAAACCATCGAACATCCCTACTTACAAATGCGGTAATTTATCATGTCAGACTCAACACCTTGAGATTTGGTATGCCATGTAGCCCCCGTGGTTCTATTTTTGAAATACCTCCGTGGTTCATGTACAAGAATTTCAGTTCCTGTAAACCAGAAAACAATTTGGTCCTAACTGTGGTAATGTTGTTCCAGGACAGGCGGAAACATTGAATCTTTGGGAAAAACAACGCAAGTTGAATGTCAATTCCAATTATCTGGAAATTATCCGGTTATGATTTTTCGTTGCTGTAATAATGGGAACGTTTTCTCTCTGAAGACGATGGTTCCAGTCCTTTGTACAGATCAAACACTCTTTGTGGCACACAAAGTCCCGTTATGTCAAGACGATCATATGCAGGAACAGCAAGGCTTAAACTTGGGCCATTCTGTTTCACGAAAAGACATTCAAAGTTAGCCAACAAAAATAAAGCGAGTTGAACAATCAATATGCCTCTGTCATTGGATACAGTTTGGCCAAAATATACCATTTTTGATAGCACAGAGGCCACTTGAGCTGTTCAATTGGCATTAATCACCACTCCATTGTTAGGAAAACCGCGGTTTCGATATAAGCTATAATAAATTGATGTTTTACATATGACATGTGTTGCACTGTTAAATTGACATTTTACATAATTCTATTGTTAGTAAAACCGCGGTGTGTACACAGGCTTTCATAAATCGATACTTTACATATGAAGCTATATGTACTGTGTGAATGTTTATTATAGAGAAAGACTACCTGACTGCGATGGATATGACATATTGTATTAAACTGAACACATTACGATCTTGGTTATACACTACGCTACTTTTCTTTTCACAAATGGACACATTAACAACTATATACATGCACCTGAAATACTCAGTCTCTGTATCGGCACAGTTTTTTGTAGCCGTTACCAATTCGTTGACTGGCGATCTGTTTGCTGTATTTGTTACATTAAATTTATTTATTTAGTTGCGTCACCGGAGGAAACTTGGAAAATAATGGGGACTGCACAACGGAATTGTGATGTACCATATGGCAATACTTACCTGGCACAGTGGGGCAGCATCCAGTATGTACGTTTACGAACAAAAGAGAGATGTCTCCTGATTTTGTAAAAGAAATAGTAATATCAAATTTTGCAGCACCCATGCATAAGCAAAAGCAATCAAAGAAAAGCACTGACTGATCCCCGCAAACCTAAAATTGCATGCTTTTATATTTATTATCCGCCAAGCGGAGTGAGGGATATAGTTAATAGCCCCGGCTGTCTGTCAATTAACCAGTAAACAATTTCTGTGCGCAGCGATTTCCTATTAAGTTAAACGAATCCACTTCTAATTTGAATGGCAGAAGTATCCCATGCGTATTAGGGCTGATTAGGTCTTGGACACACTGGAATGATTTTTGTTTTTCTTATTTACTTTTTATCTTAGCTTACTGAAGGTCATCTGAGCTATAGTGATCACTCTTCGGCTTTCGTCCGTCCGTTAACAGGGCTCAAATCGTAACCGCTCTACATAGAAAATTCTAACTTTACATCCAAGGTCACTGCGACCTACATTCTCTAACCTAAATGTTGACCTAAAATTTTGATACAAAATTTACATTAAAAACATTGATACAAAAGCTCTAGTATCTCAATAACTAACACCTAGACTGATTGCCATGATTTTGCCCATGCATAATGGTCATGGACAGTTTCGTCAGTTCATCAGTTTCAGGTGGCGCCATCTATATTTCCACTATTTTCAACTATTTCCACTATGCATGCCTTCCTCTATTTTTGATACCTTCAAATGAAGCAGTCTTGACGTTAACAGGGCACAAACTGTAATCGTTAGTCCCAGAAACTTCTAACTTCATATCCAGGGAAGTCCTAGGAAAATCGCTTCGGAAACCTTAAATTAGGTCACCGTGACCTATATTTTGCAAGCTACGGACAGAAAACCTGATCTGATTACTCAGGGAATCAGAAAAGGCATACATTGTATCCGTTATACATAGAAACTTTAACTCTTCATCGAAGGGGGTCCTGGGCAAATCTCTTCGGAAACCTGAAAAATAAGTCATGGTGATCCATATTTTGCGAGCTACAACCCGGAAACATGATTTTGAGCACCCAAAGAGTTAGATGGGGCACAAATTTTATCTGTAACCCCCTAGAATCTCCTAAGTTAACGACATATCCAAGGAGGTGTGGAACAGACCTCCCTGGAAACTTGTTTTAAGTCATGGTGGCTTATATCCTGCGAGACTGGCCAAAAACAATGAGCAGTCAGACAACTGGGGCACAAATTGTAACCGTTAGGCCTAAAATCTTCTAAAACAACATCCCAGTAGGTTCTGGGCAGATCTCCCTGGTGACCTGGTGACCTATAATCTGCATATATAGGTCTGGCAAAAAATATGATTATAATCACGCAGACTGTCAGGCATGACAACACTTTACTGTTTGACCTAGAACCTTCTAATATTACATCCAGGGACGTCCTTGCCAAGTCTGCGTTGAATCCTGAAATTATAAATTGTGACCATTACTGTGACTTTGTTAGCACCAGAAAGTCAGGGAACATATCTCAACAGTTGGATCTAGAAATGTAAAGGGAGGTCATATCATTGACATGTCTCCTTGGACCTTCAAACTAAGGTGACTGTGGCCATTTTTTTGTCATAAAGGAAGATCATATGAGTACCCTATATATTAGATGGACACAAGTTGTAGCAGTTTGATGTGGAAACGTTTAACTAAGCATCTGGGTAAAATCTTCTTGGAAGCCTTAATAAGGTCAGTGAGACATATTTTCTAAGGACTCGGGGCATAAAATATGATTTTGAGCACTTTTATTTTGATTGAAATGGTCTGAACTTTATAAATCTCTCTGAATATGGTTTAGTCACACTTGAATTGATCTTAATTATGTTTTCTGTTAATTTTTCATTTTAAATCAAACATGCCATATGAAACAGGTTTACTATAAAAATGCGAGAAAGGTGTGATAGACCTTTGATTTTACTAAGGGGCTCTAGAGACTTTATATATAAACCAATGCATGATAGAATCTCATAAATAATTAGTTTTGCCAGACCCAAGTATACACATAGAGGTGACAGAGCCTTATGTCTACGAAAGTATGATAGAGCTTCGTGTATACCACGGCGTAATAGAGCCTCGTATATACCGAGACGTGACAAAGCATTATATAAATTATGTATATCAATGCGTGGTAAAGCCCAGTGTAGAACAAGGGGTGGTAGACCCTTATACCAAGGCGTGACAGAGCTTCGTGTAGACCAATTCGTGATAGAGCCTCGTGTTTACCAACTCGTGATAGAGCTTCGTGTATACCAACTCTTAATATAGAGCCTCGTGTATACCAACTCGTGATAGAGCCTCGTGTATACCAATTCATGACAGAGACTCGTGTATACCAACACGTGAAGGAGCCTCGTGTATACCAACTCATGATAGAGCCTCGTGTATACCAACAGGTCATAGAAGCTCGAGTATACCAAAGCCTGATAGAGCCTCGTGTATACCCAATCGTGATAGAGCCTCGTGTATACCAACTCGTGATAGAGCCTCGTGTATACCAACACATGATAGAGCCTCGTGTATACCAACTCGTGATAGAGCCTCTTGTAAACCAACTCGTGATAAAACTTGTGTATACCAACTCGTTATAGAGCCTCGTGTATACGAACTCTTGATAGAGCTTTGTGTTTACCAACTCGTGATGGAGCCTCCTGTATACCAACTCATGATAGAGCCTCGTGTATACCATATCTTGAAAGAGCCTCGTGTATACCATCTTGTAATAGAGCCTCCTGTTTACTAGGGCCTGACAGAGCCTCATGTACACCTTGTCGTGGTACAGCCCCTTTAGGGAGGATACGAGGGTCGTGAAAGAGCCTTATGTATACCAAAGCGTGGCAGAACCTCGTGTATATCAACTCGTGATGGAGCCTTATGTGCACCAAGGCGTTGTAGGGCCTTAAGTATACCAAGGCGTGACAAAAATTCATATAAGGGAAGGGGTTAATATTGGTGTATACCTAGGCGTGATAGAGCCATAAACCATAGGGGTAACATCGGGGACATATGGATTGACATAGGAATATATAGGGATGGCACAGGCATTGTGTCAGGCAACCTGTAGACAATTAACAGTTTTCAAATAAATGTGGCAATTTTAACATTTAACCAGTTTACACGGGGGGGGGGGGGGGTGGGGATCTCCGGAGCATGCTGTTGCAAATGCAATGTTGGGCCAAGGTCATCACAAAACATTATAATCACTTGTGTTAGAATCAACAGAGGTCACACAGAGCGACATTCAACATGGATATAAATTACCTCATCTCGTTGAAAGCGAACAGGTCAGGCCTCGATTTGTTTGGACCATAATACTCACATAAAGGTGCTATATGGAATTCCCTGTTTACAGCATTAGGGCCGAATATGGCTCCATAAATAAATATATGCATTGTGGGAAACGAGTTGAAGTCACGCCATCCGCAGAGTTGTGTTGAGATAAGTTTAATTATTCGTTTCAAAGTCTGATAAACGGTTATGAGTAAACTAGCATTATAAGAAAGGTCAGTTTAATAACCATTATATTAACATGATTGTTGTGTATGGATTAATATTAACAGAGAAAGGTTTACTCTTGATTAATTAGTATATAGACTGAAAGCCGCATTATGTTCGAGTCCGATTGAGTTCGACAGAGAGAAAGAGAGAGAGAGAGGGGGGGGGGAACATGCTGGTCTCTCTATATATACAGTTTTGTTCGAGTTAGTTATTAACGAGAGTTGTTAACAAATTGCCACAATGGCTGTTGCTGTGTTTGTAATTCCACGATAATGACAAGAGGCTTATAGAGCTTGATGGGTTTATTGCTTGCCGGAAATCTTCGATTTCGGCAAGCATATTTATCAGTTGCGTATGTCTGTTTGTCTGTCTTGTCTGTGTACACTTTATAGGCCACATTTTAGCAACAATCGCTTACAAACTTACTAAGTTGATGGACAATAAAAAAGTTCTAGGAGCCTGGTAAATTTCGGTGAAAAATTAAGGTCAATGTCATCAAATAAAGGTCAACATCTTTTTCGGGTCATAACTGCGTCCTAAATTGTCCTATCTACAAAAACTATAGCTCCTTTAGTTCCTCATTCCTTGCCCTTTCTTCTGATGTGTAGCTGCTTCAAATCTGCTGTAACCATGGTTACGAATTTTTGTGGAAAAATCATGATTATTGAAAATAACGGGTCTTTTTTTTCTCTTAGTCATTTTTAAAGCTAGATATTTTTTTTGCATCAGATAGCATTTAATTAGTATTACAAGATTTTATTTCAAGTCTCGCAATATCTTGCACAAGATTTTGTCAAACGAGATTTTGCGAGATTTCACTTAAAGATGCCCTTAATTCCTCAAATAAGGAATTGTCTTGAAACTGTTTATGTTATGTCCTATACTAATATCTCAAAATTGTTTTTCCATTTTTTAATATGGCCGCTAGGGGGCGCTACACTATAAACACTTCACAATATAATTTTTTGGCCATATTTCAAAAATCATAAACCTTATCTACATGAACTATAGCTCATTTTGTTTCTCTTTACCTTCTCCATAGATTTTCAAGTTATCTGTTATCTCAAGTGTGTCAGTATATCTGTCTGTTTGTCAGTTTTTGTCAAAGTCACCTCCCTGCTTGTTCTTTCTTTTGACATATGGCATCCCACAAGCCAGATTTTTTAGCAATCCCTCTGAATGTTATACTGTTGATAATATGCCTAGCATTCTAGTAGTCTGATGTCTTTTTGTGTGAATAGGTCAAAGGTCAAGGTCATAAAAATCACAAGAATAGTTCTTTCTTCATATCTTCGTCAAAATTAATCGTAGCCTCATAAACTATAGCTCATTTTGTTTGCAATTCTATGGCCTTTCTTCTGATGTATTGCTGTCTCAATCTGCTGTTACCATGGCTACGCATTTTAGGGGAAATTTATGATATTTGAAAATAGCGGGTCTTATTTTTATTACTTTGTCGCTTATAAAGCTAGAGAGGCCTACTTTTGTTTTGCTTCAGGTAGCACTGGATCAGTTTTACTCGACTTTACAACAAATCTTAAGAAATCTGCACCGTTTATCGTCAAACGAGATATTACGCGATTTTACTATTTCCGCTCTACAGGCCACAAATCTCAAGCAGTCGCTCTCAAAGTTATACAGTTGATAGAAAGTGCTACAAGTCTTTTGTTTTTAGTGGAGATAGGTCAAAAGATAAGGTCACCAAAACTCCAAAATATTATTTTGCTCATAAACTTCGTCAAATATTGTCCCATCTGCACAAACTATATCTCATTTTTAGCTCAGCTGACTGAAAGTCATCTGAGCTATAGCGATCACTCTTTGTCCGTCGTCCGTCTGTCTGTCCGTCTGTCCGTCTGTCTGTCCGTTAACCAGGCACAAATCGTAACCGCTAGAACTGGAATCTTCTTACTTGACATCCTGGGAGGTCCATGAAAAATCTCCTTGGAAACCAGAAATTAGGTCTCTGTTACCCATATCCTTCGAGCTATGGGGCCCCAAAGTACCCCCAAGAAAAGTCCAAAATTTCATACAAAAACTTCAATATCTCATTAACTACTTGACTGATGGTCATAATTTTTGGCATACATATTGATCATGAGAGGTTCCATCAGTTCCTGAAGACTGGTGGCGCCATCTGTATTTTTCGATTTTTTACGAATTTTTTTCTCTATTTTTGAGACCTTTAAAAATGTGAACATCTGTTAACAAGGCACAAATCGTAATGACTGGACTTAGAATCTTCATTCTCGACACACTGAGAGACCTATAAAAAGTCTCCATGGAAACCAGAAATTAGGTCTCTGTTACCCATATTCTTCCAGCTATGGGGCCCCAAACTACCCCCCAGAAAAGTAAAAAATTTCAAACAAAAACTTCAATATCTCATTAAATACTTGACTGATGGTCATGATTTTTGTCATACATATTGATCATGAGATGTTCCATCACTTCCTGCAGACTGGTGGCGCCACCTGTATCGTTCAATTTTTTACGAATTTTTTTCTCTATTTTTGAGACCTTTCAAAATGTAAACATCTGTTAACAAGGCACAAATCGTAAAGACTGGACCTAGAATCTTCATTCTTGACACACTGAGAGACCTATGAAAAGTCTCCATGGAAACCAGAAATTAGGTCTCTGTTACCCATATTCTTCGAGCTATGGAGCCCCAAAGTACCCCCAAGAAAAGTAAAAAATTTCATACAAAAACTTCAATATCTTATTAACTACTTGACTGATGGTCATGATTTGTGGCATAACTATTGATCATGAGATGTGTCATCACTTCCTGCAGACTGGTGGTGCCACCTTTATTGTTCGATTTTTTACGATTTTTTCCTCTAATTTTGAGATCTTTAAGGATGCTGTCATCTGTTAGCATGGCACAAATCGTAACGACTAGACCTAGAATCTTCATTCTTGACACACTGAGAGGTCCATGAAAAATATCCTTGGAAACCAGAAATTAGGTCTCTGTTAACCATATCCTTTGAGCTATGGGGCCCCAAAGTACCCCCCCCCCTTCCAGAGTAGTCAAAAATTTCATACAAAAACTTCAATATCTCAATAACTACATCACTGATGGTCATGATTTTTGGCATACATATTGATTATGAAATGTTCCATCAGTTCCTGCAGACTTGTGGCGCCACCTGTATTGTTTGATTTTTTACGATTTTTCCCTCTATTTTTGAGACCTTTAAGGATGCTGTCATCTGTTAATGTGGCACAAATCATAACGACTGGACCTAGAATCTTCATTCTCGACACACTGAGAGACCTATGAAAAGTCTCCATGGAAACCAAAATTAGGTCTCTGTTACCCATATTCTTCGAGCTATGGAGCCCTAAAGTACCCCCAAGAAAAGTAAAAAATTTCATACAAAAACTTCAATATCTCATTAACTACTTGAATGATGGTCATGATTTGTGGCATAACTATTGATCATGAGATGTGTCATCTGTTCCTGCAGACTGGTGGCGCCACCTGTATCATTCGATTTTTTACGATTTTTTCCTATATTTTTTAGACCTTAAAGGATGCTGTCATCTGTTAGCATGGCACAAATAGTAACGACTGGACCTAGAATCTTCATTCTCAACACACTAGAAGACCTATGAAAAGTCTCCATGGAAACCAGAAATTAGGTCTCTGTTACCCATATCCTTCGAGCTATGGGGCCCCAAAGTACCCCCCCAGAGTAGTCAAAAATTTCATACAAAAACTTCAATATCTCAATAACTACATCACTGATGGTCATGATTTTTGGCATACATATTGATTATGAGATGTTACATCAGTTCCTGCAGACTGGTGGCGCCACCTATGTTATCTATCAAGAGGGTACAAATTGCAACAACTGGACCTAGAAACTTCATTCTTGTCATGCAAGGAGGCCCATGAAGAGTGCCTGTGGAAACTTGAAATTGGGTCTCTGTTACCCATATCCTTCAAGCTATAGGACTCTGAAGTATCCCTCAGAATAATGGACAATTTGATACAAAAGCTGAAGTATCTGAACAACTAATACGGAGATCATCATGATTCTTTGCATGGATATTGACCATTAAGTGTTTTTAGCTCAGCTGACTGTAAGTCATCTGAAGTATCCCTCAGAATAATGGACAATTTGATACAAAAGCTCAAGTATCTAAACAACTATTGCAGTGATCACCATGATTCTTTGCATGGATATTGATCATGGAATGTGTCATCAGTTTCTGCAGTATGGTGGCGCCACCTGTATTTTTTTTATTTTTACGAATTTTTTTCTCTATTTTTGAGACCTCATAAGATGCGGTCATCTGTTAACATGGCACAAATCGTAACAACTGGACCTAGAATCTTCTCTCTTGACATGCTGAGAGGCCCATGAAAAGTTTCCTTAAAAACTTGAAATTAGGTCTCTGTTACCCATAACCACTGAGCTATGGGGCTCCGAAGTACCCCCCAGAATAATGGAAAATTTGATACAAAAGCTCAAGTATCTGAACAATTATTATATTGATCACCATGATTCTTTGCATGGATATTGATCATGAAATGTTTCATCAGTTTCTGCATTCTGGTGGCGCCACCTGTATTTTTTCAATTTTTAGCTCAGCTGACTGAAAGTCATCTGAGCTGTAGGGATCACCTTTTGTCCGTCGTCCGTCCGGCCATCCAGGCGTCTGTCTGTTAACAGGGCACAAATCGTAACCGCTAGACCGGGAATCTTCTTACTTGAAATCCTGGGAGGTCTATGGAAATTCTCCTTGTAAACCTGAAATTAGGTCACTGTGACCTATATTCTTCGAGCTATGGGGTTCTGAAGTACCCCCCCAGAATAATGCAAAATTTAATACAAAAGCTAAAGTATCTGAACAACTAATGCATTAATCACCATGATTCTTTGCATGGATATTGATCATGGAGTGTTTCATCAATTTCTGGAGATTGGTGGCGCCACCTTTATTTTTTTTTATTTTTTACGATTTTTTTTCTCTACTACTGTGATCTTTAAACATTTGGTCATCTGTAAACAGGGCACAAATCATAATGACTGGACCTAGAATCATCTGTCCTCACCTCCAGGGAAGCCCATAAAAGGTCTACATGGAAACCCGAAATAAGGTCCCTGTTACCCATATCCTTCATGCTCTGGGGCTCCGAAGTACTCCCCAGAATAAAGATTTGGTCATCTGTTAACAGAGCACAAATTATAATGACTTGACCTAGAATCTCCTTTCTTGATATGCTGGGAGGCCCCTGAAAAGTCTCCTTGTGCACCTGAAATTACATCTCTGTTACCCATATCCTTCATCCTATGCGGCTTTGAAATACCCCCCAGAATAAACATTTGGATTTGTTAACAGGGCACAAATCATAATAACTGGACCTAGAATTTTATTTTTTGACATGCTGGGAGACCCCTGAAAAGTCATCTTGTAAAGCTTGAAAATAGGTGTCTGTTACCCATATCCTTCATGCTACAGAGCTCCATAGTACCCCAATGAATATTGGATGATTTTATACAAAAGGTCAAGTTTGGAAAAAGTATTTCATTCAAATTTGACATTCAGATGATAAAAATAACTTTTGTCAATGTATTCCTGGTCAGCTGAGCGTCATGACCCCTGGGTCACTTGTATTTGTCTTTGCATTCCCCATTCTGTCTGTCGTATTTCGATTTCCGGCGAGTGCTCGACCTATGGTCGTCTAGTTTGTATATTGATAATGGGGTTGAGATTTTTTTTTCAAGTTGCATACATAGGTCCCCCGATGTGTCAAACCATCGACGAGTATTTTTTTTTTCCTTCTGTCCGATGCGCTAGTTACCAAGTGCAGCTGATTTTCCAAAACTGACCTTTATTCACTTTAAGTCTGACAGTTAATAGATTTGCACCTAATATTTATTAAGCGCCCCATCGGGGGCTTATTATTTTTCCGCTTGAGCGTCTGTATGTACTTTGGAAAAGTTTATATCTGAGACACACTTCCAGCTGTCAACATTACATCATATTCCTAAATCACTGAGGTCGTACAATTTTTTCATGGTTATTTGAGTTTGATCTTCGCTTTCATGGTCTTTGCTCTTTTGAGCTATTTTGTTTTCTCGTTAGCACGATAGCACCGTGTTTGGTCTTCAGATCTGGTTCACACTTGGTGGATAGAAGGAGAAGCGGTCTGGACCCCCCTTTTTCATCCGAAGTAACCTTTTATAAAAGGGTTCAGATAAAATATTTCGGCCTGGAACCCCCCCCCCCTTGTTTTTTTTTTTAGGTTTTTCATTAGTCCTCTTGCGTTTGACCCCCCTTTTCCTTAATCCTGGATCCGCCCATGAGAAACGACATATGACTCCTTCAGAGCGGTTAATATTTGGGTGAAGTTTATATGTGAAATTTATCAGCACTCTACCATTTAGACCACTGACTCGATTTCACTGAAATTTTATATTGTGCCTAGCAGGTAAGTCAATTGTTCATATATATTAGTAGTGCGCTACAGCATGTTACCTTTTTTATAATCGGATCATTGGAAATCAAAGTTGTAATAAATCTAGGTTAAACAGCATAAACACTTAAAACAGTACAGTTAGTTTCGCTAATATTATTCGCAGTTTCACCTAACTATACATTCTTCATCAATGTGTTAACAGTTACTGTTTAGCATGCAAGTCAATGGTTCTTTTATATTTATATTGCACTATAGCTAATTAACACAACGTTTCTTAAATTAGGTCACTGTGACCCAGTTTAGATATGACAGTCAGTCTGTGTATTTTATTCTTATTACCCTTATGTTGATCTGAACTATGCCTAACTGGGTAATCTTCATCATTATGTATGTCAGTTACCACTTAACAACACCTTCACCTTTAGTTTCAGTGCCACGTCACGGTGAACGTTAGCCATCATTTGCTGTCAACTGCATATAAAGTTTCACTTAGACTTGCGCTCGATGGGGCGTTTCATGTATTTGCGGATGCAAATTCAATTTCAAGTTTGTTTTTTCCTTATTGTTTTCTGGTTTATCGTCTTTCCTTCCCTTAAGCTTATGGCCGTACAAATGATGATATTCTCCATCATCTATCTTCCCTATTGGTAATGCTGCATTAGTTCATAAATATCAAAAGTTTAAAACGATATATCCACTTACACATCTTTAATAATACCATGGGTTACATACAAAATGAAAGAGGCTTTCCTCATTGTTTTTCTTGCACTGGTTTCTAAACACACCATAATGTAGAATATCAAGCATGAATCATATTAAGTGCAAGAGTATACCTGTCGTTACTTCAGCACCCTGTTGATTTATTATAATACAATACATTCCAACAGGATGGCTCTTTCAACAATTGCTGATATTCAATGAGGATCGCCAGATGGGATAAATGTGATAACAGAGTTCTTTCACTTTCTATTTAACTTTTAGAAACGAGCGCACATTTACATATTGTCTCAGACGTCACGTTAGGGTTTCGTGCATACTCTTCTGTGCTACAGGGTCAGCGGCTTACTTATCGGTTCTTTGTATTTACAACAGATAATACAAAAACAGCTGCAACATGTTTTAGATATATATGGAAACGTGAACCGGGGAAAACAAATATTAAAAATTGGGGTTGCCTTGTAAATTCCGATGTACCAATGTCTGTTGTTAATTTTATTCTTTAATTGTCAAAACCTAAATCCGGATTATGCCGCTTTGCAATTCTTTCGAAATTGTTTTTAAATTTCAAATCACAATTTGATTTTAAAAATATATTTTTCATGTCCCAATTGTTGATTTTATTTTCAAATAGCAAATTTGGAAACATTAATGACATATGAAATATTTAAACATGACAAATATAGGATTATATAAAATAGAATTGTATTATAAGTTTTATTTATAGCATTATTACTCCTGACCATATTGCATTCGGATTTGTAGAATAAAATGGAAGCGTTCGACAAGCTGTAATTTTCAGCATTAACGTTTACATTTATAATACAGGTCATACGTATTATATTGGGAATTTTTTTCGGACTCTTCCAAGTGAAAAATAATAAACAATATCAGTTTTGTACATCGGGAATTGCATGTTTACTCCATGTCCGTCAGATTAATTGATGGCCATGAACAAATTCTCATAAAATCGCAATATAATAAATAATACACAGTAACCATGGTACATAAAACTGACCTTTCTTATTTATTAGCATAGCTGGTACTCTGCCCTGTTACACAGGTTTCAGCTTCATATATTGTCTTAAGTGTCTTTCCGAATGCTAAAACACAGACAACATTAGTTCATTGTTTCAGGGCAGCTTTATTGTTCTTCACCTTTTGTACAGCCTAAATATCCTTGTATATGTTTTCTCCTTCTGGATGTAGGTTGTACTGGCTTCCTTTATTTTTCTGGGTGGATTTCATGTTCTGAAATAAATTCATTGAGTTCTTTGCATTCCCGAATCCTCAAAACTGCGAAGGATTGGTACACTGTTTCATGGCCAGAATCCCCGTCTTTTCTTCCTGCGTTTCGTTCAGTCAGAAGCGCTTGGTATGTGTTTTCTCCCTCCGGAATGCAGTCAGCAGGAAAACCCGTATCTGCTGCCTTTATTGTCACAGACGGGGGCGCCTATTCTGAAACGAAGAGAATTCTTCGACGTCTGACGCTTTTCATGGCAATACATGTTGTTATAACACCAAATACAGCGCATCTACCACTGTACAAGACAAAAGGTAGGTTGGTGGATAGGTACGGTGTATGGAAAGAAAAATCAATGATGGTGTGAATTTCAGTGTCAGTTGAATTATTACTGAAGCTCGCGGTGCTACAGGCGTCTATATACATGTGTTCCACATCGACACCAATGACATTTGAGGCTCTGCAGGTGTAGTTTGCTACCTGTTGTCTGGTTACCATTGAAACCGTAACTTTTTCATTATTCTGGACTGGTTCTTTGCGTGAAGATTGCCCATCTGTGTCCATTATAGCCACACTTGGCCCCGGGATGCCTTGTGCGGAGCAGATCAAAATAATGCCTTTCATGTGAAACTTTGATACCTCTGGTTTTCTGCAGTTTGGAGCAGTCATGAAGATTTCGTGTACAGCTGTGTAGTTTACAAACGAAGTCGCCATCTTAGGATTATATATGCCACTGCTTTTGTCCAAATCATAATCTAATAAAGTTTCATTTATACCGTTCAACATGCCAGTTTTGCAGTTAAAAAATATCGGGCATTTTCGACTTGGGATAGTAGTCTGACCCCTTTTGCAGCTACATTGTATAGGATTTCCTGCAAGCGTGACATTGAATGAACATTTTCCCAGATCAGGATAGAAGATCAGCGAATTCTGGCTCAGGTCAAGCCACCCTAGATCAGGAGGCCAGTCACCAGAAGCAGTAACTGTAACCAGTAAGTTGTGTCCGAGCCTGAATGTTCTAAGCGATCTCATTGGTGCCAGTGCCTTTGAGTTCAGGACTCTTATTTTGTTGAAACGGAGATCTAAATATTGCAAACTAAGCAAACCATCGAACATCCCTGCTTGCAAATGCGGTAATTCATTGTAAGTCAGTCTCAGCACATTGAGATTTGGTATGCCATGTAGGCCCCGTGGTTCAATTTTTGAAATACCTCCGTGGTTCATGTACAAGAATTTCAGTTCCTGTAAACCAGAAAACAATTTTGTCCGATTTGTGGTTATGTTGTTCCAGGACAGGCGGAAACATTGAATCTTTGGGAAAAATAACGCGAGTTGTATGTCAATTCCGGTTATCTGGCATTTATCCAGTTTTAATATTTTCGTCGCTGTCTTAACTGGTACGTTTTCTTTCTGAAGACGAAGGTTCCAGTCCTTTGTACAGATCAAACAATCTTTGTGGCATACAAAGCCCCCATTTGTCAAGATGATCATTTGCATAAACAACAAGGCTAGCGAGGTAGAAGCTTTGGCCATTTTGTTTCCGAATAGACTGTTGTGCAGGCAACATTAAATATCTGTTGTTATCATGTGCATGGCCACCACACAAATGATATAACCAACGGTCAGTAACATACAGTTAAACCACTACAATAATAATGCGTTATTTAAACAACATTAAACAACTGCTTGCTATTGCCTTGGAAAACCGCAGTTTTTTTATACATACTGAATGTGAGACTCTTTGCATATGAAGGTATGTAATGTGTGAATATTTACGATGACATCTTTGTGATCATGATGGTGATGGAATAATTGATAAAATTACACACAATAGGACCTCACTGAAGATATTCAGAAGGTTAAGTGATTACAACACATATCCTGCTCTTTCTGCAACGTCATAATTGCAGTTTGCATCCTCCTCACAGATTGGTCAGGCGGTCTCCCCTTCAGGGGTGGATGTGGGATTGGTACGAGTTTATTTCCTTCTTATAGTTCCGTTTACCGAAAATAAACTCATTTGAACAATTTATTCAACCTTCTTTGCGTCGTTCCTTTCCGATGAGGGCCATTTATGGTACCGTAGTAACTGTTTTTACCAAAGGTTCTAAAGGGACCAGGGTTATAACGTAAACGTTTAACGCTATAACGCTAAAACACACATTAAATATATATAAATCAAATTTTGTCATACATCCCGTCTTTATGCACTTCGACCATATAACGGAAAGCCTACTTTGGGTTGCCCCCCTTTTTTAAATTTTGAACAGAAGGGAGCGACCCTAATCTGGATAAAAACATTCTGATCTGGAATTTCAAAATATATACAAACGCTTGAGGAAATATGACCGCTAAATTATTTCCCCCGTCATATTGTGTCCGACAACTACTAGGACAATTAAGACAACTAGCTAACATAGGCGTGGGAACCTCTTTTAAGAAGGGGGTGGGGGTGGGGGTGGGGGGGGGGGGGAACATATAACATCGGCCGAAGGGCCATGCACGGTTCTCTGGATGGTTTGAGGTTGTGGGACGGGGTAGAGCGAAAACTTCAATATGTAAAAACTGTAAAATGGCTTAATGCATACAATCTAGTCACAAAAATTTGACTTCGTGAAAAAAAACCCCGTTTATTCATCAGAAACTTTACAAATGAACTGAGATAAAAGAAATATGCATGGATAGGTGAACGATGAATAGCTCCTTGAACATGGTTAAAATCTTACTGAATTAATAACATTATTAACGCCAACATTTAAAAAAAGAGACCTGTTTAATAGAAAATGATTTCTATCGCTGTGTGACTGCAGATCTAGTATAGTATGATGGAAATTTAACAACTAATAAATGCTAACATGTAAAAAGCATTTACTGTTATTGGGTGTGGACACCATGCTGTGTTTAAGAGATAGGACTATATACGTGAAAGGGAACTTCAATCGCTAATAATATACGGCTCTAATTCAAGACTGAGCATCCTATAAAACCGGATATATGAACGATTTGTGAGACCCAACGTAACACAGATGATGTACAGCGTAACAATGAACACAATCTGTTTAATTTGTTGATTTTGTTTGTGCCCAAAAAACCTTGGTCCCCTTTGGGCAAGTCTGTTCTATGCATAATTTGTCATGTAACATAACATGAATCCTGTTGGTCTCTCACATTGATCCGTCATAGTACATATCATGGGCTGAACTGTTCCCAGTAACTGAAGTTGAAGTCATCGGACTTACTTCACTCAAATTCAGTAACAGTACACCTCTATCTCTTCATTCGTACTTTTCCGACTGAACTATATTCGGATGCTTAGTCAACTCAACACGGCCTCGACCCAGCTATGGGAACGTTTTAAACAAGGGAACTTATTGTTCATATTTTAAATACTAAATAGTGGACTTTGCAGCTTAGTTGTGAATTTTAAATGATAATTATTACAGTCCCTCATTAAATGTGCGATTCATTTTCTGAGAGAATGACAATTTCATCAGGAACATCAGAGCTGTTAGCCTTGCTGAGCAGGAAACTTTCCAAATCAAGAGCAACTTTCACCCCTTCCTGTTCCAGGCGACGTTCAATTCCCCCTGAAATCATATCGATTGCCTCAAAATATTGCTGTCTGAAGTAGCTGTTCACTTGAATGAATTAAGCAGGCTTTAATCCTTCATCATACTTTTTAGGGGCTTTACGGTACCTTGGAAGCTATGGATCTTCGACAGTTCCTGGTTTTGCTTTCTGTATTCTTTTTAAAAATGACTGAAATGCTTAATCGCTTCTTAGTCTTGCAAGATACTGTTTTGTTGGGGATGCATAATGTTGTCCTTCTTGCAGTGTCGTATTTTTGTATTGTAAGGAAGTAGACAGCTGCTCTGTGCCGCTGAAGAGCCTCTGTGTAAGACAGAAGAAAAAGTAAGTGCTAACCTTACACATATTGTCTGCAGTCCCGTAAGCTTGGTTTCTATTTATCACTAGTAGTTGCGTGAATTTCATCCAGGGTTGTGAGTATGGTTAAATGATTTGCCAATCAGTTTTTATGGCTGTATTTCTGACTGTCCATCTTGTTGGGCAGAGGGGTTGAGTCCAGGGGCATCATCTGAAAGATCGTTTTTCTTTTGCTCTAAGTGCAGATTTCCAGGACCCTTTTCAGTGGCATGCACTCTTCTATGGCATCTTGCAAACAAAGATTTAAAGAATGTGCAAAGCAGTGCACGACCAATGCTGCGGGCTCCTCTTACTGGATTCTCCCGGCTTATCCTTTTGAACGACACATCATAGTTGCCTCCCCCGTCGTTTGCCTGTCCATGATAATCGGACAAAGGAAGAGTGCAGCGAATCAGCATGGCTTTGAATACATCAGAGAGGGTTTGCGCATCAGTTTTTGCCATTGCTACCATCCCCACAAAATCCTCATGAATTTCATATTGCCCATCACCCCAAGCACACATAAGGAAAACTTCCTTGTTTGCAACGTCTGTTGCATATATGATATAACAGAAAACCAAGAATGCCTCATCTTCTGCAATATTTCTCGTAACACCTTCTGGTCCATAATGGAAATTTGTTCATTCACGACGACAATCAACGTGTAATTTCCCTCTTTCACCCGTTCATTCAGCCCCTGAACATCTTTCCTACATAACTTTAGCAGCTGCATCAATTCCCATATTTTCTTACCCATGTCCTCTAAAAACCAGGCCTTGCATTGCAAACATCTGAATACTTGATAAAAAAATTTCATAAAAAAGCTTCACCTGCGCCTCAGATCCTCATTGTATCCGCCAAAACAGAGTTTTGCGGATATTATGTTTATCAGATGGCCGCCGCCGCCGCCGCATAGGTGTCCGGAGAACTCCGTAACCGCTCGGCGGAATTTTACGAAACCCGGGATTATGTTCGGGTCATATGTGAACTGCTGCGCCCCGATTTTGTTTTGACCTCTAACCTTTACTCTGCGCTCTACGTCCATTTGTGCGTCTGTTTCCACACATAAACCCACATATCTCGGGAACCGTTTGATCGATCAGGCTAAAAATTTTACACAAATGTAGCCCTTGGACACTAAAATGGTGGCGCGACCTGCAACCATTTTTAAACTGTGTCCATCTGTTCATCTGCCTTGGGATAAAATCAGTCATATCTCTGCATTGGTTGGACTTATTCACCTGAAATTCGGCATGCGTATACATCCTGGATAGCTTTTTCAATTTTGTGACAGGTGGCGCCACCTACATTCATGTTTACGCTGCAGACATCCAAGCTCAAATCTTGGGAACCGTTTGACCGATCAGGCTAAAAATTTTATACAAATGTAGCCCTTGGATAGCTTTATAAAATACACTAAAATGGTGGCGCCACCTGCAACCACTTTTGCACAGCGTCCGTCTGTTTGTCTGCCGTGGGATAAAATCACTTATATCTCGGCAGTGGTTTTACATATCCACCTAAAATTTTGCAGGTTTATACATCCTGGATAGCTTTTCTGATTTTATGACAGGTGGCGCCACCTACATTCACGTTTACGCTGCAGACATCCAAGCTCATATCTCGGGAACCGTTTGACCGATTGGGCCAAAATTTTGCATGTGTATGGATCTCACATAGCTCTTTATCATACACAAAACTTGTGGCGCCACCTGCAGCGATTTTTGCACAGCTCCCGTCTGTTTGTCTGCCATAGGATAAAATCACTCATATCTCGGCAGTGGTTTGACATATCTGCCTTAAATTTTGCAGGTTTATACATCCCCGACAGCTCTCTTGATTTTTTGACAGGTGGCGCCACCTGCATTCTAGTTTATGCAGCAGACATCCAAGCTCATATCTTGGGAACCATTTGACCGATTGGGCCAAAATTTTGCATGTGTATAGATCTCACATAGTTCTTTATCATACGCAAAACTGGTGGCGCCACCTGCAACCATTTTTGCTCAGCGTCCATCTGTTTGTCTGCCACGGGCTAAAATCACTCATATACATGTAGTGGTTTGACTTATCTGCCTTAAATTTTGCATATGTATACAACTTGGACGGCTTTCTGGATTTTGTGGTGGGGGGGGGGGGGGGGGGGGGGGCAACCTTCATACACAATTTGGCTGCAGACACCCATGCTAATATGCAACACTTCACTCTATTTCCCCTTGCCACTCAATCCATGCCTCACTTCACCCGTTCCACTCTGATTTAGGCGGATACACGTAGTCGCTTGTCGACTACCCGTATTCTAGTTTTTTTTTTTACTTAGCTGTTCACATACAGTAGGCTCCTGTTTCTGAAGTCTTGCACATTTTTCTATCGCCTCCCTGTGGCCTGCAGACTGTTCATGGGCTGCGCATCTTTCAGTGGTTTTCTTCAAACTACAAAAGCCAAGTTCAATAAAATTATCCTCATAACTTCTTACTAATTGTTAATAGCTTGTTTTTCTTTGAAAAGCGACTGAAATGGCAGAATACCTTTGAACGCTTGGTACAAAGAGATATCTAGCAATATTTAACATACAAGTCTCATACCATATATATATAAATATATATATATATACAGATACAGTGAAAATCCCTCAGTATGGCTAACAACTCACAAATACGGATACTTAAATCTGAGTCCATTCAAATTTACCTATATATTATGTTTAATCTATATATTATGACAAATTTTTCGGAAGCTGTTTTTTATTAGTGTGTAGTCCGTATCCGTAGTCTTCATGCGTAGTCTATTGCGTAGTCCGCAAAAATCGCTCCCTAAAGATTTTAATTAGCCTTTTTCATTCATCCGTATGTGTAGTCAGCATGTGCCATATCTGCACGCCTCCGGGTCGCATATCAATCACCTTGTCGATTAAAGGTTTTAGCATGGGGTTTCAAATTCAGGCCGTGTTGTGCGAACATAATTAATTTTTGATAAATGGTATTAATGACCTGTCTGACATCAATCTTTCTGAAACCAAACATATCGGCCTTTGGCTGAATTTTGTTGTCTTTGTTATCATACATCAACTATTTTTAAATGTTTGAAGCGTGAAAATCATTACCGCGTAAGAAAAGAGTACTGAGATAATTTTGGAAATTGAAAATATTATAAAAATTATTTTAGCTCAGTTATTGTTAAAAATATAAAAATGTACTATATTGTAATATATAATATCAGTGTAGACAGGATGTATTTACGTAGGAATTTGATGCCCAAATTGCGAAAATGACTGATTTAGAATAAACAGGATATGAACTAATGAAAAATGTTAGTAACAAATTTTCAGATCCCTCTAACACCCAAAATCCAAGATGGCCGCCTTCAACCATGAGAATAATTGAGTGTTTGGGATATAGTGTACTTGCATGTAACAGAACGACGTTTTCGGTAGAAACCGTTTTCTGGATATTTTATATTTCTGTATAGTTAATCTGAATATGAGCTGAAACAGGTCTAATTGTTACAAGTTATAGATAAGGTACTTATTAAAGCTAAAAAGAGACAAACAATGCACAAAAAAAAAAAACAACTAATCAGCCATATTTGACTTGCAGAAAAGAAGGCACATTTGCAAATGTAAAATCGCATATGAGTACGCATTATTCCTAAAGGAAAGTTTGCACCTTACAGGAATAGAAATATCACTACGGTACACTAGTTGGACAAAAAGGACCATGCATGTAGACCCGGGCATAAAGGCCAACATCACGGATGGAATCTCTTTTTATAATTTTTTTTTGGGTGGAGGTAGGCGCCTCCCTTTTTTTTAATGCAAACTAAACTACATATATATCTACATCTGCAGATTACCATTCCGGTTTCGGACTACGTGACAGGGCAGTATCACACGCTTCCTCTCATTTTATATCCTGACGTTAACCAAGCCCCAATGACTACTGCACCTGCGGGTCCTGGGTGCGTTTTCATCCCCATTGCTGGGTCATACCACCGAGGATCCCCCGAAAGGGGCACTCGTTTGCTAGTGAAGCACGGCCGTTGGGCATGACCTTCCCATTTCGCCTGGATGAAATCACTGTCGAGTGTGCATTAACCACTTGATGCAAATGACATAATAATGTAAACCATCACCTGTTTCCAGAGGCCCGTTGAGCGCAAACACCTTTCATGTTATTTGATTCTTTTCCCATTTATTCGTGATTATTTTTGTTTTCAGATTTAATTTTATTCCCTAGCAATTAAATTATTAATTGACGTATATGTGATTTGTTAAGATAACTTCTGATATTTGTATACTTAGAAAGGGGGCCTTTCCTTAATTGCATTCTGCGTGATCATAACATCAGGGGATTGATCCCCAAATTGCACCCTTGTCTGAGTGAGGCACAGCCTTCCCGTTAGTCTGCATGGCACCCAGTCTGGGTTAGTGTGGGCTGTTACTCTTACATGTGCTCTGCTTGGACTGCAAACTGCGCAGTTTCATCAATGAATCAACATGTAACAATATTGAATGTATGGACCGTGCAGTTTATATCCTAAGTTTTAACTTGTAAAAATATAAATATTAAAGCTAAACCCCCCTAAGGTTTAACCACATTATCCAAAGTCATTTAATGGAATTAAAGTTGTGAAGCAGAAAATCCTCATATTTCCTTTGTGAATAATACCTCAAAATATTCCTCTTTAAATTGCATATTCAAAACTTTCTTCCTGAAAAGGAGGCATCATTTATATCAAGGTTTTCATATCGTGTGCATAGAAAAACGTGTTGGAGAAAACGTTTGAGGCTTTTATCATGCGATTATAATACCGTGTTATTACAGGTGTTTTTATTTATGAATTGACAATTGATTTCAACTTATTTGTAAGTTTCAATGTCTTTAATCCCCCGATATTACCAACATATTGGTACAAACAGGTATGTGATACAGAGTATGAGCATGCAACAGAGTGCTTCAAAATTAAGGAGGGAACCTTCACCAGAGATTTTTAATTGTGTCTCGAATTTCAGAAGAGCGGCCCAGATTGCTCAATTTAACACAGCATCATCGGCCTCTGTAGTTACATGGTCAACGGTTTCAGCAAATAATTTATATAATAGGACTGTACAGCAGTCTATTTGCAGAGAAAAAAAAACCAAGTTTTTCCGAAGTTCCCACTGACTGTCTTTCAAGCATCGCAGTGCCATGGGATTGACATAAAATATACATAATTTCAACCATGTTCAAGATTAATCCATGTCGACTTTACCTGTATGCATATACATACGGTCATTTGAAACAGTTATCCTTATATTATATATTCCACTACCAATCTCAATATTATTCGAATACGTTCTAAGCGTATCTTATAACCAGCTGCTGTAGCATTCTGGTTTTCCTATGCACGCACATCATCTGGTCGATGCAGACCTGATAGTAATTCCTGATATTATCATTCGTGGAAGTGGTGTCTAATAATCTCGAGCTGCTTGGTCCCAATTATCCGACCTCAACCTACAGGGTTCTTAAAGGTACATGTATTTGAATTAACCAGATACCATTTACATGTACACATTTATCATTTTTTTACGGACCGCACCAGTATGACCCTGTGCACGTGCAGATGTGTTGTCTTCTTTCGATGGCCGCCTTCTTTTATCGTGGCAGCATATTTTTCTGTTTTACTCTTTCAATCTTTTTGTGACAATTGCAATAAAATCTGACCTGTTTCCGCCCATATTCAGGTAAACTCTAAAGATATTCAGTCAAAGGTTTCTACTGAAGCTCCTCGAAGTGTACCAGGCTTCTGCAATAGTTAACATGCCGTAGACTGTTCCTGTATCAGGATCATTAAGGCTGGTTTCATCCTTTCTTCACTAACCATACAAACTGATTTCAAAATGGTTGTTTCGCATTAATACTGTAGACGATTAATACTAAGCAATAAATCAGCAGAGAATCAGCAATATGTGAAATCACCTATCTGACCTTTATAAACTAAAGGTAATCCCTTGCAGAGTTTATGCAAAATAGGCCAGAAAACGATGATATCACGCCCACAGGCTGTTTGTTTTGTTTATATCAACGTGTTTATAATATGTGACGGCCCGCCAAAATAAAACAAATTCTACAATGGCATTGGCAATTAGTCAGACAGGCGAAAGTTGGCGTTTTGCAACATATTATCATTCTGCCTCTGCATATATGCCACATGCCATGTTAGGTTACATTTTCCCCCTTTTGTCAACATTGCTGTGTTCACAAACATGTTGTTGATCAACAAGTTCATACTTCCTTCACGGAGGTACTATAGGAACTTTCATAAAACCAGAATTACCTTAAGATGATTGATATATACACAGAGAAGGCAGAAATCCGGATTCTCTTTCAGAAAGGTAGGTGAAAGGGCACTTTAAGTTCCATTTCAAACCATAGAAAGTATCTTATAATTAGTGTAATGTATTTTAATATCGTCCCTATGATTTATTATTCTGCCAAGACTATTAATACTGTTGACTATTCAAAAACCATATTACATAATATATGACAGCGTAGTACCCAACATGTCTAATGTAAATTTAAGATCGAAGGTTGGTAAAAAAAAAAGTTTGACCTTGACCTTGAATACCCTCCCTAACCTTTGGACAGCTCCTGTGATAGTTAGAATTACCAGTACACATTCCAAATCTTATTATCGGTCCAATTTTTTTTTCATTTTGATGCGAAAGTTACAATATCAAAGCAATATCTGGGCTTTTTCATTATGATGGCTGCCACCTTGGATTGTTTTGGGGGGTCAGTGGATTTATAAAATTTATAACCTAACTTTTCCCATCAGTTTACACCTAAATCAATTGCTATATCAATTTGGGCATTTAATTCCTACGGCTATGGGAATGGGACATGAGCGGCTACACTTATGGTGAAATGGCTTGCATAACAGAAAATCTTTAGTTATCGAGCACCTGTCAACACGGAGTACGGACTATGCAGACGTAAAACCAAACGGACAAACCACTCGGAGCACCTAGGCCGATCGTTGCGTTGACGATAGAAACCAGGGGATTCGGTAGAGATGGCGGATAAACACGTATATGCACGTTCACTTTTTGTTTATTCAAGTGCCGAGAGATGCATGGCGACCGGTAGGGCGACCTGGTCACGCAGACAAACCCAGAACCAGCGTAACGTAATTCGAGAAACATTTTTTTGCTGATATTCAAGATTTTCTCGCAATTACGGTTAAGATATCATAATCATTACTTTTTATTAGGATTGGTCAGTCAACCAGAAGGAAAACAATCTTATTTTAGTCACAGGCCTACCAGTGTTTCATTGATTGTAAACTTCAAGTTATCCATTTTCGCAATTTAAACTATACCATGCAGATGGTCCGGCAAGCGGCATATGGCTAAGGGATTTTGTCAAACATTCCGTAACTGAGAGGAGGTTTGTATACTTACGCGACTTTTATAAAGTGAACCTTACAGACAGGCAATCATTCCACTTTTTACAATTATGATCACAACGACAAGAGCTCAAGTTTCATGTATTGACGTTCTCCATTTCTATATTTTTATGACTTTAACTCATCTTATACAGCCTATAAACTGTATACCCATGTAGACCCAGTTATGGCTGTACAACAGAGCCACAGCTGGGTCTATATACCCAAAATTATTGTTCAAAACGCCCACTGCCACCTTAATGAAAAACTCATCACGTTTTACATAACTGACATATGTTAGTACTATAATAAATTGTAAATAAAAAAATTGAAGTTCATCTTCCTCCGTTTTAATGATGCATATGTATATATGAAGATAACTTTAACATACCACAGGCACTTGAACTGCTTTTAGTTAGATTTCGGTTAAAATTTTTACTTTCCTGGATCATTTCCTTATAACTATAACTTATCCGACATTTTCCTCACGTTTTTCGCGCTATATGATCCTTCTCTTCATTTTTTTACTTAATATTTGAGATAGGTGGTGTTATGTATGAGTAATGTATAAGAAAGTCCAACTGAAGCTCACAAACTTTAATCTGCAGCTTAACACATGGCGCGGCCAGACCGAGACTCCTGTTATCACGTCCGGGAACATAAACGGTATTATACAAGTAGTATCCAACACTCACACCAGATGGCAGTCCAATACACCACAGGGGGACAAGAAGCTCCCGTTGTTGGGCCCGACAGCCATAGCACATCTGTTTCAGGCTAAATTTGAAGTAATAGTTATCAGGAAATGACCCAGAAAATTAACAAATATCTATAAACTTTAATAGCAATTCAACCGCCTGTGAACATATACATTGAAGAATCAACGTTATAATATATATATATATTTCAAGTCGGCCATTAAACTCCTCTAACAGGAAAATTAAATAATGAGAATCAAATCCCCAGTCCCCTGAGTGTCCGAATTGGAGGAGTTTCCCTGCATATATATTAAATTGTGACGGGAAAAGGCATCTCGTGGCAAACAATGAAACTACTCTGACATTAGGCCTCTGAACAAGACCGGCGTATATTTAAGGCCGGCGTTTATTTCCTGGGACATCGTTTTTACCCGGCGACTATATAAGGCAGGCGACTGTTTAAGGCCCGGCGTCTGTTCAAGAAAATACGGTATTATATATGATATGATATGATATGATATGATATATATATATATATATATATATATATATCAGTCATGTATAGGACTCGAGTCCGGACTACTCGAGTCCACTTTTTTCAGGGATTCGGACTTTTGTATAGGTGGTCCTGGACGCGGACTTGTACTTGGACTCGGAGAGTGTTGACTCTACTACAACGCGCGCGCACACACACACACACACACCCTCGCGCGCGCGCGCACACACACACACACACACACACACACACACACACGGCAATAGGCAGACTTGACGCCGGGTGCTAAGTGAACTTAATTACATGGCACCAATTCGTCACTTTCGAGCATATCTGCTGAGCGCTGAAAGCATGTTATTGTGACTAATCGTGGAAGAAATTTTTGTTATTGGGAATTTCGGAATTGACAAAAAGTGGACCTAATTTCCAGAGACGCCAAGTGTCAGAATCTGAAAGGATCCAAATTCCATACTCCGTGGAAGTCAGCAGGCATACCTGGAAATTTGTAAATTTATGAGCAAACGGGGCAATAGGGCGAAACACCAAAGTGTCCTCAAACTGAACTTTAATACATAAGTTATCTAATTTGAATAAAATATGATTCCATTCACACGATCAAGATGAATACGCTTTTACTACGTTTCTACGTTATATACTTCAATGAAGTAACTGAAAGGATTCACTGCATGATGTTTATAGGAAAACGTTTTTATAGGTCAAGTGTTTATTGCTGAAATGCAACTTTATTTTAATGAAAAAAAGGACTTAACTAACACTATTTTAGTAAAAATCCATGAGAGTGATGTCCCTTGGTCTGAGAGCGTGGGGTAAAGGTTAATGCTAATTGCAAGAGACTTGGAATGACTTAATTCAAAGTGTGAATATCGCTGAAGAGCCAACATGTGTAATTTGTGAATTAAAAATCCGCGTAGCTGATGGAATTACATAATTAACTGTATATATTACTTTCCTACTGGTTTGCCTGATCACATTTGCTTTCCGACCATAACTCCTAAAATAACAAATATTGACCGAATTACCAGCAAAGACTTAGAAGAGATCTTAATAAAGTTTCATTTAAAGTAAAACTATGAAGAAAAAATCCTGATTATAAAATTAGGCAGTCTTGATAAGAAAAAAAATGGTTTTCAATGTGAAAACAAGCTATTTGCCCTACTTCTTGAAATAATGCGGTCAGAGTGACCTTGTGTCAGGTATGATAATTGTGTTCAACTTTATGCAAAATTTCAGGTCTTGAAACTATATAACTGTTAACGTTTTTTTTATTTGTGCCCTGTTAACGGATGTCCGGACGCACTTTATACGGACAAACAGTCAGCTGAGCAAAGAATTGTTCTTTTTACCGAGTTGTATGATATTATATAGCTGTGTTTCCATGTGCTTGTATAGGGCCTATATATGCATGGGTATATGCTTAAAAAATAGCTGTTTTTTTCCATGTGCACGTACATGCGTGAACTGACAGAAGTGTATATAATGGTACAGTTGATCTAGCAGGTCTATCCTAAAATGTAGGAGTGACATTTTATCAGGAATCCCTTAGTTCACACAGACCTGCGCACATACGTATACTAGTATACGCTGACGGACACATCGAAACACAACAGTTACCAAATCAAATGAGCGATTTTTCACATAAACATATATACGCATATCCGCGTCGCGCACATGGAAAGATAGCTGTGGAGATTTTATAGTTTTACCATTATGGAGACATGTGACATGTATAATAGGGGCCCGATTTCAGGTGGGACAATGATCTAGAGATGTGCAAGTTTTGACAAAGGGATCAAAAAAAAAATCTGCAGTGGATATGGTCACCACAGAATAGAAATATGTAACTACATGGTTATTCTGTGATAATTCGTATTTTTAAACAGAGTTGAAATATTAATGTTCAGTATATTTCTAATCTTTATCTTATCTACATGTGCTTAAAATAAATTATAATTGCAAGATAAGCGTTGTAAAGAGGAAAAATGTGAAATTATGTAAATTTCTCAGAAAAAAAGGCTGAAAAAAACTAATATATCATAGAAAGAGCTTACAGGATTATTTATATCGAGACTGGAAATATAAAATTTTACATCACTTACATAGTTTGGATTCTGAAGATCTCGCAAATAAATCTGAAATCTAAGCTTTTTCCTGGCTGCCATTTCCATGCATGAACGCTGTGGACACTAAAAAATTATGCATATTGACCTCTTTGTAAGTCTATTTCGAGTTTGTTGTTAATTTCAAGTATGTAGGTCGCAGTACAGTTGAACATTTCAGTTCTGTAAAACACTACCTGCCGTAAATAAATATTAAATCGGAAACCCAACTTTGGTTGTCTATTTCACACGGCCCCGTGTATGTCAATTTAAAAAAACGACCCGCATAATTTTCAATTTCACAAAAGGCCCGCATATTTGTCAATTTCAAAAACGACTCCCATGGTTGTTAATTTGAAAAACGACTTGCGCATTTGTCAATTTAAAAACGACTTGAATAGTTGTCGATTTCAAGCAAACTCATGTACATTTCAATTTCTAGTGATGTTGAATTCAAAGATAAATGGTTGATTTCAGCTTCTGAAACCAAAGATGAAATGCCTGTTATTTTTTTTTATAAATGAAAGTTATAATGAACAAATAATGGGAGGGGGGAACTAAACTATCCCCCCCCCCGCCCAACGCAAAAGTCGGTTGGGGGGGGGGGGGGGGATCGCCCCCTCTGCCCCCCCCCCCCCATTCTGCATATTGTGAACAATCTGTTTCTCAACATTCGTCGAATTCTGCATGTGAACAAAGTGAAACTAAAGTCATCGGTCATAAAACATATTTCGATGTTTTATACACCTGTATAGGCTGTATAAGTGCTAAAATATATTCTTAATTAGTAAATAAGAATATATATTATAATACGTACACAAAGTATTCTTAACACACCAATATTTACATATTGAATACTGCAATACTGGGCATTTAACTGGCATATTTAATTTCTTTTCACAATTTCATTCGAATGCTACTTCCACGATGGCAGTTTAAAAGAAAATATATAGCCGGAGCTAGTACTCGTGTACTTGAAAGACATGTTATTACTTCCACTGGTTGCAGGCGTATCGATAAAGTCATGAAAAACCATAAACATTGGTACAGGCTACTTACCTGAAATAAAAAGGAGTAAATGTGAAATAAATGATCCCGAAGGCGCGTGGTGACTTGGGTATTTAGCAGTCGACAGACCTGCCTGCGCATCTCACATTCGCCCATGCAGGTGGTGCTCGTATAACGAACTATAGCCAATGCTGTATTATCTTTAGTCACCACAATGCGCTGCAAATTGATATTTTGATTAATTAAATTTTATTCACATCTCATAGTTGTATGATACAATAGAATGTAGATGAATAAATAAAGTTGAAATGAAATAATAATTGATGCCATAAAACCCATTCCATTGGAAAACTTTACAAATTATCTGTTTAAAAATAAGTCCCTGAGTAAACCTATAAAAACTTAAAACTTTAAATTAAACCACAATAAATATTGATAACCTTGGGTCCATATTTTAAATTAGTTCAAAAGTCACTAGCCCCAAGGTGTATTATATCTTACGTGCTAGGGCCTAAAATGAATTAAAAGCAGAGTATTTTTTTATATATATGTATAATGTACGTACCATTTGCTTTCAACTTTATTTGCAAATTGCGTTGGGAGGTTTTGTAAATGTTTCAGTTTACTAATTAAAAAAATTCTCTAATTATTTCTTCAAGTTGGATCTCCCATACTCGCAAATCATAAACTCATTGTCTTTATATAGATGGCGCCACTTGTTACTACCCTGTGTCCGGTGGTGTTTGCAATGGCCGCCAGAGGGCGTTACATCGTTTGACGTGCACCTGAGTTGACTTCGGACCCGGGTGCCAGTTGGATGTCAAACCAAGTGAGAAGTCATGACAGACAGGAAATATGACATTGTGATTTTTGGAGCTACTGGTTTCACCGGCCAGTATGTCGTGGAGGAGGTGGCACGCACGGCAGAAGAAGAAAAAGACCTGACATGGGCGGTGGCCGGCAGAAATATGTCTAGGCTACAGCAATGTTTGAGCCAGGCCTCCAAACATACCGGTAACTCCATATAAATATAAAGTTTGACACTTGCACTTGACCATTAACTGTATAACTTACAATAGGCACAGCGACCGTTACACTGCAAGGTCCTACGTTAGGTCCTTAATCAACTGTACATTTTGCATATGTAATGAATCGCTATTTATACAGGTTAGCCTAAAAATGTAAAAAAAAAAAAAATGTTTTCAATGTTAATTATATAATTATCAGTCATAGTTCATTGCCTTAAATATTAGGGATTAATCATTGATTTCATATGTAGTGCAATGCTGATGTTATTAAAATGAATTGTCATTTTATTGAATGCGCATGATTTGAAGCACAGGAGCTTGACGTGTAACCAGGAAATATCTTTGGAAGTTTCTCATAGTGATTGTGACATGGATCACAGTCATAGCAAATGATGACAGTATATATGCTTATCATAAAATCACATAATATTATGTCATCATTTATAATACATGGTAATAATTTGAATTTTATTGAACTACCAAATTAATACCTTATGATTTCCTGTACATATGTTATGATTGTTTTATTGGAATTTAATAATGAATGCCTATTAACATAAACCAGGAAATATTTTAAAGTTCTTTCATTTTGACTTAACAGCAGGACATGTTTCAACAGGTCTAAACATATACCCCATATTTCCACAATATTTTATTTATAATTCTGTTGGACTGTTTTCTCACTTCCTGATTATTTTATCCCATATAGTCTGCAAGAAGGTTTGGTCTCTCTCTAGTAAATTAGCCCTATCCCTTATTCCATCACTGCACTCAATTTTTGGAAGGGATATATCAGTTAATGAAAATATCACCAAATTTCAATTGGCATCCTATGTAGAATAGGTTACTGATTTATTCCTTTACAAAATATGACATTGACTGAATAATCTACATTAATCAATCCAACTGGACCATACATGCATAAAACTGCCTAGCCTGACAAGTGCCTTGGTTAATTATATCATTCCTCATCCTAGGTACAAATTGTGATAAGCGATACAATGAGGAACAGTGAGGGGAATGGTTGGACAGAACTGTTCATATGCGTTTGGGAAGAGAACTGTTGGGAACAGAACAAAGTGATAGAACTGACAGAACTGTTTATATACGTTTAGGCACCTACTGTGGTTGACTTCATACTGCAGGGCTGAAATTTCGCGATTTTCTCCATTTTTAGCAAACCTGTGAGCTTATGCGATGGTGCGGCGGCGTCCGTTGTGTCGTACCTTGTGCATCATGCATCATCTGTACATTAACCAAAGCTATCTCAAAAACGGCAGAAGCTATTACAACCAGATTTTTTGCAAATAATCAGTCATCTGAAAAACTCTATCGGATTTTGTTTATTTTTTTCTAACTGCATTTTCTTAGATTTTATAGGGAAAAAGCTAAAAAAGCTTCTTCTCCCAAAATGTCCAGCCAAGTTGTCCAATATTTCACAGAAATGATCCCTGGAACAATCTTTCTCAAGTTTGTTAGAATAGGTCTAGTTCGGAGATTTTTGGCCGAGTTACAGGAGGTTGAACTTAGTCATCTGTCCAAAAAAGCACACTAAAATTAAAATCTCAGAAACGGCTAGAGCTATAATCACCAAATTTTATACCAATGTTTGCCACATGTGTCATATCTGAAATTGAGGTATTGGTGGTGCCACTTACATTGATGTGTTTTTTACAAGCAAAAATGTAATTTTAAACTCTTCTAGCTTATACACTGATTTATGATGAAACTGTTAAGCTTATTGGTTTAAACTTTACAAGAATTATTCTATGGTAGGGTTCTGCAAGTTTTATAAGAATAGATTGGGTAAATACAGCTTTACAAAAGCATTGTAGCCAATTGAAAAAGGCTTTCTGTATTTGAAAACAGATTTGACAACATGCTGAGTTTCAGCAGACAAGTAAAGAGGTCACTCAGTACAAACAGGTGGGGTCAAAACATCACCATGGCAACCAACCTGGCTCTGGCAGGTGTCTAGACAATGTGTCTAGGCGTCTAGACATCTAGACACAATGTCTAGATGCAGAATTCCCAGATTATTGGAACTATCTTTCAACTGTTTGAAAAAACTTGGTTTGCATTTTAAGCGAATCTGGTTTGACATCAGGTCATATGTGAACTGCTGCGCCCTCATTTTTGGTTGACCTCTGACCTTTCCTCGCTGCCCAGCGTCCATTTGTGCGTCTGTTTCCACACATAAACCCACATATCTCGGGAACCGTTTGACCGATCAGGCTAAAAATTTTTCACAAATGTAGCCCTTTGATAGCTTTATAACATACACTAAAAATGGTGGCGCAACCTGTAACAAATTTTGCACAGCGTCCATCTGTTCATCTGCCTTGGGATAAAATCACTCATATCTCAGCAGTGGTTTGACTTTTCCACCTGAAATTTTTGACCGATCAGGCTAAAAATTTTTCACAAATGTAGCCCTTTGATAGCTTTATAACATACACTAAAAATGGTGTTGCAACCTGTAACAAATTTTGCACAGCGTCCATCTGTTCATCTGCCATGGGATAAAATCACTCATATCTCAGCAGTGGTTTGACTTTTCCACCTGAAATTTTGCAGGTTTATGCATCCTGGACAGCTTTCTCGATTTTATGACAGGTGGGGCCACCTACATTCAGGTTTACTCTGCAATCATCCAAGCTATATCTCAGGAACCGTTTGACCGATTGGGCCAAAATTTTGCCTGTGTATAGATCTCACATAGCTCTTCATTAGAGGCAAAACTGATGGCGCCACCTGCAACCATTTATGCACAGCGTCCATTTGTTCATCTGCCATGGGATAAAATCACTCATATCTTAGCAGTGGTTTGACTTATCCACCCGAAATTTTGCAGGTTTATGCATCCTGGACAGCTTTCTTGATTTTATGACAGGTGGCGCCACCTACATTCACGTTTACTCAGCAGACATCATAGCTCATATCTTGGCAGACATCATAGCTCATATGATGCAGGTTTATACATCCTGAACAATTTTCTCGATTTTATGACAGGTGGCACCACCGACATTCACGTTTACTCAGCAGACATCATAGCTCATATCTTGGGAACCATTTGACAGATTGGGCCAAAATTTTGCTTGTGTATAGATCTCACATAGCTCTTCATCAGAGGCAAAACTGATGGCGCCACCTGCAACCATTTATGCACAGCATCCATCTGTTTATCTGCCTTGGGATAAAATCACTCGTATTTCAACAGTGGTTTTACTTATCCACCTAAAATTTTTGCAGGTTTATACATCCTGGACAATTTTCTCGATTTTATTACAGGTGGCACCACCTACATTCACGTTTACGCTGCAGACATCCAAGCTAATATGCAACACACCTCACTCTATTCCCCTTACCACTTAATCCATGCCTCACTTCACCCGTCCCACTTTGATTTCTGCGGATACACATTATCGCTTGTTGACTACCCATATTCTAGTTTTAAAATGTCCTAGTCTGAAACTTGCAGGTCCGAAACGTCCATTTTGCTGAAATCATAATGACTAAGGTAGATATGCAGGACTTAAGAGGATCAATATTAAATTTTAAAAATAAACCTCCATTCATACTCCCAAACTGTGCACAGGTTCTCATTAGGCCTGTAGGCCTTGTTTATATTTTGCAAGGGTTTTATTTTCGTGATTTCACTAGAACCTATAACAAATCTTTGGTAAAGCCATACCTCTGTGTATTATAAAATCAGAATAAGTCATGAGTTTGTAATATTCTTCTTGTATAACAATGGATCCGTACACACAGCACAGGTAGTTTAGTTCACATTTAAGGGAACGTTTTCCCTATACCTGCATGGATGTAACTTATTATAACATTTCTCACTGATCTAACCTATTCCCATACAAATAATGGCTACACTAAATAAGAACGACATACTCAATTGGCCAATTATCCCAGTGAGGGTTTCATTTTTGCGATTATTTCTCATTCGTGAATACAGTATTCCTTGTGCAACATGAAGACGCCGTATAACCCCTACATATTACCATTAATACAGAAGCTTAGATGCCATTGGGACTTAAATTACTGTCAATAATTAGTATGAATGAAATAATTGGCACTCGCTGTAAATAATATGAGATATTGCTTCCTTACCATGCGTGTCTTAGAATCTTATGGTTGTTTCAGCCAACAGGAATCTGGCACAGTTGAAAACACTGCGATGAATGGGAAGAACTATTATGAAAATGAGAGTCTATCCTGGGAAGTGGGCTGATTATGCAGGGAGAGGTTCATTTGCATAGATTCCCCACCTAATTTGTATGGAATTCCCACTAGGTCTGTCAACAAACCATGAAGTTGACTCTCACGGTACCAAGCTGTAGCGCTTACACCACTGATGGTGAATCAAGGGGTACAAACTGTAGCTAGCGTCATCCATGTCTGTAATGTTTTACAGGAAAAGATCTGGAGGATGTGCCTATAGTGATTGCTGATGTCAAGTCTGAGCAGTCTCTTCTAGAAATGGCCAAGCAGGCTCATATTGTGCTGAACTGTGTAGGACCAGTATGTACTTAATATTTCTACACACATGTAAGACATAATATCATTGTGAAGGAAGTTTCAGATTCTCATGATTTAAACTTTATTTTTAGGATTTGCATCAAGCACTCATATGAGGCAAAGACTTATTTGCAGTTGTAACAGCTGCGGCAAGATTTGCTTGTTAAATTCTTGTGTATGACGGGACATATTATGCTATACTCGCGGTCCGTCTGTGAACTTTTAGCATTGCTGTGATAATTTACCAGGGTTTTCATGAATTTTCAGTAAACTCCCCATAATAACTTAACAAAAAATTGATCTTGGCTGAGTTGGATTATGGACAAAATCCATGCATAGTTAATGAGGTCAGATTTCACAAGATATGCAATTGGCGTATTAATTATGCACCAGTTGCAGTGCCCTTTGTTTTTGATTTGAGAGAACATATCCTGGAAACAAGTGTTATAAATGGATTAACATCTATGTAAAGGAACATGAAATTTGTACATTTGTACTTATGATAGGTAATTGTAAAGTTTATTGACCACTTAATAAATTGATAACAGATAACAAGAGTTTGTGATAAGGTTGTTGTACTGGTCTTTATTTTTAGTACCGTTTCTATGGTGAGCAAGTGGTCAGAGCTTGTATTGAAGGAGGGGCTCATCACCTTGACATAAGTGGAGAGCCTCAGGTAAATATATAGCAGTGGAATATTTATATTCCCTTTCAAGTTGACAGTACTTCTTAATATATCCCTAGATACAAGCCTTAATGTAAGTTAAGATTATTTAGAATCATAAATTGGAAAGTCTTCCTGGTACACTTTTATGTCCATAAAATATTCTAAGAATCTTATATTCAAACTCCCACCACAACATTTTAAAACAGACCCATAAGTGTCCAGCAGCCATGTAACCCTTTTAAAATTGAGTGAGTGTGCAAAGGATAGTTGGAAACTTTACTGACAAAATAAGTTGCATTTCAAAGAAAACCTGATAATGTTACAAATTTACAATCTATATACCAAGTCCACTGCTGAAGACTGATCATGCAGTCTCATATACGGTATACACAGTTTGTCTAAAACTGAAGCACAAATTTCACTTTTTTATATCATCAGTAAAAAGTGATTTCTCTCTGTAAAAAAGCCTACTTTTATATATAATTTAATTTTGAATTAATTATCTAAAAAATTGAAATATAATTAATTTCAGTATCTAGAGAAGATGCAGCTGTTGTATGATGGGAAGGCAAGGGAAGCTGGCGTGTATGCGATTGGGGCCTGTGGCTGGGACAGCATTCCAGCCGACATGGGGACCACTTTCACCAGAGACAATTTTGATGGTATGGCAAGCTAAAGTTTTAACAGGAATATGCAAAAATATAGACCATTTTTCCATTGAGCTGAAACTGGTGTAAATTTTTACTTTAACACAGTCTAATACGCATGACCATAATGATAACACCCTACACAAGTCAATTTAGAAAAAAAAGATCACAAATGGAATATGTGATGCCTTTTAATAATATAACACAACACACAACAACATAATAAAACAACATCTATGTTCAACTTCTTAGTTGCATGTTAGTGAACTTTGTTGCACTTTAATGTTTAAGTTGAAGTCGCTGACATAGCAAATTCAATTTATAGGCTCACTAGCCATAATACAAGCCTACTCATAATTTGACTTGAGTATTTCGCTAGAGTTACCTGGACCAAGAACTTTAGTACTCTTTCTGCATTAACTGATTGATTCCATATCATGCAGAACCTTTTGTCTGATCTTTTGTTCAATAAATACTTCATACAAATCACCAAAGTAATTGCCCTTTGACCTCATGCTTGCACCAGTCAGTTGCTTGTGTACTTTCAATTCAGTGTGTATGATTTGTATCCCTGATGTAAGTAGTATAATTTATCAACAGTTCTCTGATAATGCACAGTCATATTATTAAAATCTTGTCTTTTTAGAATGCATCCAATGCCTTTTTCCCTCCAAATGATTATGGTCTATAGGCCTAATGATTATGGCTGGTAATTAGCATATATGTAAAATGATTATTTTCCTCTGACAGTACATTGACTATCAAGTATGATATTTCCTTTTCCATCAGTAGCGGTATAGATTATTCAGATCATCTTTGTACTATCAAGTCTGTGGCTAGTACTGGCTACACTTTCAAAGACCTTGATTCAGTGAGCTGCTGTGGTGACTGTTTCATAAATCATGGAAAAGGCAAATGAACTAACCAAATGACTCGCATACTCTATTTCTGCATGGACATCTGGTGGGATGTTTCAATAAAATGTTAAAAGTAGCTGGCATGGAGAATCTTGTCAGTAAAATAAAGCCATATAAGCCTGTGCTGTATCTTATTTATCCTGTTCAGACCACGTGTGAATAGTACAGATATATTGTTTGTATATTGTTCGTAAGATTTAATTGGCAGTTGTGATTTCAGCCTAAAAATTTTGCAAGCTTTGTTTGTTATTCATGAAAAAGCTTGCTGAATTACTTTTATGTAAAAGTGTAGCCACAGACTGAATAGTATGAAAGTGATTCAGATGATTGCTAAAACTATTCAGTTAGTTAACAAGGATCAGTCAAGGATCCTGGAATAAGGTTTCTATAGGACTGGATGCAAAATATCTGGTAATTTTGTTAGAATCATGGTCATAGTCTTCCCTGAATAATTACATCAGTATAGAGCATTTCTGAGTCAATTCCATTTCTTATTTTGACTGAGTATTAAAAAAAAAAGGGATTTCAATTTGCAAGTGTTTATTATATCAGCTAATTCTGCTTTAATTTTCAGGTGACATGAATGCTGTAGAGAGCTATGTTGAAGTCCATTCTGGGCCAAAGGTTAGACTTCTTTCACACCTGCCTTGATAAGGTCATATCTGCAAATAGCTTTATAAGTAACAGGTAGTGAGATCTAGCAGCAGAAGCGTGAAACTATAATTTTAAGGTTGTAACACCTAACCATTCTAATCAAAGTCAGGATGTTAGAAGTGTGCAGTGGGGCAATTTATATTAATTTATTGCATTTATGATATGAAATATATTACAATAAAATATATGTCATATAAATACTCATATTTAGTCTTTTGTGGAATTTACATTTGAACAAATGGCTACCCTAAATGTAGCAATTCAAACACTGCATTATGGATGAAATGTTTTAAAATTTAAATCCAATATCACTATTAAAAACTTGAAAAAGTAGAAAAAGTAACAACTAATTATGTAGGAGGAATTTTCTGATATAAATCACTTGAAGACAAATTTAATTTTAATGCACTGGTAGTTCACAGGATGTAGCATTTTTCTCATTATATGAGTCAAAGGTTTGGTTTTTGTAGTTTCAAGAAGACATAATAACATTTAACTATAGAAGACAATTTTTCTAAGCAATGATTGAAGAGAACTGGCTGAATTAATTACAGACCTGTAAGAAAAACATCTGTGTCCAAACACCAAATATTAATCATTTTGTGGCAAATTTTGACCTGTATACATAGAATTTATTTTCTGTAATATTTGTAATGTTACTGAAGAAGTGCTGTTTCATAGGAAACAGTTTCAAGCATGATGTATTCTAAAGTATTACTTGTAATGAATGTGGGTACTATGCAGACAATAGTTTCTATGAAAACTTTCTACTTAGATGTCACTGTGGCTGGTGAGATGACCATGCAGATTGTGTATGACAGTTTATATATTAATATGTTATGTCTTATTATATACTTATATATAGTATAAGTGCTCAGAATTGTGGAGATGATTTATGTGAGCTTATGAACATATGCAAGGTAGATGATTAATGAAGTTGGATCCTTCATGCTGGTGATCTGATTGTGCACAACTCTTATTATTCATGATGAAAATGGTTTAGGTAGACTTTCTACAAGTTAATTTCGAAGAATTTATTAAAGTAAAACATGTTACTAAAGATTATCTTGGTTTTTTAGAAGGTAATAAGTTTGTTGACTGTTTTAGGGAGGAGGAGGGCACTTTGCTACCTTTCAGTCGGCCATTTATGGGTTTGCCCATGCTCACGAGTTAATAGCACTGAGGAAACAGCTCTCTGCTGTTAAAGTTCCAAAGAGCAAGTTCCGGCCACCTAAAAGGTAGCTACTGTGGTAGGATGTTAGACCAACAGCAGCAGACCCAGATGGTTCTATCAAATATTTAAAGAAATTCTAACCGGAAAAACAAGGAGTTTGGGAAATGATAACTTGTGTCTTGGACATGGGGTCACAAAATTTGTACTGACTTGCTCCATTCATTTATGATATTCTTGGCTGATGTTTAGGTTCATAGTGAGGATTCTCTATAAGCACATGAGCTGATACATGTATTCCAAGCCTTACTCTGTCTAAGACCAAACTTTTTTTCTCAATGTTCTGCCACTACTTGTGGGATATGCCTCTCAGGTAACAACTAGCTCCCTCCTCCTCCCCTTTTTTGGAGATGATAGCTCCAGGAGATTCTGTCACTGGGTTTATCATGCCTGTTCAGGGTTCTACCAAATTGTACTCTGGTATGGATTTTGTCAAAGACATCACTCTATCCCTTTTTCTGTGTCTATCTATCTAATCTTTTTATGTGTATATAATCTTTTCATCAATACCATCCTTGGCCTGATCCATTACTTGTTTGTGAATTGGGGGACATATTCAGACTTGAAGCATCTAATTCTGTTGTCTGTAATCATTTGCAGGAATGTCCTTTTTTTGTATATTCTTTTTTTGTTTATTGTATGATTGCTCATTCCTAGTTGTCCGACGTATGGTTTCTTAAGGCAAACCATTCTTTTGGCAAAAAAGAAGGTGGTGTAGCAGTTTGGTCTGCTTGAGGTTGGTGAATTATCTGAAATTGATTGATGAATAGTGGTGGATGATGATTAGAGGAAGAATATATATCTCCTGTTCTTATATACCAATATGTAAAATTGTATTAACCTGTCAATATCTTTGATGGATAAAGCCGGAAGGACTTCACTTCGGCACTTGGCAGTCAGCCATCCATGGGCTGGCCAACTGGCATGAGCTGCGAGCTCTCCGCAAACAGCAACGTGCTTTAGTAACTTTACCCAAGAACAAGCACAGAATGCCGGGAAGGTAGTCATATATGTGTAAACCAAAGAATGCTCTGTATATATGTAGTTAGTGCTTGTCCTGGTTCAGGTTGCTATAAAACATGATGTGTATTGATGCTTTAATAGTGACCCATGATTGAGAATCAGTTATACAAGACTATTGTTTCAATGATTTCAGTCCTGTTCTACTTAAATGACTGCCCTGATCCACTTCCAGCTCATTAAAGTGTACAATATAGTAATGTAAAAATTTGATGTTTCATTGATTTTTCCTCAGTTACAGTTGGCTCTTGCAATTAACATGATGTTTTTGTGGCCAGCTGTTTCCTATCATACTTTATTTAACCATATTGATTATTTTAGATCTTGCTGTACCGTCACAGTATTTATGTCACTATCAGCTTGGTTTGCTTCTGTTATGTCTCTGTTACAGTATAGTTTATTTGAAATCTGCTATTTTCCAGCTTAAAATATATTAGAAATGTTAGAGATTTAAAATTCCATAAGTCAAATATTTTGTTGTTGCAATATTGTCTATTTAAATAATTTAAATATTCAGTATTTAAGGGATTTTTATCTGATCTTAATTTCTAATATGATTATCAAGTGGTTTCATATTTCTTGCATTTAAGGAATTCATTCTAATCTGCAGTAATACATAAGTATAACCATTGATTTCACAGTCTTGTTTAAACATCTAATAAAACTCTTAATTTTTAAGTATTCATTGTCTTCATTGAATAGGACTTATCAGATTCTAAAACAGTACAAGAACTTGAGATTGTGGTGAATTGCAGAAAATACAAACCTTTTTGATTGTGTTTAACAAGTGAATTAAGTATAATGTATACTTTCACATTTTCTACAGGCCCCCAGTGTTTCACAGTGATGTGGCCAGTGGCTACTGTGTTCCCTTCCCAGGAAGTGACCGTTCGGTGGTGAACCGCACACAAATCTTCAACTATTCTGTCCGGAAAGAGAGACCTGTAGGAGTTCTTTGTATTTACATGCTAGGATAGGTGTTTTATAATCTTGGCAGCATCCATCTGTCTGTTTACTTTTAGTGTTGCTCTGATAACCCACCAGGGATTCAATGGATTTTCATGAAACCCACTATAATTTCTAACCAATAAATAATCTTGCCAAGGTTTGATTCTATGCAAAATCCATGCATATTCAATAAGGTTAGAGGTCAAAGGCAACAAGACATATGTTGGGTGTATTGTATACTCTTGCATTTGTTTAATTTTGAGAAAAAAAACTGCTGTTTGCTTGTCTATTCATGAACTATTGTATTTTAAGAAGGAATTCTTCTACAAGATTAACATAGTCATCTTGGAATCTAATTGGTTTAATTTAAATGATCTGTAATCAGAAAAATTTGTTGCAAGTGTTTAGTTTACATTAGTTGTCGCATAAATAAAAAACTGGATATTCATTCCTAATGTATATCCATTCACTTAATTTTTAGCTCAGCTGACTGTAAGTCATCTGAGCTATAGCGATCACCCTTTTTCTGTCGTCTGTCCAGCCGTCTGGCCGTCCGTTAACAGGGCACAAATCGTAACATCTGGACCTGGGATCTTCTCACTTGACATCCAGGGAGGTCCATAAAAAATCTCCTTGGACACCAAAAATTAGGTCTCTGTTACCCATATCCTTCAAGCTATGGGGCTCCAAAGTACCCCCCAGAATAATGGAAAATTTGATACAAAAGCTCAAATGTCTGAATAACTACTGCGGTGGATCACCATGATTCTCTGCATGAATATTGATCATGGGATGTTTCATCAGTTCCTGCAAACTGGTGGCACTACCTGTATTTTTCTTTCCAATTTTTTACGAATTTTTTTTCTTTATTTTTAGCTCAGCTGACTATAAGTCATCTGAGCTATAGTAGTGGTCCATTGTCCGTCGTCCGTCCGTCTGTCCGTCCGTCCGTCCGTCCGTCCGTCCGTAGATGTGGCACGTTTTGAAACCATAAGACCTAGGAATACAAAATTCAGCATAATGTTAGATGTCCCCAAGATCTCCTACCAAGCCAAAAACTGGGTCTTTGCGACTTCATTCCTTTGAGAAATTAAGGTAAAAACCTCAATTTTTTATTAAAAACCTATTTTCACCTTTCAGGACTGCCTAATATCAAAACCACTCATCTGTTTTTCCTCATATTTCCTATAAATAATCCTCTATATAATTCCTATGTACATGCCAAAAATTAGGTCTGTATTATATAATTTAAAAAAGTTATGGGCCCAAACATAATGCATTTTGTAAATAATCAGGAAAGAAATTTTATCACTTAACACAAAACTTGTTAAAGCTAAGCACTTTTTTTCCAGTAATATTACTTTTATTAATCAAAATTAAATTGTATACCCAAAATAAGATCAAAATCTTTTAAATTTTTTAAAATATTAGCAAAAATAAAAAATTGGTACCTTAAATTTTGCCCAACTTTGACCATGGCACGTTTTTTTGCTGTAACCGCTGTGGATTTAATTTTCACAGCATGTTTTTGTTCGCATTTCAACTGTTAACACCAAAAATTTGAAACCAGTTGATCAAAAACTGTAGATTTTATTCAAGTTTTCAAGCACCATGTCACATATTGCTAGTGTTATGCAGTTTGCTAGAGCTCAGCTCCCGAGCTTCAGCTCTAAGTTCCTTAAATTTGGCATACAGTTGGATTTCTCCAAAATCCCCTACCATGCCAAGAATTTGGTCACTAGGACTTAATACCTTCGAGATATTAATGAAAAACTTCATTTTTCCATTAAAAACCCATTGTTACACTTCAAGACTGCCTAATATCAAAACCACTGATCTGACTTTAATCATAAATAATATACATATTTTTCATTCTCTATGCACATGCCAGAATGATGTCAGTATTGCGTAATTGTTTTAAGTTATGGGCCCAAACATAATGCACTTTGTAAAAAATCAAGAAATATATTTACTCCCTTAACAAGGGCATTGCTGAAGCTAGAGATTTTTTTGTCAGGGATGTAACATTATTTAATCAAGATTCAATTGAATACCCAAAATTAGTTCTGAATTTTTCAAATTTTATAAGTTATTAGCATAAATATAAAATTAGTACCTTAAATTTTGCCCAACTGTGACCATGGCACGTTTGTTTCCCGTGAGCACTGTTGATATAATTTTCATATCATGCACACATAAGGATTTCAGCTTTTTAGTTTAGAAAGCTGAAAGAAATTGGCCAAATATTGTAGCTTTTAATAATGTTTTTTATGAGACCCTGTCAGACTTTGGCTCTCTCCAGCCCCTCTTGAGTCACCACTTTGTTGACCTTGTTGACCTTTCATCAAATTATGCACGCTTGAGGCGAGAATCCAGGCAGCTTATGGCCAGCCACAGTTGATCCAGGTGTCCAACCCAACTCATCTAGTAGTTTTAACCAACAACATAACAATAAACAATAAATTAATAAACTTTTATTGGTTTTTAATAACAAATTAAAGAAAAATAGAAAAGGAATTTGTTAGTTTATAATAACAGAAAATTAACTTGCAGTTACTGATGATATAAGAATCTTGTATCGATGGGTAGAATGTCACATATTCCAAATAACGCCATGCAGTCACCTATGGCATTTTTCAGTTCAATTTTAATGATAAAGAAGTAAATCATATTATTCATTACTAATCATTAGGGATTATATGAAGGAAATTAATGATAGACAAAGATGCAGTTGATAATATTAATCTAGATTCCTACTGTGTCTAGTGTGTACATTGATGTGAAATTAGTCCAAAATGAATTTTTTACAGTTATTTTTTAATATAAATAAAGGCCATAAAACCAGGTACTTATGATCATTATTTAAATGTGTGAATTTTGTATATTCTGGATTCTCAACATCTTTGTTTGGTGAAAACTGAATAAATACCAGACATGGTGCGAATACTTTGTAATTGTATTTAAATACGAATATGATTATGTACTCCATTATAAAATTTCTTGCATAAAGAATGGGAATTCAGGTAAAAATGAAAGTATATGAATACTCGTGCAAATACTTTCAAAATGTATTCATGAATGCATTCATGAATATATTCTGTAATATTATTTTAATAATTATATCAGTTATATTTCATTTTAAAAAATCATATGATTCTCTTATTATTTTTAATTAAAATTATATTTGGGACAATATTTGTAATTTTTTAATAAATAGTTAAACTCTTATATTATATGTTCTGCTTATAAGTTATATGGCCAAGTCAAAATCTGTGTGACAGTAGTACTCCATTTGTTAATAAAATAAATGAAATCAATCCTCTTCCCTGTCTCCAAAGGTACTATCAAAATCATACATAAGCTAAACAACAACAACTCATAATACAGCTTATATTTATTACCACACAAAACCAGCATGTGCCTCATTTCTAAATAATATTTTTTTATCATATATAACAGCTGAGCGTCGTGACCCATAGGTCCCTTGTTGAGACTTTCAAAGAAGCTGTCATCTGTTAACAGGGCACAAATCATAACCGCTGGACCTTGATTCTTCTAACTTCACATCAAGGGAGGTCAATAAAAAGTCTCTGTAAAAAACGTGAAATTAGGTCTCTGTTACCCATATCCTTTGTAGTAAGTACCCCTCAGAATAATTAAAAATTTGATACAAAAGCTGCAGTATCTGTATAACTATTGCATTGATCACCATGATTCTTTGCAGGCATATTGATCATGGAGTGTTTCATCAGTTCCTGCAGACTGGTGGCGCCACCTTTATATATTTTTTAATTTGTACACATTTTTTTCTTTTTTTTAGACTTTCAAATAAAGCCTGATCTGTTAACAGGGTACAAATTGTAACCGCTGGACCTGCGATCTTCTAACTTGACATCAAGGAAGGTCCGTGAAAAGTCTCTGTGGATACATGAAATTAGGTCTCTGTTACCCATATCTTTGAAGCTATGGGGCTCGCAAGTACCCCTAAGAATAATTTAAAATGTAATACAAAAGCTGCAGTATCTGAATAATTAATGTACTGATGGCCATGGTTTTTTGCATGCATATTGATCATGGAGGGTTTCATCAGTTCCTGCAGATTGGTGGTGCCACCTATATTTTTTTTTAAATTGGTACGCAATTTTTTCTCTTTTTGAGACTTTCAAATAAAACCTCATCTTGTAACAGGGCACAAATCGTAACCACTTGACCTAGAATCTTCATACGTGACATCATGAAAGTCTTCATGGAAATCTGAAATTAGGTCTCTGTTACCCATATTGTCTGAGCTATAGGACTTGTAAATACCCCCAAGAATAATTAAAAATTTGATACAAACAATAGCTCCAGTATCTGGAATAACTTAGGCCTTGAAAGCCATGATTTTTGGGAGATATATATTGATCATGGAGTGTTTCATCAGTTCCTGCAGACTGGTGGCACTACCTGTATTTTTTTTCAAATTTTTACGCATTTTTCTTTCTATTTCTGAGACCTTCAAATGAAGTTGTCATCCGTCCAACAGCCCACTGAAACCCATTTCTTAGGACTCCTCACAAAATTCATGATTTGTTTGCACTCTGGCAGTCATTTTGCTCATTGTTCCACATTCCTTGAATTCAGCTGAGCGTCTTGGCCCATGGGCAACTATTTATATGATCATAATAATCATTGTAATCATATGATCATATGATTATTGTAATTGTAATAGAATGATGTCCAATATTTCTTTTTTTTTTTTTTTTTACCAGCTGCAATTCCGAGCATACTTTGTCACAGGAACCATCCTGAAGACCATTGGTTTGATTCTTTTTGGTATCATCTTTGGCATCATGGCCAAATTCAGTTTTGGGAGGAAACTTCTTGAAAGTGTAAGTACATATTGATCCTTATATATTTATTATACAAGATCATTGTTCAGAATAAAATTATATCCCATAAGTTACTGCAGAGAGGTATATTTACATATATATCACTTTGTTTTACTTGGAAAGAAGCACTTGACCGAGGAACATTAACACATGAAATAATTACACAAAATTTAATCAGACTTCTTCCATAGGCAATACCAGGTATACTTTTTACAGGCACTATAGTACCTACCACTGATAGTGAAGCATTTCCATATTATATTTGATGGTGGTGTCATTCAACTTCTGTCAGGGAAATAGGTCATGTCTTGGAAATTTCTGAGTTTGGTCTTAAAATATTGTGAAGAATGCCCCTAAATCTTGAATAATTTTAGTTTTTTAGCTCAGCTGACTGAAAGTCATCTGAGCTATAGCGATCACTCTTTGTCCGTCGTCCGTCTGTCCGTCTGTCTGTCTGTCCGTCTGTCCGTCTGTCCGTCTGTCCGTCCGTTAACCAGGCACAAATCGTAACCGCTGGACCTAGAACCTTGTAACTTGGGATTCTGAGAGGTCCATAAAAAATCTCCTTGGAAACCAGAAATTAGGTCTCTGTTACCCATATCCTTTGAGCTATGTGGCCCCAAAGTACCCCCCAGAAAAGTCAAAAATTTCATACAAAAACTTCAATATCTCATTAACTACTTGACTGATGGTCATGATTTTTGGCATACATATTGATCATGAGATGTTACATCACTTCCTGCAGACTGGTGGCGCCACCTGTATTTTTCGATTTTTTACGAATTTTTTTCTCTATTTTTGAGACCTTTAAAAATGTGAACATCTGTTAACAAGGCACAAATCATAAAGACTGGACTTAGAATCTTAATTCTTGACACACTGAGAGGTCCATGAAAAATCTCCTTGGAAACCAGAAATTAGGTCTCTGTTACCCATATCCTTCGAGCTATGGGGCCCCAAAGTACCCCCCAGAATAGTAAAAAATTTCATACAAAAACTTCAATATTTCAATAACTACATCACTGATGGTCTTCATTTTTGGCATACATATTGATCATGAGATGTTCGATCAGTTCCTGCAGACTGGTGGCGCCACCTGTACTGTTTGATTTTTTACGATTTTTTCCTCTATTTTTGAGACCTTTGAGGATGCTGTCATCTGTTAGCGTGGCACAAATCGTAACGACTGGACCTAGAATCTTCATTTTCGACACACTGAGAGACCTATGAAAAGTCTCCATGGAAACCAGAAATTAGGTCTCTGTTACCCATATCCTTCGAGCTATGGGGCCCAAAATTACCCCCCAGAATAGTCAAAAATTTCATACAAAAACTTCAATATCTCATTAACTACATCACTGATGGTCATGATTTTCGACATACATATTGATCATGAGATGTTTCATCAGTTTGTGCAGACTGGTGGCGCCACCTGACTTTTTCAATGTTCAGGAATTGTTTTCTCCATTTTTGAGACCTTTAAGGATGTAGTTATCTGTCAACAGGGTACAAATCGTAACGACTGGACCTAGAATCTTCGTTCTTGACACACAGGGAGACCCATGATAAGTCTCCATGGAAACCTGAAATTTGGTCTCTGTTACCCATATCCTTTGAGCTATGGCACTCCAAAGTACAGCTCAGAATAATGGAAAATTTGATACAAAAGCTAAAGTATCTGAACAACTAATGCAGAGATAACCATAATTGTTTGCATGGATAATGATCATGGAGTGTTTCACAAGTTTCTGCAGACTGGTGGCACCACCTGTATTTGTTCGTTTTTTTTTTACGAAATTTTTCTGTATTTTTGAGACCTTTAAAGATATGAACATCTGTTAACAGGGCACAAATCATAAAAACTGGACCAAGAATCTTCATTCTTGACACACAGGGAGACCCATGAAAAGTCTCCATGGAAACTTGAAATTAGGTCTCTGTTACCCATATTCTTTAAGCTGTATGGGTCCAAAATACCCCCCCCCCCCCCCCCCGCCAGAATAATGGAAAATTTGATACAAAAACTGCAGTATTTCAATAACTACAACACTGATGGTCATGATTGTCGGCATACATATTGATCATGAGCTGTTCCATCAGTTTCTGCAGACTGGGTGTGCCACCTCTATTTTTTTTTCAAATTTTTACGAATTTTTTTCTTTTTTTTGAGACCTTTAAAGATGTGGTTATCTGTCAACAGGGTACAAATCGCAACAACTGGACCTAGAATCTTCATTCTTGTCATGCAAGGAGGCCCATGAAAGGTGCCTGTGGAAACTTGAAATTAGGTCTCTGTTACCCATATCCTTCAAGCTATAGGACTCCTAAGTATCCCTCAGAATAATGGACAATTTGATACAAAAACTGAAGTATCTGAACAACTAATGCAGAGATCACCATGATTTTTTGCATGGATATTGACCATTAAGTGTTTTTATTAGTTTCTGCAGACTGGTGGAGCCACCTGTATTTTTGTATCCGCCAAAACGAAGTTTTGCGGATACTATGTTTTTGACCGAGTTCCTCCACCGCGGCGGCGTTCGTTTCCAGAGAGCTCCTCGGAGACTAATGGACCGATTTTTCCCAAACTTACACCTATTATCGGGTCACATGTGAACTGGTGCCTAACCAATTTGCGTTGACCTCTGACCTTTCCTCTCTATCCAGTGTCCATTTGTGGGTCTGTTTCCACTCATAAACCCTCATATCTCGGGAACCATTTGACCGATCAGGAATTAAATTGATACAAATGTAGCCCTTGGATTGCTTTATAACATACACAAAAAATGGTGGCGCCACCTGTAAACATGTTTGCACAGTGTCCATCTGTTCATCTGCCTTGGGTTAAAATCACTCATATCTCTGCAGTGAATTGACTAATTCACCTGAAATTCGTCATGCGTATACATCCAGGATAGCTTTCTTGAATTTATGACAGGTGGCGCCACCTACGTTCACGTTCACGCTGATGACATCCAAGCTTATATCTTGGGAACCGTTTGACCGATCAGGAAATAAAATTTATACAAATGTAGCCCTTTGATAGCTCTGTAACATACACAAAAAATGGTGGCGCCACCTGTAACAATGTTTGCACAGCGTCTGTCTGTTAGTCTACCGTGGCCTAAAATCACTCATTTCTCTGTAGTGGTTCGACATAACTGCCTAAAATTTTGCAGGTTTATACATCGTGGACAGCTTTCTTGATTTTATGACAGGTGGCGCCACCTACATTCTAGTTAACGCTGCACACATCCAAGCTCATATCTCAGGAACCATTTGACCGATTGGGCCAAAATTGTGCATGTGTTTAGATCTCACATAGGTCTTTATCATACACAAAACTGGAGGGGTTACCTGCAAAGATTTTTGCACAGTGTTTCTCTGTTTGTCTGCCATGGGCAAAAATCGCTCATATACATGTAGTGGTTTGACTTTTCTGCCTAAAATTTTGCAGGTGTATACAACCTGAACAGCTTTCTGGATTTGTGGTAGGTGGCACAACCTACATACACATTTAGGCTGCAGACATCCATGCTAATATGCAACATACCTCACTCTATTTCCCCTTGCCACTCAATCCATGCCTCACTATCCGATTTTGGCAGATACATGTAGTCACTTGTCGGTTACCTGTATTCTAGTTTTAAAAGTTTACACATTTTTCTCTATTTTTGAGATATATAAATACAGACTAAATCTTGGCCTGTTGGTTAATCTGTTTGATGCTTCAGTTGAATGGGTATATACTACCATTCTAATGATAAAATTTCCTTTTGCGAATCTCTTCCCAGTCAGCTGAGCGTCATGACCCATGGGTCACTTGTTTTTGTTGCACTGTCACCTATCATAAATTTTATGAACAACTGGTACATAAGAATGGGTAATATGCTGATCTGTGGCGGATCTATGTTGTTTTGAACTAACCAAATAAAATCTGGTGTTTGTTCCAGTATCCAAGACTGTTTTCTGGAGGTGTGTTCAGTCATGAGGGACCAACTCGTGAGCAGGTAAATCATTATTGATATAAAAAATATGATTACTCAATACAAACAAATATTGAGCTCATTTAATAACAAAAGCTAGGTTACTTCTGCCTTTTTTAGCCCTCAGCCCTTAGGCTGATTGGCTATTGTCGTCACCAAAGCTGTCCGTCCGTCTGTCCGTCCCGCGTCCGTTAACTTTTACTTTGTGATTGGGATATCTCTAAAAGGATTCACGGTAGGCATTTTATTTCTTCGGTGTAGATGTATATTGACAAAATCTCATTCAAGTTTGAAGATGGGTAACCTTGACCTATTTTTCTATGTTTTAGGGCTGATTATAGAAAAACACTTAGAAGCTTATTTCTCAGGAACCATTGGGTAGATTTTCACAAAACTTACTTTGACCACTGGGACTGATGGTTTGTACCTGCTGCACAAGTTTGGTAGCGCCACCTACAGTATCTGATTTTTAATTAATTTTTATCTGATTTTTCAACTTTGGCTTTGTGAGCAGGATATCCCTAAAAGAGTTCACCCTAGGAATTTTATTTCTTTGGTGAAGATGTATATTGACAATATCTTGGTCAAGTTAAAGATGGGTGACCATGACATATTTTCTACGTTTTAGAGCTGATTATAGAAAAACACTTAGAAGCTTAATTCTCAGGAATCATTGGGCAGATTTTCACAAAACTAACTTTGATCATTGGGACTAATGGTCTGTATTTTCTGCACGAGTTTGGGGGCACCACCTACAATTCCTGATTTTTAATGATTTTTTATCAGATATGCCAATTTTGGCCTTGTGAGCATAATTTTTTAAACACATTTGGTGGATTGTATTGAAACATGGTATAGACCTCTCTAGTTTAAATTAATAACTGAGAGATGTACAGATATACATCCATGAGAGAACAAATATTTTTTATTTGTTACTTTTACCATCTATAAACACTGTTCTTTTGGCTGAGGGCTTTTGTCAGCTTCTGCTGATATTCTAGTTTGTCTTTACTCCACACATGTTATTATACATAATGATAACCACCCACCATATCAGGGTTTTGAAAGTAAAATTATAGCTGATGCAAAACTGTGGTGGGTAAAACAATGAGAAACACTGTCTTTACTATGCTGAATTTATTGTGAAAATGTATTGAATGGAATATAATTTATTACATGTGAACTAAAGCTCATGGTCATCATAGTTCTGGGCATGTATAATGTTTTCTGCAGCAATCATTTCACCTGCCATTAACATCTTGTGTCTTCAACCTCACTTTTTTCACCAAAAAAAAATTCCATTAGGTATTACTGCAGTATCCAAAATCTTCTAATTTGGCTTTGAATATGTAAAAAAAAAAACAAACATTTAACAACTTGATGATTTGACAGGTTGCAGGGTGTAGTTTTACAATGACCTTCCTGGGATTTGGTCACGCAAGCAAACTATCGACGCCTGAGGAACAGCACACTGATAAACCGGACAAGAAACTTGTCACCCAGATCATGGGACCAGGTGGGACATTTCAAATGAATGTGTTTTAATAGTGAGATTTTCTCCCACCAAACTTGAAATGTGGTCACTGTGACCTTACAACTAACTTTAATGGTCTTCATTATTTGAGTTCGTTAATCATTTAAACTATTTTTGTATATGTTAAGTAGGTGAGGTTAATGCCTTAACTGATGGATATTATAGATGATTAAGAGCTCTGAACAACAAGAGCTTATAAGGGATCGATCAACGGATTGCCTCATTGCATACATATGGCCAGTAACATCAGGGTACTGCCAAAAAATGTAAAGATGAAGAATAAGTTTTATGTAAGATTACTGTGATGGCTTCATATTTGTGAGGCTAATATTTCGTGATTTTTACCATGTTTTTGTTTCACGAAGGTTCCATTTTAGCGATCAGTAACGTACACATAGTATATCCATTATCACTTATATTTGCGCTAAATTTTAACAATTTAACAAGGATCCATGAGCATGAGGAGAAATTCTTCTCCCCTACAGGCAGATAACATGAAAGATCTAATTTAATTTATAATGTCAACATTAGAATTACAGGTTACATAAAATACAAACATGCCAAGTCTCAGGCATTGGGCATGAGACTAGTGCATTTATCCCTCGTCTCATGCTCTCACACCAAGCGACATAAATCTCACACATTCTGTTACCTGGCCTGGACATCCCCAGCTTTCAAGTTAGCTAATAGGTGTTGGCTGCCTGACAAGATCCATCTGTTTTTGTTTAAATTATCACAGGCATGGGAAAGGTGGGGGGGGGGGCAGAGGGGCAAATTCATATTAGGGGAGGGGGGCAATTGTATAGTTTTAGGGTTTTATCGAATACAGGTGGGTCATGGATGATTTCCAGTAATTTTTCAGTGGATTCCCGTAAATAGTCCATCCCTCCTACAGGAATGGTGGTTCTTGACTGCTACGTCCACAAGTTTGAAATCTCACGCATTGTGATTCTGCCAACTTTATATATATGTTATTATATTTTGCCATTCGACTTAAAAACATGATTGCCTGGGTAACATACATAAAATGTCTGTATAATAAATGGTCATTCACCTGTATAGATGGGGTATTCTATTCACGGAGATTTTATTTTCGTGATAATTTTCCTTTTGTGAATATTGCGAATCTGAAACCCTCACGAACAGAAAGCCAACCACAGTATATACCCAAGGTCTGTAATGTGAAAATTGTGACATATTTAAATAGAAACACACTTTTCTCTGTTTTGTAGAGGCTGGTTACATATCCACTCCAATCTGCTTGATTCAGGCAGCTTATACTTTGCGTTCAGAAATTTGTTCAGAAAGCAATAATTTGCCCTTGAAGTAAGTATCCAATTGCCATAGAAAATGCATCATAGACCACTTTTAAAAAAAGAATTAATATACACTTCACAGTTTGCATTTTTTATATGGATGGCTTTTATCTAAGTGACTTTTTATATGATAACCAAACCCTCAAAAGTAAATGTTTGGTGACATTAAAATGTACTGCTATAAATGAAAGTACATGTGAAATTTTGTGTGGTGTTTCTGTTTTAGGCATGAAGTAATTAAAGATAATTCTAAAGGATTTGCTGAACTAAAATGGAGAAACCTGGTAATACAAATGTGAAGTAATTTTCAAAGACAGTGATTCAACAGGTTGACCTGTAAGCAGTTGTGGTATAACATCATTAAATGTCATTTTAGTCAAATTTCTGAACTTCCAGTATGAGAATCTTGTAAGTTTTAGTGTATTCTGTTTTTATGACTATGAGTGGTCTGGATCTGGTCACCTTATATACTGTCATCTTATTTTGCTTCAATCAGCTGCTCTTGCACCTGATTTATGAAAAAATTAACAATAAGGCAAAACCACCAATTAAATTACACCTGCTTTACACTGCTCCAAAAGCAATTCTGTTGCTCATTTCAATGTTAGAATTGCCAGAAGGGCATAAAAAAATCTGTGTAGTGATTTTGGCCTGAACACATGAAGACTTGTTCATTATTAATAAAATAGACACCAGAACTGCTCACTGAAGCAAGGTATCTTGGCAGCATATAGCAGATCCTTGATGGTAGGATGATGTGACCATGGTAACCACATGCTTACTTTCTCTTTCGCTCCAGGGGAGGGGTGTTCACACCGGGAGGACTATTTGCCAAGACGAATCTCATTGACCGTCTCCAAGCACACAAGATCAAGTTTTCCATATTAGATCGCTTCTAATGTGGTTGAAATTATCATCTTAAAATGCACAAGGTCATCAATAATATTAGATTACCTGTGATTAAAAAAACACATGAGAAGAGGTTGTTACCAAACCAGTGTGTACAAAAATAAGAAGAAACCCAAACAAAATAAATTGAAAAGCTGACACAAACTTGCTGACATTAAGTACGATAAAGTACAATTCAGAAAGCACTTTGCTGATTGTGCAGATGCTATGTATTATACACAACTGTAATGCTATTGTGCCAAATTTAATGCTATACACAATTCTGTGAACAGTCTCATTATATTGTTAGCTTAATAGATTTCTTCATTATGCAATATTATAATATAACCAAAGGGGCTCATTCTTATGCAGGATAAGCACAGCAGCTTTAGCAGACTATTTTTTAAGGATATTCAAGCTGGTGCTGGGTAGTCTATAGACTGGTTTATATGGGGGGAGGGCTCATTCTGGCCAACAGCTTGTAAAACTTGCATTCATCTCAGTCCTGATCTGTCTCGGTCTTCAACCTTTGTGCTCTTTGTTATACATGTACTCAGAGAAGTTTTCTGTTCTTATACTGATTGAGCTTAATAATTATAATATTTAGACCAATTGGTTTTTGTGTTTCAAAATGTGATGCATGAAACTTAAAACAAACTTAACAAACATGACTCTGCTTTTCATACTCCATTCATTACCTTCACATGAAATAATGATAAGTAGGTAATGATGTGAAGTGAAAAATTTAGAGAATATCCATGTGGTGCATACACAATTAACTAAAAGAGCGTTGAACCTTTAAAAACAACAACACTTCCAAGTTTTTTCCCCTGACACAGGAAAGATAGCATTTTGGGCTGGATTTCAGTTTGTGCATGCTTTGTTCATTTAGTTTGACAAAATGCTTAACTACTCAAATGCCAGGTTACTGTCTCACCAAGATTAGTTTCATCAATAAGATTACTAATATTCCTTTTTAAAGCGGACCTTTTCTCACTTGGAATTGTGTATCCCTATAAATATGTTGTCCAGTTATTATGTTCAGAAATCAAACTTTAGTGTTTATTTGAAGGAAAATTTACTTTATATTTGGAATACAGATATATCTGAAAGTTTTATTTTCTGTTCAATGCTATTCCTGATTTCCTCAGTCAAGAAAATTTGTGGCATTCCCCAATTATGGCATGGTCCAATTTGTAATTTTCAGCCGTGGCTCGACCAAATATGTTCAGGCCCTATGTAACTGAATATAGAAACTGATGTTGCTACTAGCATGGACATGTCTTCATTAAATGACAACCTAGCATGGTGTGATATAATTTCAGATGTTGAATGATCAACGACTTCTGAATAACAGGAGACATGTGATCTTTATGTTTTATTAACGAATGCATACAAGTTACATTTTAACAGAAATTTTTTTTTTTAAGTTGGCATGTGTAATGGTGTCCTACCAAAGAACAACCTTTGCTCCCATTTTTGTTGAGCATACCCCACATTTCTAGGCCCCATGGTCCCACAAAGGCTAGGTCAGCTTTGTGAATTACACATGATTACGCTGCCCATAATACAAAGGAATTGTATTTGATATGAATGAATTGTGGAGAGGAACAATAAAGGGTCCATGCTCCCACTTTTGCAGCTAGGTGTCATCTGTAACCAAGACCAGGCCCTCCTGAAGAAAATAAGAAGAAAAGATACTCTCCTGTGAATTATCAATGTGAAATTTACTACAATTTTTTTTATTTATGATAAAAAATGTGCAAAATCTGGATGAACAAAGACACCCTTAGGGCTTGGCCTCCGTGCAGACATGCCAGTTGATATAAATATAAAGAACTTCTGTCAGAAGAAGTCTTTCTGTAAGGTAGTGATGGCAATCAGTTGTAATATCCTGATCAATCATCAGTAAAAATCAATTGACCTCTACAGACCAACTAGAATATGGGCAGTCGACAAGCGACTACGTGTATCCGCCTAAACCAGAGTGGAACGGGTGAAGTGAGGCATGGATTGAATGGCAAGGGGAAATAGAGTGAAGTGTTGCATATTAGCATGGATGTCTGCAGCCAAATGGTGCATGTAGGTTGCGCCACCAACCACAAAATCCAGAAAGCCGTCCAAGTTGTATACATATGCAAAATTTAAGGCAGATAAGTCAAACCACTACATGTTTATGAGTGATTTTAGCCTGTGGCAGACAAACTGATGGACGCTGTGCAAAAATGGTTGACGGTTGGCGCCACCAGTTTTGCGTATGATAAAGAGCTATGTGAGAACTATACACATGCAAAACTTTGGGCCAATCAGTCAAACGGTTCCCAAGATGTGAGCTTGGATGTCTGCTGCATAAACTAGAATGCAGGTTGCGCCACCTGTCATAAAATCAAGAGAGCTGTCGGGGATGTATAAACCTGCAAAATTTTAGGCAGATATGTCAAACCACTGCCGAGATATGAGTGATTTTATCCCATGGCAGACAAACAGACGGAAGCTGTGCAAAAATGGCTGCAGGTGGCGTCACCAGTTTTGCGTATGATAAAGAGCTATGTGAGATCTATACACATGCTAAATTTTGGCCCAATCGGTCAAACGGTTCCCGAGATATGAGCTTGGATGTCTGCAGTGTAAACGTGAATGTAGGTGGCGCCACCTGTCATAAAATCAGAAAAGCTTTCCTGGATGTATACGCATGCCGAATAGCAGGTGAATTAGTCAAATCACTGCAGAGATATGAGTGATTTTAACCCAAGGCAGACGAACAGATGGACACTCTGCAAACATGGTTGCAGGTGGCGCCACCATTTGTTTGTGTATGTTATAAAGCTTTATTTTCCTGATCCGTCAAACGGTTCCCGAGATATGTGGGTTTATGTGTGGAAACAGACGCACAAACGGACGCAGAGCGCAGAGGAAAGGTCAGAGGTCAAAACAAAATCGGGGCGCAGCAGTTCGCATGGGACCCGAACATAATCCCGGGTTTCGTAAAATTCCGCCCAGCGGTTACGGAGGAGTTCTCCGGACACCTACGCGGCGGCGGCGTCGGCGGTGGGCTGAAAACATGGTATCCGCAAAACTCTGTTTTGGCGGATACAATAATCTAAAATAATTGATTGTTTAGAAGTATGAACTTTCTGACTAATTGTATCAAACTGTCTTTTCACAAATGCACACATTCACAACTACAAATGCACTTCAAATACTCAAGTCTCTTGTTTCGGCAGCGTTTTACGTAGCCGTTATCAATTCAGTGACTGGCGATCTGTTTGCTGTGTTTGTTACATTTATTTGTCACTTTAGTTGCGTCACTTGGAAAAACTTGGAAAATAATTGAGACTGCACAACGAAATCGTTATGTACCATATATGGGAATACTTATTATGTACAATGGGGCAGCATCAAGTATGTAAGATTTCGAACAAAAGTGATGTCTCTTGATTTTGTAAAAGAAATTGTAATATCAATTTTTTTCAGCTTATGTCAATGAGCATAAGCATACAAACAAAAGCACTGATCGATAGCGATCGATCCCGGCAAACATAAAAGTGCTTTAATATTTATTATCCGCCGATCGGAGTGAGGGATATAGCGAACGGCTCCGTCATTCTGTCAAACGGTAAACCTTTCCTATTCGCAGCGATTTCCCATCAAGTTTACTCGAATCCACTTTTAATTTTAATGGCAGAAGTATCTTATGCATAATCCGGGCTGATTAGGTCTTTGACACACTGGAATGTTTTTTTTTTAAATTTTCTTATTACCTTTTTATCTTTGTCTACTGAAGGTCATCTGTGTGATCACTCTTGGTCCGTCGTCCGTCTATTAAAAGGGCTCAAATCGTAACCACTCTAGGTGGAATCTTCTAACTTAATATCCAGGGAGGTCCATAAAATTCCCTTGCACACTTGAAATAAGGTCACTACGACCTATATTCTCAGAGTTGTGGGACCTGTTTGTGCGTCCCAGATTAAAACATGTTGACACAAAAAGTTGATACAAAAATTGATACAAAAGCTGTAGCATCTCATAAACTAACACACTGACTGATTGCCATGATTTTGCCAATGCATATTGATCATGGATAGTTTCGTCAGTTAATCAGGTCCAGGTGGCGCAATCTATATTTTCACAATTTGTTATGCATGTCGTCCTATATTTTAGAGACCTTCAAATGAAGCAGTCTAGACGTTAACAGGGCACACACTATTACCATTTAATCCAGAGACTTCTAACTGGATTGTATAATCCATGTAAATCGTGAAAGAGCCTTCTGTTACTATGCCAACTTGTGTTAGAGCCTCATGTAAACCAATTCGTGATAGAGCCTCCTGTAAACCATCTCGTGATAGTGCCTCCTGTATACCAACTCATGATAGAGCCTCCTGTAAACCCACTCGTGATAGAGCCTCCTGTATAATAACTCAGGATAGGGTTTCCTGTATACCAACTCGTGATTGAGCCTCCTGTATACGAATTCGTGATAGAGCCTCTTGTATAACAACTCGTGACAGAGCCTCTTGTTAACCAACTCGTAATAGAGACTTGTGCATACCAACTCGGGATAGAGCCTCCTGTATACGAACTTGTGATAAAGCCCCCTGAATACTAACTCGTAATTGAGACTCCAGTAAATCAACTTATGATAGAGCCTCCTCTATACCATCTCGTGATAGAGCCTCCTGTATTCCAACTCGTGATAGAGCCTCCTGTATACCATCTCGTGATAGAGCCTCCTGTATACCAGCTCTTGATAGAGCCTCCTGTATTCCAACTCGTGACAGAGCCTTGTGTATGACTACTCGTGACAGAGCCTCTTGTAAGCCAACTCGCATAAGAGCCTCCTGTATACCAAATTTTGATAGAACCTCCTCTATACCAACTCGTGATAGAGCCTTTTGTAGACCAACACGTGATAGAGCCTCATGTAAACCAACTCGTGATAGAGACTTCTGCATACCAACTCGTGATAGAGCCTCCTGTATACCAACTCGTGATAGAGCCTCCTGTATACCAACTCGTGATAGAGCCTCCTGTATACCAACTCGTAATAGAGCCTCCTCTATACCAACTCATGATTGATCCCCTGTATACCAACTCGTGACAGAGCCTCATGTACACCAACTCGTGATGGACCCTCATGTATACCAACTCTTGATAGAGCCTCATGTGAACCAACTCGTGATAGAGCCTCCTGTATACCAACTCAGGATAGAGCCTCATGTAAACCAACTCGTGACAGAGCCTCATGTAAACCAACTCGTGACAGAGCTTCCTGTATACCAACTCGTGATAGAACCTCCTGTATATCAACTCTCGGTAGCGCCCCCTGTATACCAACTCGTGATAGAGCCTCCTGTATACCAACTCGTGATTGAGCCTTCTGCATACGAACTCTTGATAGAGCCTCTTGTATACCAACTCGTGATAGAGCCTCCTGTGTACCAACTCGTGATAGAGCCTCCTGTGTACCAACTCGTGATAGAGCCTCATGTGAACCAAATTTTGATGGAGCCTCCTCTATACCAACTCGTAAAAGAGCCTCCTGTACTCCAACTCGTGATAAAGCCTCCTTTATACCATTTCGAGATATACCCACCTGTATACCAGCTCTTGATAGAGCCTCCTGTATTCCAACTGGTGACAGAGCCTTGTGTATAACAACTCGTGACAGAGCCTCTTGTAAACCAACTCGCATAAGCGCCTCCTGTATACCAAATTTTGATAGAGCCTCCTCTATACCAACTCGTAATTGAGCCTCCAGTATTCCAACTCGTGATAGAGCCTCTGGTAGACCAACACGTGATAGAGCCTCCTGTATACGAACTCGTGATAGAGCCTCTTGTATAACATCTCGTGACAGAGCCTCTTGTTAACCAACTCCTAATAGAGACTCGTGCATACCAACTCGGGATAGAGCCTCCTGTATACGAACTCGTGATAAAGCCTCCTCTATACCAACTCGTAATTGAGCCTCCAGTATTCCAACTCAGGATAGAGCCTCATGTAAACCAACTCGTGACAGAGCCTCATGTTAACGAACTTGCAAGAGAGCCTCCTGTAAACCAACTCGTGATAGAGCCTCCTGTATAATACCTCAGGATAGAGTCTCCTGTATACCAACTCGTGATTGAGCCTTCTGTATACGAACTCTTGATAGAGCCTCTTGTATACCAACTCGTGATAGAGCCTCCTGTATACGAACTCTTGATAGAGCCTTTTGTATACCAACTCGTGATAGAGCCTCCTGTATACCAACTCGTGATAGAGCCTCCTGTACACCAACTCGTGATAGAGCCTCCTGTACACCAACTCGTGATAGAGCCTCCTGTATACCAACTCATGATTGATCCCCCTGTATACCAACTCGTGATAGAGCCTCATGTATACCAACTCTTGATAGATCCTCCTGTGAACCAACTCGTGATAGAGCCTCATGTTTACCAACTCTTGATAGAGCCTCGTGTATATCAACTCTTGATAAAGCCTCGTGTATACCAACTCTTGATAGAGCCTCGTGTATACCAACACGTGATAGAGCCTCGTGTATACCAACTAGTAAAAGAGCCTCGTGTTGACCAACTCGTGATAGAGCCTCGTGTATACCAGCTCGTGATAGAAGCTCGTGTATACCAACTCTTGATAGAGCCTGGTGTATACCAACTCATGACAGAGCCTCGTGTATACCACCTCTGACAGAGCTTCGTGTATATCAACTCGTGACAGAGCCTTGTGTATACCAACTCGTGATAGAGCCTCGTGTAAACCAGCTCGTGATAGAAGCTCGTGTATACCAACTCTTGATAGAGCCTCGTGTATACCAACTCATGACAGAGCCTCGTGTATACCACCTCTGACAGAGCTTCGTGTATATCAACTCGTGACAGAGCCTTGTGTATACCAACTCGTGATAGAGCCTCGTGTATACCAACTCATGATGGAGCCTCGTGTATACCATGTTTTTGAAAGAGCCTCGTGTATACCAACTCATGATAGAGCCTCCTGTTTACCAGGTCCTGACATAGCCTCATGTATACACAAGCGTGACAGAACCTCGTGTACCGTATATCAACTCGTGATGGAGCCTTATGTATACCAAGGCGTGACAAAAATCCATATAAGGGAAAGCGTCATATGGGCGTATACCTAGGCGTGATAGAGCCATAAACCAGGATATTTTTTTCCTACCTAAATCAGTTTAACATAGGGGTAACATCGGGGACATATGGGGTGACATAGGAACATATAGAAATGGCACAGGCGATGTGTCAGCCAACCTGTAGCAGTTTACTCGGGGGGGGGGGGGTTCTTGGGTGCATAATGTTGCAAATGCAATTTTGGGCCTAAGTAATCACAAACATTATCATCACTTGTGTTAGAAACAACAGAGGTCACACAGAGCGACCTTCAACATGGATATAAATAATCTCATCTCGTTGAAAGCGAACAGGTCAGGCCTCGTTTTGTTTGGACCATAATTACTCACATCAGGTGCTACATGGAATTACCTGTTTGCAGCATTAGAGCCGAATTTTGCTCCATAAATAAATATATGCATAGTGGGAAACGAGTTGAGGTCACGCCATCCGCAGAGTTGTGTTGAGATAAGTTTAATTATTCGTTTCAAAGTCTGATAAACGGTTATGAGTAAACTAGCATTAAAAGAAAGGTAAGTTTAATAACCATTATACTAACATTATTGGTGTGTATGGATTAATGTTTAAATAACAGAGAAAGGTTTACTCTTAATTACTTTGTATATAGACTGAAAGCCGCATTGTGTTCGAGTTCGATTGAGTTCGGGAGAGAGGGAGAACAAGAGAGAGAGAGAGAGAGAGAGAGAGAGAGAGAGAGAGAGAGAGAGAGAGGAAAAGATAGAAAACAGGGTGAATGTCATCGCACGTAATAGCATTATTTTGCTTTCTGAGTAGAACATGCTGGTCTCTCTATATATACAGTTTTGTTTGAGTTATTTATTAACGAGATTTGTTAACAAATTGCCACAATGGTTGTTGCTGTGTTTGTATTTCCACGATAATGACAAGAGGCTTATAGGGCTTGATGGGTTTATTGCTTGCCGGAAATCTTCGATTTCGGCAAGCATATTTATCAGTTGCGTATTTCTGTTTGTCTGTCTTGTCTGTGTACACTTTATAGGCCACAATCGCTTACAAACTTAAAAAGTTAAAAAGTTGATGGACAATCAAAAGTTCTAGAAGCCTTTTGTTTTGGTAAATTTCGGGGAAAGATCAAGGTCAAGGTCATCAAAAAAGTAAACATCTTTGTTTTGATAAAAAATTCATCAAAAATTGTCCTATCTACAAAAACTATAGCTCCTTTTGTTCCTCATTCATTGCCCTTTCTTCTGATGTGTAGCTGCTTCAAATCAGCTGTAACCATGGTTACGAATTTCGGAAAAAAATCATGATTATTGAAAATAACGGGTCTTTTTTCCCACTTAGCCAGTTTTAAAGCGAGATATTTATTTTGCATCAGGTAGCATTTAATTAGTATTACAAGATTTTATTTCAGGTATCGCAATATCTTGCACAAGATTTTGTCAAACTAGATTTTGCGAGATTTTACTTCAAGATGCCCTAGATTCCACAAATTAGGAATAGTCTTGAAACTGATTTATGTTATGTCCTATACTAATATCTCGAAATTGTTTTTTCCATTTTTTAATATGGCCACTAGGGGGTGCTACACTTGAAACACTACACAATATCATTGTTTGGCCATATTTTCAAAATCATAAACCTTAGTTAAATAAACTATGGCTCTTTTTGTTTCTCTATACCTTCTCCATAGATTTTCAAGTTATCTGTTATCGCAGATGTGTCAGTGTGTCAGTATATACGTCTGTTTTTTAAGTTGTTGTCTCCTCCCTGCTTGTTCTTTCTTTTGACATATGGCATTTCACAAGCCAGATTTTAACAAACCCTCTGAATGTTATACTGTTGATAATATGGCTAACATTCTAGAAGTCTGATGTCTTTTTGTGTCAATAGGTCAAAGGTCAAGGTCATCACACAAAAATCGTTTTTTCTTCATATCTTCGTCAAAATTTATCGTAGCCGCATGAACTATAGCTAATTTTGTTTGCCATTCTATGGTCTTTCTTCTGATGTATTGCTGTCTTAATCTGCTGTTACCATGGTTACGCATTTTTGGGGGAAATTCTTGATATTTGAAAACAGCGGGTCTTATTTTTCTAACTTAGTCACTTTTAAAGCTAGAGAGGCCTATCTTGTTTTGCTTCAGGTAGCATTGGATCAGTTAATCTTGCACCGTTTATTGTCACACGAGATATTACGCGATTTCACTATTTCTGCTCCACAGGCCACAAATCAGGCAATCACTCTCAAAGTTATACAGTTGATAGAAAGTTCTATATACAAGTCTATTGTTATTTTTCTCTATTTTTGAGACCTCATAGGATGCGGTCATCTATTAACAGGGCACAAACTCTAAGAACTGGACCTATAATTTTCTCTCTTGATATACAGGGAGGCCCATGAAAAGTCTCTGTGGAAACCTGGAATAAGGTCTCTGTTACCCATATTCTTTGAGCTATAGGGCTTTGAAGTACCCCCAAGAACAACTAAAAATTTGATACAAAAGCTCTAGAATCTCAACAAATAGTTCATTGATTGCCATGATTCTTTGCATGATTCTTTTCATTAGCTTTCATCAACTTTTTTGCAGAATGGTTGCACACCTGTATTTTTCGATTTTTTTTTACGATTTTTTTTTCTCTATTTTTGAGACTTTAAAAGATGCCGTCATCTGTCAACAGCGCACAAATCTTGATGACTGGACTTAGAATCTTCTGTCTCAACATGCAGGGAGGCCCATGAAAAGTCTCTTTGGAAACCTGGAATTAGGTCTTTGTTACCCAAAACCTGTAAGCTATGGGGCTTTCAAGAACCTGAACAACTTATTCATCGATCACCATGATTCTTTGCATGGATATTGATCATGGAGTGTTTCATCGGTTTCTGCAACACCTGTATTTTTTTCGATATTTTACTATTTTATTTATCTATTTATGAGACCTTAAAAGATGCGGTTATCTGTTAACAGGGCACAAATCGAAACGACTAGACCTAGAATCTTCTTTCTCCATGCTTGGAGGTCCATAAAAAGTCTCCATGAAAACCTGAAATTAGATCTCTGTCACCCATATAGTCTGAGCTATGGGGCTCAGAAGTACCCCCCCCCCCCAGAATAATTAAAAATTTGATACAAAAGCTCGGTTATCTGAACAACTAGTGCATTGATTGGCATTATTCTTTGCATGCATATGCATCATGGAATGTTTCATCAGTTTCTGTAGACTGGTGGTGCAACCTGTATTTTTCGATTTTTTTACGATTTTTTCTCTCTCTATTTTGAGACCATAAAAGATGCGGTCGTTCCTTAACAGGGCTTAAATTGTAACCATTGGTCCTAGAATCTTCAAACTTGACATCCAGGGAGATCTGTAAAAGTCTCCTTGGAAACGTGAATTAAGGTCTCTGTTACCCATATTTTCTGAGCTATTTGATACCAAAGTAGGGCACAGATAACAACCATGGGGCCCAGAATCTTTTAACTTGACATTCTGAGAATTCCTAATAAGTTCTTCCCAGAAACCTGAAATTGTGTCACAGTTAACCTATATTCTCAAATTTTTAGGGTATGTTTGAGCACCCCAGAAATAATGCAACAAACACACAAATTGCCAGATTCCTTATGAAAGGCTGGTTGAGTGTAATCGAATTCGTTGTGCTTATGGGCCTTGATGAACTTAAGCTAATATGCATCAACAATGATGCCACCTATCTTAATTAGATTATCAACATGTCAGTCGGCTGAGCGTCATGACCCACGGGTCACTTGTTCATGGTGATTTGACCTTGATCTTCGCTCTCATGGTCTTTACTCTTTTGAACCATGTTTTCTCATTAGCACGATAGCACCGTGTTTGGTCTTCAGATCCGGTTCACACTTGGTGGATAGAAGCAGAAGCGGATCCAGGGGGAGTCCATGGGGTCTGGACACCCCTTTTTCATCCGAAGTAACCTTTTTTCAGGGGTTCAGATAAAATATTTCGGCCTGGACCCCCCCCCTTTTCCGGACCATGGGACCTTGTTTTTTTAGGTTTTTCATTAGTCCTCTTACGTTGGACAACCCTTTTCCTTAATCCTGGATCCGCCCCTGAGAAGCGACATATGACTCCTTCAGAGCGGTTAATAATTGGGTGAAGTTTATATGTGAAATTTATCAGCACTCTACCGTTTAGACCACTGACTCGATTTCACTGAAATGTTATATTATGCCTAGCAGGCACGTCAGTTGTTCATATATATTAGTAGTGAGCTACAGCATGTTAACTTTTTTTTAATCGGATCACTGTGAATCAAATTGGTAAGAAACCTAGGTTAAACAGCATAAACAATGCAGTTGGTTTTGTTAATAATATCCGCAGTTACACCTAACTATACATTCTTTATCAATCTGTTTAACAGTAACTGTTCAGCATGCAAGTCAATTGTTCTTATAATTGCCCTATAGCTAGTTAACACAAATGTTCTGAAATAAGCTCACTGTGACCCAGTACAGATATGACACTCAGACAGTATATGTATATCATTTTTATTATCCTTTTCGTGTTGATCAGAGTTATACCTAACTGGGTAATCTTCATCATTATGTATGTCAGTTACCACTTAACATCACCTTCACCTTAAGCTTCAATGCCACGTCACGGTGATCGTTAGCCATCATTTTTCTTCCAGCTGCATATAAAGTTTCACTTAGACTTGCGCTCGATGGGGCGTTTCATGTATTTGCGGAAGTTTATTTTTTCCTTGCCCCAAATTTCATGGTCGTAATTTTCGTTTATAGATTTCTGGTTTATCGCCTTTCCTTCTGTTAAGCTTATGGCAGTACAAATGATGTTAATTCTCCAACATCTATCATCCTTATTGGTGATGCTGCATTAGTTCATAAATATCAAAATTTTAAAACGATACAGTATATCCACTTAAATATCTTTAATAATACAAATTTACAACGCGTTACATACAAAATGCGCTGAAGAGGTTTTCCTCATTGTTTCCCTTGCCCTGGTTTTTTAACACACCATAATGTAGAATATCAAGCATGCATCAGATTAAACGCAAGAGTATACCTGTCGTTACATGCAGCGCCTTGTTTATTTATTACAATACAATATATTACAACAGGATAGCTCTTTCAGCAATTGCTGCTTTTCAATGAGGATCGCCATATAGGATTGACGTGATAACAAAGTTCTTTCTATTTACCTTTTAGAAACAAGCGCACGTTTACATCATTGTCTTGGACGTAACTTTAGGGTTTTCGTGCATACTTTTATGCGCTACAGGGTAAGCGGCTTGCTTGTGGGTTCTGCGTATTTACAATAGATAATAGAAAAAAAGCTGCAACATTTAAGATATACATATATGGAAAACATGAACCGGGTATAATTACTAAAATTTGGGGTGCCTTGTACTCTTTGATGTACAAATGTTGTTGATAATTTTGTTCTTTAATGGTTCAAATCTATATCCGGATTATGCCGCTTTGCCATCCTTTACAAATTGATTTTAAATTTCAAATAAAAATTTGATATTAAAAATACATATGTTTTCGGCAATTTTAGTTATATGATAAAGCAAACTATCGATAATAAAGTCACAATTTAATATTTCATATTTACCTTAATGTTCATGTCCCAATTGTTGATTTTATTTTCAAATAGCAAATTTGTAAAATTAATGACATATAAAATATTTAAACATGACAAAAATAGGATTATATAAAATAGGATTATATTATTAATAGCATTATTACTCCTGACCATATTGCATTCGGATTTGTAGAATTAAATGGAAACGTTCGACAAGCTGTAGTTTTCAGCATTAACTTTTACATAAAGGTCAAACGTATTATATAGGGAAATTTTGTTTGGACCCTTCAAAGTAAAAAATCAACAACATCAGTTTTGTATATCGGGAATGGAATGTAAATATTATGTCAGTCAGATAAATCAATGACCAAGAAAAAATCCTCATAAAATCGCAATATAATAAATAATAAACAGTAACCATGGTAAATATAACTGACCTTTCTAAATAAATAGCAGAGCTGGCTCTCTGCCGTGTTACACAGGTTTCAGTGTCTTTCCGAATGCTAAAACAGAGACAACATTAGTTCATTGTTTCAGGGCAGCTTTATTGTTCCTTGCTTTTTGTACAGCCTAAATATCCTGGTATATGTTTTCTCCTTCTGGATGTAGGTTGTACTGGTTTCCTTTATTTTTCTTGGTGGATGTCATGTTCTGATAAAATTCATTGTCTTCTTTGCATTCCCGAATCCTCAAAACTTCCAAGGATTGGTACACTGTTTCATGGCCAGATTCCCCGTCTTTTCTTCCTGCGTTTCGTTCAGTCATAAGCGCTTGGTATGTGTTTTCTCCCTCTGGGTTCCAGTCAGCAGCAAAACCTGTATCTGCTGCATTAATTGTCACAGACAGGGGCGCCTGTTCTGAAATGAAGAGAATTCTTCCACGTCTGAAGCATTTCATGGCAATACATGTCGTTAAAACACCAACTACAGCGCATATACAACTGTACCAGATTATGCGTAGGTTGGTGGAAAGGTACGGTGTATAGACAGATAAGTCTGTGATGGTGTGATTTTCAGGGTCCGTTGAATTACTGAAACTGGCAGTGCAACAGGCGTCTATATAGACGTGTTCCACATCGACACCCATGACGTTTGAGGTTGTGCAGGTGTAGTTTGCTACCTGATGTCCGGTTACCGTTGAAACCGTAACCTTTTCATCATTCTGGACTGGTTCTTTACGTGAAGATTGCCCATCTGTGTCAATTATAGTCACACTTGGCCCCGGGTTGCCTTGTGCGGAGCAGGTCAAAATAACACCTTTCACGTGAAACTTTGTGATCTCTGGTTTTCGGCAATTTGGAGCAGTCATGAAGATTTCGTGTATAGCTGTGTAATTTACAAACGAAGTCGCCATAATCAGGTAATGTATGCCACTGCTTTTGTCCAAATCATAAACGAGTAAAGTTTCATTTATACCGTTCAACACCCCAGTTTTGCAGCTGAAAAATATCGGGCATTTTCGACTAGGGACGGTAGTCTTTCCTCTTTTGCAGCTACATTGTATAGGATTTCCTGCAAGCGTGACATTAAATGAACATTTTCCCAGATCAGGATAGAAGATCAGGGAATTCTGTCTCAGGTCAAGCCACCCTAGATCAGGAGGCCAGTCACCGGAAACAGTAACTGTAACCAGTAAGTTGTGTCCGAGCCTTAATGTTCTAAGCGATCTCATTGGTGCCAGTGCATTTGACTCCAGGACTCTTATTTTGTTGAAACGGAGATCCAAATAATGCAAACTGAGCAAACCGTCGAACATCCCTGCTTGCAAATGCGGTAATTTATCATATGTCAGGCTCAGCACCTTGAGATTTGGTATGCCATGTAGACCCCGTGGTTCTATTTGTAAAATACCTCCGTGGTTCATGTACAAGAATTTCAGTTCCTGGTAACCAGAAAACAATTTTGTCCGGATTGTGGTAATGTTGTTCCAGGACAGGTTCAAACGCTTAATCTTTGGGAAAAACAACGCGAGTTGTATGTCAATTGCGGTTATCTGGCAATTATCCAGTTTCAATATTTTCGTTGCTGTAATAACTGGAACGTTTTCTTTCTGAAGACGATGGTTCCAGTCATTTGTACAGATCAAACAATCTTTGTGGCATACCAAGTCCCCATATGTCAAGATGATCATTTGCAGGAACAGCAAGGCTAGAGAGGTTGAAGGTTGAGCCATTTTGTTCCCAAAAAGACTGTTGTGCAGGTAACATTAAAATCTGTTGTTATCATGTGCATGGTCACCACACAAATGATTTAACCAAATGTACGTAACATACAGTTAAACAACTACAATAATAACACGTTATAAAAACAACATTAAACAACTGCTTGCTATTGTCTTGGGAAAACCGCGGTTTTTTTCACAAACTGAATGTGAGACTCTTTACATATGAAGGTATGTAATGTGTGAATATTTACAATGACATTTAATTTGTGATCGTGATGGTTATGAAATAATTGATGAAATTATATACAATAGGACCTCACTAAAGGTATTGGGAAGGTTTAGTGATTACAATACAGGTCCTGCTCCATCTGCAACGTCATAATTGCAGTTTACATCATCATCACAGATTGATCATGCGGTCTCCCCTTCAGGGGTGCATGTGGGAATGGTACTAGTTTATTTCCTTCTTATAATTCCGTTTACTAAAAATTAAACTTATTTTAACTATTCATTCAACCTTCTTTGCGTCGTTCCTTTCCGATGAGGGTCATTTATGGTACCGTAGTAACTTATTTTACCAAAGGTTCTCAAGGGACCAGGGTTATGACGTAAACGTACAACGTTATAACGCTAACACACACACACAATATATAAATTCCATTTTGTCATATATCCGTCTTTATACACTTCGACCTTTTATCGAAAAGCCACTTTGGACTGGCCCGTTTGTTATTTCGAACAGAAGGGGGCGACCTTGTAGCCCCTAATCTGGATAAAACATCTGTTCTGGAAATTCAAAATAAACGCAAACACACAGACGCACGTAAAAATATGACTGCCAAATTATTTCCCCCGTCATATTATGTCCGAAAACTACAAGAACAGTTAAGACAACATGCAAATCATGTTAAATTGTGAATATTTTGGACAACCTCACTGCTTGTTGACATTCATCGCCTTCAAACCAGTTTAGTCCTGTATTGGTGGAAGATCGATGAGTTGCGTAATGCATGTGAGGTAGGCCTTACAATTCTCATACAACTTTCCAGATCTTAAGAACTTCTGAACCGGTTTTCTGATGATTTAGTTGGATCAACAGTACGAATGTGATGTTCTTCCCAAATTTTTTAAGTATGGATATCAATAATATCTGTTGTCAAGAAATATATTTATATATTACATGGTGAAATATCATCTTTTCAATTATATACTGAAAATATAATGGATTGCAACACAAAGACCCTTTAGAATTTTCGCTGTGAACAAGTTCCTTGAAAAATTTCCCTAAAAGCTGCTAGGCCATACCAAGAAGTTTTAATGGAAAGCGGTGTGTACTCGGACATCAACGATCGTTGGCCAAGCTGTACTCCATAATTTATTTGCTACTATTGTCCCGGCCGTGATCGGCTATATATTGTACTGCGCTCCCCCTCTTTATCTTGACACCTCATTATAGGCCCCGCCGAGCGCCTGGTCCGATGTTACCTGCCTTGTGGAAGCAAACCATTCGTCGATCTGACATACTGGCTGTTATTTTTGGAATTATTAGAACCAACGGAAGTCAATTTTCATATTCTGCGCATTCAATAGTTATGAAACATAACGGCGTGTTCAAATGCTCGAATACCTGTAGACATACTATGCGAGCCGAAGGCCCGAGGAGTCGCTGGGAACGGAGATACATGCAGGCATTCAAAAGACCGCATATTTAAGTTATTTTTTTTATAAAATACGGTTATCCGAAAATTTTATTTCAAATTACTATTTTTTACTTAAAGGCAATGTCATTTGGGTGCCTTTGCTGTTTTAAATAAGCAGGAATATTGTAGGATAAACGAGAAATGGCGCTTTAACTAACAGGCCTCTGGCTCAGTGAAACCCGGGTGTGTGTTCCGTTGCGTTCTTTCATATCTTTCGCCGACAAGACGTCAGTTTCATATGTGAGTGAAAAATTAACGCTGGCATGTTGTCAACTTTTAACAAACTATGTCCACAGTCTAGGTGTTACAGCTGGGGCATTTATTTCAAAAGTAGGGCCTGTTGATTTGCTTCAGTATTTATGATTCGAACTTATCATTTGACAATTTTTTTTTTAATTTCATGGTGGTTTTAATATAATATTTCAAGTAAAAATAAATTATACACTGCATATAATATATTTCATCCATTTTTATAGTGCCATGTTGCCTTGGTGCAAGGCTGAGAATTACACACCAGGTGACCCGGGCTCCATACTCAGCCTTGAATATGTTCTTACGAAATATCGTAGCGGTCCTTCTGATTTATCAGAAGGAAAGAATAAAATAATAATTAAGAATAAGATGCAGCTTAAACTATGTTCAATCTACCTATATAGCCTTTATATATCAGTTTCCATACATGTGGAGTCTCCTGTTTATGTTATATATGATATAACAGCATTTTATCATGAAGAGAAGAGCAGAAGACCATCACTGACACAGCCATGTTGCTGAGGCATGAACTCTGGTCACCCATGACCTGACCTGTGACCTGACCTCTGGTGTACCAGACTAATTTATTGCTAATATGTCCATTAAAAAAATCTTATTTCATGAATAATACTTATGAGTAAATGAAAATATATGGCTACAATAATTCCTTTATAAGTTTATTGCTAGATCTTTTAAGGTTTTGACAAATTTGCATATGGAAGTTATGGAAACAATATTTACTATAATTTATTTGGGACAATAATCAGAGGACAACTTTTCACATATCAATAAGGTCAAGGACAGGGTCATGTGACAAAACATAAACATGACAGCATGGCAGGCTAAAAAATCCAACCGGAGTTGAAATCTTAACAATTTCCTCATAAGAGCACTTCTACATAATTTATTTTTGCTCCAGAACAGTTTATTAGCCATTATTGGTAAGAAATATGCTTAATTGCCTCTATTTTCTCTGTTCATTTTGCAAATATCCCAATATACCCTTGCTACGCTTTTCCATAAGAGGATCCCTATAACTGAAATCTCATTTCAGTTATGAACCCATAACAATGTTGTGGTATGCTGTCAAGGATTCCGACGCGGTCTTGCGTTAGTCTCGCGGTCAGAGGAGCAAAACCTAGTTTCAGACACAATCCCACGGTGGCGCTACTCCAGCCCATCGGCGGGGAGCCCCGGCAGTGCCTTGGCGCCAGCAGCCACGCGTGTCGGGTTTCACACCTGTAGGTGTGAGGTTCTGATCAGATTTCGCAAGTAACATCGGACCGATCATAAACCGGGCAGTGTGCACTCCTTTCTTGGTCATACCGTTACAATTTCGAATAATAATAATTAAGATTTTCTGTTTAGATATATTACATGAAAGTAAATAATTACTGGTTAATTATATGGAAAATTAAGTGTGATAAAATATTTACATTTCGTAAAACTATGTAAAAAAATGAATGATCAACAGAAATAACATCACAAGATCAATTAGTAAACAGGAAGCTCTACTTGAAAATAATGTCGATATTGAATTTATGATTATTGTAGTTATATATTCTAACTGCGCGTTTTGAAGAGAGGGCAATAAATTATGTAACCTTACCATTTTAAATATATATTACGAACCCCGATGAACAGATTTAATCCTGCAAAAAAAAACAAAAAAAAAAACACAGTTATACTTGTTTTGTAGAAGTATCATATGTTGTGTGTAGCATGTTCATATTGTATTTGAAATATGTTAAATTTTTCAATATAAGGTTTATATGTCCTTGCCTGGAATATAGTATTGTTTGTAATATGCATTTAATCGAATATAATTAAAAAATCAATTAAAAAAGTATTACAATACAAGTATTATTCACAACAATAAGAGGCAGAACTTAAGAATAAGAAATGAAATACCGGTAATTTCCAGGATTTCTCCCCATGTCAGTTCCGTTTCCAAAAGAGAATGCGATTTAAAGAAGGGGGGGGGGGGGGGTGCTAATATGGCACCCTTCTGCTTTCGTCGGCTTACCGCTCGGGATACGCTGGTTTTCGGGTATAATTTAAAGCCTCCTAAACATGCAGGAGATTTTTAAAATATCAGACAAACATAGGTCGCGCCATTTAATACAAAATATCGGACACCACCAGGGTAGGCCTAATATCGGACACTCCACAAGCGGCGATACCTGACAAAGGGATGGACAGCTTTATTATGGAAAATTGCACACTTTCGCCAGATGTCGTTTCTGCTCAAAACGAATCTTTTCCTGTTAGGCACTGTGGGACGGCCCAGACTACTTGTCTCAACTGTCACACTCCTGTGGTTTGCCTCTTCACTTAATCTATACCTTCACCGCTGGCGTATTAAGAAGCTCCAGTGAAGTGTTGGTGTCAGAATTTGAAGCCCACACATTTACAATAATTTACAATTTTCAGGCTACACAGCTCGATTTCGAAGTAAAAGCGTACTTTACGCCTGAGTGTCCGCAGGAGATCTATCCTTGACATTCTGTACCATATCTTCTGTGTGGAGAATGCCTTTGTTGTTCTGCGAGATCTGACCTGAGACGCTATGTTCACCTAATTTTGCGTGCCTGGCTTCAGGTCACAGGAAGGTTAAACTTACACTCACATGGCTGTGATGTGGATCATCAGAGCGAAGCGAAATTAATTTTTTTATAGTGTCTAGGTCCGAGAAAAAATAAAATCATTGAATGTAAACATGACATGTTGACAGGGATGTTGGCATTGATTAAAGTAAGGAACAAGAACCACTTTAAATTTCTGATGAACAAACATATCGCATAAATGATTTTAACCATAGAACAATTGCATTCTTAACTGACACTCGGGCGGGAAAAATTATTTCGATGGTATTTTATGAATATCCATTTTCGAGGACGCAGCAATGTTTTCAGCAGATCTGCGAGCACGCTGCTGCTGTCCCCATATTGTGCTGCCCCCTAACACTCGACCTGAGAAATGATCATCAATGGTCCCCATTATAGGCCTATTAACGTTTGTAATAAACATGTGTACAACTTAACTTAAATCTTATGTGTTTATCTCCCTCAGTGAGGATTTCTCTTTTTTTCCACTAAAGAGGCATAAGCAAATGTGTGTGTGTGTCGATTGTCAGGAATATATATCAGATGGTTGCTGGCATATGCATATATTACAGCCATTTTTACAGTGTTTGATTTCTGTGTATGCTTTATGAGATGTATTTTCCCTTGCAAAATATTGATCATGTGACTTGTGTGAGTAAATAAACTACAGGTGGCGCTACTTATTTTTATAATGATGTAAATGTTCTATCCTGTGAGCTATAATGGTACGGTTCCCTTTTTTAAATCGTATGCATAGTTAAGCTATATAGGTAGAACTCCTTGTCCTGGACAATAGCATATTGCAGTATTTGTTAGGGTTCATTGTTTTTTTTTTTCATTCTTACCCTTATTATACACAATTTTGCACAGAGTAAATTTATATAAGACCCCTGGGGCTTTTGTTGAGAATGACGAACTACATCTATCAGTTCGATACTTAGCAGGCCAAAAATCGTATAACCAATAGAACTAGGATGTTAAAACTTATTTACATACTGACACGTTCTCATAAACTGCCAAATTAGGTCACTTATGACCTTCATTTATGTGCTGTGGTCTTAAGTTATGTGTCAGATCTAGCTAAGCGTCATTGCTCATGAGGCACTTGTATTATAATTTAAACAACTGGTGACATATAGATTGTCTATAAAATTACAGTTACAAAGATTTGGAAATCAGAAAAAAGCAGTAAGTCACGTCATAACTATTCGCGCAAACAATGTCAACCCATCATGTATGCTATTACATGGCCAAAGTGGGCCAAAGTGTCGGTGACAGCCTGAATGATGTGTGTAAACAGTAACATCCGTTCAGTCCCCGATAAGCAGTCCTGTGCATCTGTATATATGTATGAATGATTACAGGCACACGCACAGGTGCGTGTAGACACTTGTTCGGTTTTATACCTATACATAGTATATATGGAGTTATTTCTTTTGAAGTAAAGTCTTATCTCTGTGACAAAACCATTTCAGGTAGGTTCGTCTTTCTTGCAATGTACCGGATTTGGGGGATCCTGAATGTTTGGACTTAGTTGGGGAAAGGGATAACCGTTTATGGTTACATATACCCTTAAAAAGTCAACAACTCAAGAGAGTGGTATACCTAGGCGGAACTGGGTAAGAATGTTTTGGTAAGCTTTACCAAATAATCCATCTTTTACCAAAAGTAAAGGCACATATTTGATACGTCGCATGCGGCATACATTCTTGGCCCGATGCCAACTTCCCTGTTGGCGATACTCCAAAAACGCTGCCAAAGGAAGAGTGGTTATGTGGAAGAAAAAGTATTGTAGCGTGATCACCGTGTTAGGAATTTATTATTCAAAGCTCAATCTTAATTTTTGCATCAACAATGCTTTTTTATAGTAAGATATCTAAAAAAAAATATCCTAAGGATGATTTTTCTTACAAACTGAAAAAAATGCCTGATTTGAAAAACTCATAGTCTTGAATAATAATTTTGATTTGCCAGTCAGTACTAGATGGCGCCATGCATGTGGTTCTGTACAGATGGTGTGATGAATACTAGTGTTCCTTTTAAAGTCCCCTAATATGTTAATTATTTTTGGTCAGCTGTCTTTGAGCTGTAGTGATGCCCTTTGTCTATGACCCTTCGTCAAACAGTAACCTTATGAAAGTTCAAATTAAATATCAAAGATAGCTTTGGAGATAACCTTTTAGAAATAAGGTTCTTGTGTTCAATAAACTTATTTTGCGTAATACAATTTTTGGCACATTGAAAGTCAGACTAAAGTTGCTGCATAAATATTTTGCTTTTAATCATAAAATTGAAATACTGGATCTCCTTCACATATAATTCACTGGACATATGTACATTATAAAGAAAACAAAGAATACAAGATCTTTTAGAATAGTTGCGAAATTTCACTTTCATTTGTGAAAACGTTCATTCAAAAGATCAGGTTTCTCAGGACCATTAACAGGGATTATGCTGAAATTTACCTTTATGAGTCTCATCCGTTTTATTAATTTTTAATTTTACATAAGTTTAATAATCTTTAAGATTGAACCATTTCTGGAACATGCTCAAAAATCAGACCAACAAGAACGGGTGCCTCGGTGTAATCAGACCAGCGAGAGGGAAAGTCGCTTGTTTAAAATTTGGAGTTTGATGAACAATGAAATACCATGCTCCTAATGTTCGGATTATTCAATTCTTTGCATTATGCATGCGCACCCATTTAGATTTAGCTGGGGGTGGGGTGGGGGGTGGGGGGGGGGGGGGTGGTCTGGTAGAGCACAAGGCTTAGAAAAAAAAGAAATCAATTAAACTTCACCCTCGCTCAACATAAATAAAAAGGAGCATCAAATGTCTCTTGTCAAAATAACAAGGCCATATGCCATTACCTTATACAATAATATGTTTTAACAACTTTTGTATACTATGAGGCAGACTGCATATTTGTATAAGATACTGAATAGCAGGGAGGAGAAAATGTCTCAGATGAATAGAATGTCATTTGGGAACCTGAGTGGCCCTAAAAAAAAAGTGGTTAGTTAATTTGTTTGATTATTTTCATGTAAAAACAATGTATCTATTGGAAGATTGAATACCGTGGTAACGAATACTGGAATACTCCTAATTCACTGGGGAAAATTAGGGCTTTTGTCTTCATGAAATTCTTTGAACTATAATAAGAGTGATAATTTCTTTTGTGTAGTCTAACGGATATAACAGCCCCTCCAAAATTCTTTCTTTCAGTAACCTCCTCTGTGTTGAAGCAATTTGGATAGTTTTACCACCCTAACCAAATCTGTGATTTATTGGGTCCACAGATAAGATCAAAAGTCAGAAATTACAGAATGTTTATATGTTCTAAACATCAACACAGACAATTTGAATCTATGAATAGAATGCTATAGTTTTGCCAGTCATCATTATATAAAAGCACCACCTGTCTTATTTTCTGTGAAACTGAACTGGTCATAATGTTCATATTAATGTAGGCGTATAGGAGGAGCTAGTATCCATAAAAATGAGTTCACTTTGAGAGATTAAAATAAAAAGTAACCAAAATGCTTTGGCCCAAACTTTAAAAGCTATTTATTCACAGCAGGATAAAATCAAATAATGATCATAATAGGAAGAGTTTACACCCAAAAATGTGAATTTTTCAACGTCTTGACCAAATATGTGTAACTGCCCAATTGACATAAATTTATAAATTCGTCGTACACGAATTGACTTTCACATATGAATTCTCTATTTTATCTGAGCATCGGGACAGTCACTTTAAATTGGGGGTGTGGGGGGGGGGGGGGGGAGGAAAGATACGGAGGTGTGCTGCCCAAGGTTCAATGGCTATGGGCTAAATAAAATAAAAATTGGGTAACTGGGAGAGAAACTTTAACGTTAAAACTTACTTTATCACAAATACAGGAAAAATATAAAAAAGTAAAACTGTTAAAACTAACTTTATTACAAATACAGGAAAAAGTATAAAAAGGCAAACTAAAATAAAAATTTAGTAACTGAGAGAGAAACTTTAATGCTAAAACTGACTTTATCACAAATACAGGAAAAATAAAAAAAAGGCAAAATAAAATAAAAATTTAGAAACTAAGAGAGAAATTTTAATGTTAAAACTGACTTTATCACAAATATAGGAAAAATATAAAATTTAAAATAGAAATGTAGGGAAAATGAGGTTTATAGCGTTTGACTGTGCATTGCCCAGGGGATAACTCGGCGTTTCCTAGCTGTCACTGGGGCTGCTGGGGGTTCCTTGAGAAACAGTGACTGCATACGGGGTATCAGTCAGAGAAAAATTGTTAGATATTGCAGTCATCATGAGACAAAAGTTCTCTGGTAACATTCATTGTGTATTTTTGATGCAAAACTATTTAGTCGTACATGAGATTTACTCAAGGTAGCAAAACAAAAATCAGGAAAGCTAAAGGAGGGGCATGAACGTGCCCTTTGTGTCTCCTCTGGGTACGCCTATACAATAGAATATGTAATCAATTTGGTTCATGTGTTTACAATAACGTTTTTCAAGCGGACATGTCTGCCGATCATTACTATATTTTGGTCATTTTTGATATAAATGCATACAAAATATCAGAATTATTTTCGGGAATGGTTGCATGAATTGTCATAATACTGATTTTGAGAGCTTAATCCATTCAGAACACTAAGGTTATTAGAACTAGTTGTTTTAAAAATTTTTATTTTATTTTGAAAATGACAAATTATAACAGTCATGCAACAGTTGAAATTGAGTTGAACAAAAGAACAAGTAATTGATCACTAGTTTCCAGTGTTAGGAACCATTCGTCTCCAATGATCATCATATGCAGGTTGTATATTTTGAGACGTTTCAGACATATAGGCCTAATTATAAACTATAAAACAAAAGACTCTTATAAACATGAAAGCTACCAAAAATAAAAAAGACGAATAAATCAAGTTTCATTAAGTGTTTCATGCTGATCTCTCTTTTTCTATTTTGGGGTATTATTTGATAATAATAAATATCATTATGTTAGTGTCAAGGTCGAAGGAAGTCCCGAAACCACTCATAATGTAAATTAATTAATGACAACTCGTGTAAAGCTGACAGGTTGAACCACTAAGCATGTTTAAGCTGTAATTAATGTCAGTGTCAAAGTCGAATTTGCTCTGTATAAATATACCAGTGGTTAGGTAATGGCTTTAATGGCGATGTTAAGAGAAGTCTATTTATTCATTCCAAACGCCAATTATGGCTGGCCTGTTTGAACTAACGGTATATTAATCACTTAAATTAGTTTCTCATGCACAGGACATCAGGGCGATTCTTAGAATGAAAGATTAATAATAATTTTACTAATATCTTGTGTTATGCATTTTTCCGATCGATCGATCAATCCAGAGAGAGAGAAAGACAGAGAGAGAGAATCAAATAATGAGTCACCAATTAAGTCACCAAAGGCTGTGCATGCCTTCCTGCACAAAATCAGTTAAAGATATACTTATATATATATATATATATATATATACATATATATATATATATACTGGTTATGCCTTATATCAAATATAGACATGACAATTATATGTTAACAACCGACAGAACACTTAGTGGTGAGGTATGATAGTTAGTAAATTCCATCATTATGGACATTTTTTCTTAGATTCAGCAGTGTTTCCTTGTTTGGGATTGATAAAATTGTTCAGACCGGATAATTCCAGCAGATGGCGTTGGTGCTTGCCTTTGGCGCTCTGCACCCGTTGTTCTCTCACTTGCACCATGGTCGTTCACCTTCCAACTGAAAATGGGTCAGGTTAACTTCTCATGGCGTGCGGGATAGATATGTCACGACCTAAGAGTCAGTTTGTATATAAATTACCATGCAGTGCTAAGCAACGCAGATGAGACATGGTGTATATCTTATACCGTCCTATCAAGATATTGTCTAGGCCTTTATACTGTCAACACTTGAGACGAGGCAAAAAAAAAAAAAAAAACCGGAGGTCGTGCCCTCCTAATAAATTGATCTAGGATCGGTCGTGTTATTCACTATATATATATATATATATATATATATATATATATATATATATATGTTGTGCATGTTTGTTCTTTTTTAGGTAGCCCTTCGGTTAAGTTATGGAGTTTCTGTGTCATTTGGCACGTCCACCGTTTAAAGGATTAGACTTTGCCTTCCTCCATTTCGACATTGAGCATTTTAAAGGACAAAACAGAGTAAATTGTTAAGCGAACCTGATACAAATTATTTAAATATAACACACACACTCACACACACGAATGTATGTATGCATGTATATATGTATCAGCTCCCTATAGCAATGAGCTAATTTTCTTTAAGCATTTGGTTTGGCCCTGTTTAGTTAAATACCCAATGAACACTTTCAGATATTCCAAAAGTTCTCATAATCAGTTAACTTGGGATTTTCTGTTTCTTATTGCAGTGGTCATAATGAGTTAAAAAAAATGTTAAAGAAAAACATTTATTGCAATATATTTACAGATATGGAAGTACATAAAATAACATTAAATGAATCAGTATGGGGGAAGGATCTATATAACACAATGTAATGAATACAATTTAATATAAAATAATACAATATTATATAACATAACATAACATATATAACTTGATATAATATATAATACAACATATTATATTAACATCAATATAAATAACGTTCCAGACAAAATAACTACATTTACCTGCTATTACCTGTTGAAATGAAAACCTTCCTGAAAAGACTTCCTGATACAAGGCGACTTTCCAAATAATGTTATGTATGATTTTAAATAAAAAATGGAAAATTCTGATGGCGCGGATCCGGGGGGGGGGGGGAGGGGGGGTCCAGGTCCTGCCCTTAACCAACGACTTTTTTTTAGAAAATGTTTATGAATTTTTAACCAACGACCTTTCTTTAGACAATTTTATGCATGACAGCCGTTGACCCCTCCCTGCAAAAAATCCCGGATCCGCGCCTGTCCCTGATTTATATATACACCTTGAAATCTTTAAAGGGGTACTGGATGGACCTTATAGGTTCCATAGAAAACCCTCGGGGTTCCAAAAAGAACATTTTAAAGGTTCCAGTTAAAACCTTAACAGATTCCTTACTGAGTCCACCGCAAAGAACCCTTTCCTTCTCCTTGGGACCTTTTTTCTTAGAGTGGATAATAATAAATGTCATTATGTTTGTGTCAATGTCGAAGGAAGTCCCGAAACCACTCATAATGTATATATATTAATGACAACTCGTGTAAAGCTGACAGGTTGAACCACTAAGCATTTTTAAGCTGTAATTAATGTCAGTGTCGAAGTCGATCCATGGGCCCTGTATAAATATACCAGTGGTTACGTAATGGCTTTAACGGCGATGTTAAGAGAAGTCTATTTATTCATTGCAAACGCCAAAAATGGCTGGCCTGTTTGAACTAACGGTATATTAATCACTTAAGTGAGTTTCTCGTGCATAGAACATCAGGGCGATACGGAGAATGAAATTTTAATAATCATTTTACTAATAGCATGTGCTATGCATTTTTACGATCGATCGATCAATCCAGAGAGAGAGAGAGAGAGAGAGAGAGAGAGAGAGAGAAAAAAAATAATGAGTCACCCATTAAGTCACCAAAGGCTGTGCATGCCTTCCTGCACAAAATCAGTTAAAGATATATATATATATAGTATCTATATACTGGTTATGCCTAATATCAAATATATAAATGACAATTTAATGTTAACAACCGACGGAATACTTAGTGGTGAGGTATGATAGTAAGTAAATTCCATCATTATGGACATTTTCCTTAATGCAGCAGTGTTTCCTTCTTTGGGATTGATAAAATTATTCAGACCGGATAATTCCAGCAGATGGCGTTGGTGCTTGCCTTTGGCGCTCTGCACCCGTTGTTCTTTCACTTGAACCATGGTCGTTCACCTTCCAACTGAAAATGGGTCAGGTTAACTTCTCATGGCGTGCGGGATAGATATGTCACGACCTAAGAGTCAGTTTGTTTATAAATTACCATGCAGTGCTAAGCAACGCAGATGGGACATGGTGTATATCGAATCCCGCCCTATCAAGATATTGTCTAGGTCTTTATACTGTCAGTACTTGAGACGAGGCAAAAAAACGGAGGTCGTGCCCTCCTAATAAATGGATCTGGGATCGGTCGTGTTATTCACTTTATGTTGTGCATGTTTGTTCTTTTTTATGTAGCCCTTCAGTAAAGTTATGGCGTTTCTGTGTCATTTTGCACGTCCACCGTTTAAAGGATTAGACTTTGCCTTACTCCATTTCGACATTGAGCATTTTAAAGGACAAAACAGAGTAAATTGTTAAGCGAACCTGGTACAAATTATTCAAATATAACACACGTATGTATGTATGTATGTATGTATGTATGTATATATGTATCAGCTCCCTATAGCTCTGAGCTAGTTTTCTTTAAGCATTTGGTTTGGCCATGTTTAATTAAATACCAAATGAACACTTTCGGATATTCCAAAAGTTCTCATAATCAGTTAACTTGGGATTTTCTGTTTCTTATCGCAGTGGTCATAATGAGTTAAATAAAATGTTAAAGAAAAACATTTATTGCAATATATTTACAGATATGGAAGTACATAAAATAACATTAAATGAATCAGTATGGGGGAAAGATCAATATAACATAATGTAATGAATACAATTTAACATAAAATAATACAGTATTATATAATATAACATAACATATATAAATTGATATAATATATAATACAACATATTATATTAACATCAATATAAATAACGTTCCAGACAAAATAACTACATTTACCTGCTATTACCTGTTGAAATGAAAACCTTCCTGAAAAGACATCCTGATACAAGGCGACTTTCCAAATAATGTTATGTATGATTTTAAATAAAAAATGGAAAATTCTGATGGCGCGGATCCGGGGGGGGGGGGTCCAGGTCCTGCTCTTAACCAACGACTTTTTTTTAGAAAATGTTTATGAATTTTTAACCAACGACCTTTTTTTAGACAATTTTATGCATGCCAGCCGTTGACCCCTCCCTGCAAAAAATCCCGGATCCGCGCCTGTCCCTGATTTATATATACACCTTGAAATCTTTAAAGGGGTACTGGATGGACCTTATAGGTTCCATAGAAAACCCTCGGGGTTCCAAAAAGAACATTTTAAAGGTTCCAGTTAAAACCTTAACAGATTCCTTACTGAGTCCACCGCAAAGAACCCTTTCCTTCTCCCTGGGACCTTTTTTCTTAGAGTGGATTGTGATATATATTTCAACAAAGCAAATTGTTTAAAATGCTGTATTGATGAAAAGGGGTGTTCAAAGGATATTTTATATTTGTTCGAGGAAAGAGAAGCTTTAGGCGAGTGAGGAGGTGGAGGGTGCCAGTGTCTGAATGTTAACACAAAACACACTAAATACTATATACATTTTGTCAAGGGACACTGGGTTTTCTTTATGTTTGTATCGCTATTCTTTTTTATTTTACTTTTAAAATATATTACTTTATTATGAAAGTTACTCGGATAGTCTAAGGGTGCACGACTTGGTTGATATAACAATGTTTGGATAAAAACTCGTCAGTATTGGATATGCAACCTTTGCACATGCATAAACTTGTCTTCGATAGAGGTAAATATATGAAATATAAGTTATGAAATATACCCAGGGCTTTGCTGACATGTCTTTTCACGTTATTTATATAGGTTTAATTAAATAATACGAAAGTTATAATATATCGAAATGTCTCTTTGATCTTCAAGTATGTATATACATGCAAATTACTTTAAACAAATTTAATTACCCAGAAACTGTATACAAACTTAAATGTCTTCTATCTTGTGTGTAGATATATATATATATATATATATATATATATATATATATATATATATATATATATATATATTAAGGGTTATTCATCCTGGGTGGCACTTCGATGGACACTCTTCGCATTGTAATGAAACAAGTCACAGTAAAACCCATGTGACAAGAAATTTTGAATGTCAATAAAAGCACGGTGTTTCTACAAATGTCAGGGTCGCGTTTATGGGAAGATAATCTAGTTTGTTTCTAGATACAAGCCCTTTTCAGACAACGGCCTTGTAAATATATAAAGGCACACTCGCACCGGCTTTTGTCACGCCAAGCCCCGGCTCTGTTTTCGGCTTACTCCACGATACAAAAACTCGTGGTACGCCTTTTAGTTATCCTCACTTGACCTTGCAAATTTGACGAAACTGTCTTTTCAAGAGTTTCTGTTGAAATTAACATATTAAGAAAACTGTACACATGGGAGGGATTTAAGTAAATCTGTATAAATCTGCATAAAATAGTTATGAGTCACTCTTTGAATTGATAGTCTGTCTGCATTAAAACTACAGACCATCTGAGAAAAATAATCAAACGACAAACTTGCATATCAGTATAAAGTACTATCTATATAAAGTACTGAAAAATACGTAAGGTAGTTTTACTTCTATTGTAGATCCTCACAAAACCTAAAAAAATATATTCTTTTAACTGAGAGCAATGGATAGCGCTCTTCGCCAATGGTGCTCTATTTGAACAATTGACCAGTGGGTAATAAAGCTCAGCTTAAAGTTACATGAGCTAAAGATATCACCGGAAAACTCATACATATATGTGTGTTTCAGTAATATAAGTTAAATTTTCCTTCTTTCTTCTCAATAACCATTTCCAATTGTGTTACCATGTCATTGGGAAGACTGTTATCCCTCAAATCCAACTCTGTGAGATTTTCTAACCCCAAAAGCAGGCGAATGCAAGACTCTAAATTTGCACGTTCATCTAATTTGCAAGATTTTGCAACCAAGCGTTCAAATTCTCTCTGTTGGATTAGAACATTTGTAAGGGCTTCTAGAAGGTGATCATCGAAGATAAAATAACTTAAATCAACCTCACGAATATGTTTACATTCCCTGAAAGCCTGTAAGAATAAATCTCCCGATTTGAATTCGCTCCCCCAAATATTTGCAATAAATAGAACTTCCAGATTAGTTAATTTAGGGATAGTATCCACTAATTCAGAAACACCTGTATTGCCAATCGAATTGTGGCCCAAATTCATTATTCGCAGATGTGGCAATTCCCCAATTGCTTTCACAAGTGAAAACGTACTTGTCGTCCTTGAACATTTACATCCGCACAGGTACAGCTCTCGCATTATGTACAGATATGGAAGAGACTCTGCAAGCGCTTCTATGGCTTTCATCCCTAAAGTGTTATGTGATACATCTAGAACCTGAAGGTGTTTAAACAACCTGATCTTGTTGAATAAATTAGCCATATTCTGCAGATCATGACATTCTGTATTAGCTATTCGCAATGACTGGAGTAAATAAAATGTTTCAGACTTTTGCAACAGGGCTGCTATTCCCTCTACTCCGAGATTATTTCCCGAAAGATTTAATTCTGTTAGTGTGTTTGGCAAGGATTCTATTAGAGATGCCATAAGGTGTGAATCAGCACACCTACACGCATCTAGATCTAAGACACGTAGGTTCGTACGTGTGGACATTGATTTGCAAAGCATGTTTACGCCACCTGACCCAACATGGTTTTCCGAAATGTCAAGTACTTGTACACTGGGTTTATTATTCAGAGAATCAAGAATATTTTCGATGTACTTGATATCTATAATTTGACAGTCTTTCAAGGTGAGTTTCGTCAATGTGTTAGCATGTTTCAAGACATCACAGAGTGATGTACATGCCTGAGCCATATCACATTTAGATAAGCATAGGTTAACAAGTCTTCCTTTAGATTTTAGTGATGAAAGGACACCATTCATATCTGAATCATTCAAGCTGCAGTCAGAAATATGGAGGCTGTTAATATTTGAGCAACCTCCGAGAATCTGCACTAGCTTGGTTTTAATATCCGAATTCAAAACACATTTCTCAATGGACAACATAATCAGCCCCCCACAAGAAGATAGGGCCCCAAAAAAATTACATGTGGCGTCAAATGAGCAATTTGATATATCCAGTGTCATTAATTGTCTACCAAATTTGGATTCTCCAGACGTGGATTTTATGAAAAAATAGTAACTCAATGACAGGTCTTGAAGCGTGACGATGTCGGTCAGTATGTTAACCGGGATGGTTACATACGTTTTGGCTACTGTACCACTAATGCTGAGTGTCACGAGATGTTTCATACCAGCAAGATATCGCAGTGAAAGTGGACCCACAGAATTTCCTTTCAGTACCAAAGTATTCAATGCATGGCGTTTACTTATCTCGTCAACTACCTGGAGGACAGTTTCCTTTTTATTACAACTACACTCACTCAGATATATTTTCTGCAGTTTATGCATCTCCTTTATACTGTGCGCTAAAACTTCAAAACCACTTTTCCCCAAGAGTACTTGATTTAAATTAAGAATTTTCAATTTTTCTAAAGTCTTAAGACAATGAAGGAAGCCCAGCATTACCTCTGTAGACTGGTAACTACAATTGGAGATTTTAATTCTCTGAAGTCGTTGTAATTTGGGTAGGATTTGTGTGAGCTTCTGATATCCAGCGTCTCCTAAAGCGATGTCTTTTAAGTCCAGTTCTTCGATGAAAGCTGCGGATTCATTTGGAATAATGCCTATAAAGCTCTGCCAGGAAAAAATATTACTGAAGTAGCATCTTTGACTCATAATACATTTTACTCGTTCAATACAGTCACAACTTTCTAGAGAAGCTAAAAGGAAGTATTTAGTTATATTCTTAAAGATTTTATCCTCTATGTGGGGACAAACATCCAACAGAATGGCTCCATCAGTGGCGACAAAAGAAGCAGGATTCAACACAAACCCTATAGTCCATTCACTTGCTGTCGGACACGGACATATTAATTTGAATGCATCTACACAGTCATCATTAGGTATATTTGTCACGTCTGACATCATAGTACACACCGTGTCTATTGTCTCTGTGCTTTGATTGATATTATTACCTTTATCGCCGAAGTAAAGACATTTTGTTTTACAATTGCTTTGACAATGCAAAATGTGTGCAATAGGAAGATCTTTAAATCCTAGAGAGGGTGATACTTGTTTAAAAACATCAATAGCGTCATTTTCATCTATTACGTGAAGTGTAATATCGTGCAAGTTAGAATCAGGGATGCTATTCAAAATCTGCGGAAAGTCAAATGTCTCTGATTTGTCAATTTGAATAGACAATCTACACACTGTTCCAGAGTTCTGCAGCTTTAGATGTTTCAGATGCCTTGGGGTAATTTCAGATATACACAAATGAAGGACTTCTGGCAAATCGAACCTAGTCTGAGGGAAGGCGAAAACCATTTCAAATAATAAATCTGAGACAAATTTATCATTCATACCTTTACTTTCCGTTACACATCTGATTTTTTCTGCTATATTTTGTCTACATTTTTGTTCCAAACCTGGGGCCATCTGGGCAATGAAAGTGAATATCACTGTATATTCCATAATATTTTTACTAGCAAACATTGAACCGATGAATGTATTGCGTGTTTGAGAATCTTCTGCATGTGTGATATAATATGCCGATAAATAGGCATGGAAGCCAGTTTTATTAACGCTTGATAAGAGAAGATTTTCTATATCATCGGGTGTCGAGCTAGCTATGTCAGCTTTACCGGTAATGGTACGGGAAGTTTGCTTTCCTAATCTTATTATACTTTTTCGACATTCGGCGGCATCACTTTCTGAGTCTGAATGATCGGAGTCAGGACGCACCCCTAACAAGGCCTTAGATAAATTATTATAGAACTGTGTAAGAGAAGTTGGTGTCGAATCTCTGCATACGTGATCATGACATGCAGGCATCAACAAGAAGGGGTATCGAAAGGCTTCAAGAATTTCTTTGAAGTCTGATGTTAAATTTATCAAATCACGAGACTTCTCTGGGGACCCTATTTGCTCGAAATACGCAGATATATATCGAGTGATTTCAAACATCGTAAAGCCATATACCTCAATATGCTCAAATTCACTAATATGGACTCTGTCAGGAAGATTTATTGTTCTGCATGTCATAACCACGGGTAACTGGTTGAATAGTGTACCATCTATTAATTGGAAAAGGGCAGGTTCTTCCAAAACATCCTCGTGTTTCTCACTGTCTATCAGGAGAAGTGTTTTGTGAGATTTTATTCTGATGTAACGCCAGAGGTAATTTGCACACTTCTTACTTATTTCAAGTTGTGTCTCCAGGATAGTTTCTACGGAGCTGCCGGCTATCACAGATCTGGTATCTAGATAAATAACATATCTGTACCGTGACCACATGACACATAGTGCCTCGTCCAAGGGCTGTCCCCGTTTTCTTTTGGGCAGCAGATTTGTTGATTTGGTCCAGTCGTTCAACATGCAGTGAAGAAGTGTAGATTTTCCAACCCCTCTGTCTCCGCTTAAGATGACCTTTTTCTTAAACGATGCCAGGGTCTGAAAATTATAAATAGAAACAGGGTTTCTTTATTGGAGATGTAATACAAGTTTCAAAATTAATAGAATTTTGCAAAGGGCAGCATGGTATTTGGTATCTTAGCATATGAGTAATATACAATATAAGATAAATATATACCTTTAATATGTCTGCATAGTGTTTCAATAGGACGGAATCACTGGAACGGTGATGCAGAAGAACTGGGTCAACGTATATCATCTCGTCAGAAGTTTTCAAACTGCCGGGAAACATATGGATTATCTCAACCAACTTTCTCCTAAGCTGTTTATGTGTAAACATATCAACTGAAAAACAAGAAACGAAAGATTTTATGGTTTGCGTTTGTATCTTTGTGTGTTTTTTTTTCTAAAATTAACGCATGACAGTTGTGGAAGTCTTGTTTCCTGATATCAATTAACAAAGCTCGTTACTCTACAAATTGTCAGTGCCAATCATACTGATAAATTTTCATGAAGAAACGCAACAGAACATTTTATGTTCATTATGATTACCCTAAAAGCCTTGTGATAATTTTACACTAAAACAAGGAACCCAGGGGTAATGACGCTCAGCTGAATGTGACATACTGCCAGTGTATGCATTAATTATCGAGTAATTAGTGTATGTTTGAATTTTACTCAAACTGGAATAATAGTAGTGACATTTAAGCGTTTATTACATTTGTGTAGAATTAGTTTGGTCGATTTTGTTAAAACTTTACTGTCTTACAGAAATAATTGAGTGGGGGTATTATTTCAGTTCTGTGATCGAATGCAAAATATTTTTAATAACCCTGAACACTGGGAAGAATGAATCCAGTGTTTTAAACCATGTTCATTGCATATGGTTAAGAGAAAATATGTTACAGTGACCTCATTTCGGGTCTCCAACAAGATTTTACTAGGAACCCTCTCGGTGCTAAGTTAGAACCCCTTTTGATCTTATTTAGCAGTTTCTAGGTCCAACAGAAGTGATTTGTGCCCCAGCTTTCATGATGCTCTTAATCATTTTTCCCCCCAAAAGGCCACAGTATATAGGTCAAAATGACCTGAGATGTTACCAGGACGTCCCTGGATGTTTGAATAAGACATTACTTGGTTCAAGCTTTATTTAACCCTGACCTCACTGAATGTTACCTTAGAAAATTTTGTGCCTATCTGACTTGTATGGTGCTTAAATCATACTTTCCCCAAAGCTCACAGAATAAAGGTTACACCATGACCTCCCTGGAACTTATTTAAAGAAGTTTCTAGGTCTATCAGCCCACATTTTGTAGAATTTAGGTCACAGTTACCTATTTCGGATTTCTAAGACGGACTTGGACCAACATTTATATTACATTAGAAGTTTCCAGGTTCATAGTTTTAATAAGAGTTCCCATACTCAAATTTTCGGTCTGTAACTCGCCGAAAATAGGTCATCATGACCTAATTTAAGTTTCCAAGGAGATTTGCTCAGGACCTCCTCCAATGTAACGTTAGAAGTTTTCAGGTCTAACGATTACGATTTTTGCCCTGTTTACGACCGGGCGGACACAAGGGGTGATCGCTTTTGCTCAGATTACTCACAGGCAGCTGAGCAAACAAGCATACATATTGGCGTTTAATGTTATGGGACACGGCATCATAATTTCTTATTTTTTTCTTTTTCCCCGTTGTGACTTTGAATTTATGGAATGCTCAGCCAATTAACAAAAATAGGATTGCTTACTGAACGTCATATCTGTATCTTAACTCACCTGGATTTCTCAACCCTTTTAGTAGAGGTTTCTTGGATGCGCTCACTGGTATGGAAATGAGAGCAAATTATTAAACAAAGTCATTTTGTTATAAATTAATCTAGCTTTACATCTATTTGCTTGATAATAAATTTTTGGAACTTTTTTTTTATGTTACACACATCTAACAGATATTTATATCAGCAAAAAAAAATAAAATAAAAAAAAAACTTGTCGGGTCATAAACAAAACTGTTAGCTGATATAAGATATCTAAATGATACGTATTTCGAAATATAATACCGAAGCAAAAAATCGAAAGTAGTACGAAACATATAAAAGTAATATAAGTAAAAGTGGTACATTGCATTCAGTAGTAAAACGATTCAAAACTTGCCTTCTAAACAGAGTAGAGCAGACTTTTGTTTTGTCTGATGCAAACATCTTGCGAATCGATCCACAACATGTTCTTTAAAAATAAGTCTTCGGAGGAGTTCTGTCGCCTGTTCACGATTGCTCTCACACTTTTTCTGAATTAGGAGAAATGAAAATTTAATTATAACCATTCTATCATATTTTTAGACGATTGTATGACGCATGGTTGTTATCACCAAAGAGGTTTATTTGCCAAATGAATATAACAATTAAATATATAATATGACTCTTACCAATATTGCAGATTTTTCATCTTCTGTTATAAGATTTTCTCTTATTAAAGCAGCCCACAGATCTTCATTAAGGGATAGATATGTACATATACCATTGGAAACCCAACGACGCACGCTACCGCCATTCTTTCTGTTCATTTTCGCAGAACTTCTCTGAAAATAAATACCGATTTTAAGCATATATAATCATGCATATGTGACTCTGCAAGCTGTTGTGGGCTGCATACTTTGCTTTATACCACATAGTGAATTAAATTTGTGCGCACACACCTGTTCATATTCTTTTAATTCATGAAACCCGTTTATTTGAGTAAAAATTAACGATGCTCTATAAAGAAAGATATTCATTTTGAAGCATACCCTGCCGGTATAGTCTTGATACGACAGCAATATCCCAGGCACGGCTACTTGGTAACGTGTAGATTTGTTGTGTGTCGCGAAACCTTGCAAAGGCAAACTAGTACGCCTCTAGGTGCAAAAAATAGCCCTATGTAATCTTTACTGCGTTCTATTTGCTTAAGTTCGTGCCGGGTTGCATATATAAATGATTAACCCGCCGTGTGTTTTGATCACATGTTATGTCGGTATAAATTGTCTGTCTCTCTTAAGCCCGCGTATTACTTCTTACTTTTTATTTTATAGACTAAACACAAGAAAATATACTGATCCCCGAAAACATGTCGAATGAAAAACTTTTTTTTTTTTTCGAAATAACTTTTATGATAAATTCATTGTGACACGTAGCCCTTAGACGCCAACCTTCCATGCTTTCAAATAACTAACTGAAGAGTCCCGACGTATATCGACACAACGGTTATCAAATTCACAATTCATTCATAAATAAATACATCCATTCATTTTTATGATGCAGATTCTCATCATCAAAGCAGTCACGAAAAAAAAACTTTCACAGCCTTTCCAACTTGCGGGAAATAAACCTCGGGCATCAATTAACACCTGATACCTATCATGACTTCTCGACAAGTATGCAAACCTGAAAGCTGATCCAGAATATCATATCGCTCAACAATAACTATAATTTGATAGTTCACCTGTATTGTTTTACAGTTTGAGACACATCAATTAAAATGTCAAATAAATCCAGAACGTGCAAGAAAATATGAAAAATTTTGGATGTACTACCTGTGCTGTAAAACGGTAAAAAGTGTATCCAACAACGACAGGTATATATTTCATGACATGGCGTGCATTCAGTGAGGTCAGATAGTAACAATCATTAGAAGGATACCAGGGGCGTGTTTAGAGGGGGCGCAACAGGCGCGCGCCCCACCTAAAATCTGCTCAACGAATTTTAAGGGGGCACCCAATTTCGTAAATTGTTTAAATTCGCATTCCGTTTGTCATTTTAGACACATGTATATGGAATTTTTTTATCGAAATTGAGGGGCCTAAATTAAGGGACCCCTACCGGCAGGAATTTCCTATAGGGCCAAATGAAATGTTTGAAGAGGTAGAATTCTCACATGATTTTATTTTAGCATAGGAATTTCCAATAAGGCACAAGAAAAAGCTCGAAAATGATTAAGCCACGTGTTATACGAAATGTAAATATTGACTTTCTAAAAATGAGTGCATTCAAATTCAGCCCGGGCCCATCAGGAGTTTCCTATGTGATAAACACCAGAAAATACATGAAAACGAGAAAATCTCTTTAGGCTTTTATGTTATCTTGTATTTATATATAGCTGTCATCAGGACGACTCAAAGGGGCCCGGCTCGGGCTTTGTCTCCTATAGGGCTAAGTTAAATGCTTGTTAATGCGGAACTTTGGTGTTAGCTTGTAGTTTTAATCGGAAGTGATCGAAAGGGCCTATGGGGACTCGGGCCCAGGAGTTTCCAATTGCACAAGAACAAACTTGATAATGATGTCTCAAATTTAAGTCTCTCATTTGTCTTTAATAGCATTTAGCTCCAAAGGGACTGGATGGGCCAGAGTTCTGAAGGCCCATTAGAATGCATGGGAATGTAGAACTTCCTAAGTGATGGGACACAATGGTTACTGTAAAACGGAAGGTTAAATCTTATATTTAGTACAACAGATCCGTGCATGGAAGAAATTAACCAAAATTAATATTTATTTGTATTTTACATGGTCCGGAAGTACATGCCGTTTATTCTCAATTTATTCTATTACTCTGTTTTAAGTACAGATCAGGTATAAAATGTAGATTAGTTGCTTTTGATAAATGTTCGTGAATAGAATTATTCCAGGAACCAAATTTATTTATTGATTTACGTTGAATATAAAACGATTTAGTGGAGAGAGCTTTTCTTGTGGGTTGGTGGGGGATCGCTTCCATTTTGTTTATAAATCCGTGCTCCTTATATATGCATGCTATATAAATCTTTATCAACTTATCAGGAACACAAATAGCTTCATATTATTATGTCAAACCAGGTATGGATGCGTTTGAGATGCAAAATATCATATATTCAAATTCATACGAGCAAACATAGATCTGGTCTTATTTATTATTAAAAGTTTTTTTATGCTACATGACGAATGTCCCCTGAAAGTAAACAAAGCGTTGTTAGAACCTTCGATCTGTTTGGTGGAACATGATGCAAGCTGATATATGTAAAACGTGAGTATATCAAAAAGAAAACTGGTTTTCACAAAATCACAGTAGACATCGATACAGCTTCCACTGCTGTTCAACACCTGTTAAAGCATGTAACAATCTGACGCATCTGAAATCGCCTTGGCTAAGGGGGCACTTTTTAACTATTTTAATCCCTTATTATGTTCCTGTAATTACCTTTTAATTTCAATTGGTTTTGTCGTTATTGTGATAGTATTGTTGTTGATAGTACATATAGCATGAGCGGCACAGCCTGTAGTGTGGGTAACCTCTTGTAGATTTCTTGCCTTTAATAACAGGGATGCCTACTAAGACATCCGTATGATTTTCTTTTCAGTTTAGCATGGTGGATAAAGTAATATATATATATATATATATATATATATATATATATATATATATATATATATATATATATATGAGAATATACGTAGCATTAAATGGAGAAAAAATACGCATTCCCTCTGTTACAGTCCATTCTTCTGTAAACCGCTTCAATAACTATATAGCCTTAAATTTAAACCGAATAAAGAGTTTAGTATACATCCGAAAAACTTAATGGTTATTATAACGATGAAAAAAGGAAGGGGGGTGGGGGGGGGGGGGTGGGGGGTGGAATACCCTCCCCAAGATGTGGAAACTTGGTAGGCCTACAATATCGCTTCGCTCAGACATTTTGCGGTCGTGAGCCCCCTCCCCCCGCTATGCTTAATTCCTGCGCACGCCCTTGGTTCATGTATATTGTTATTGTTTTTATTGTAATTATTTTACTATCAGCCTGCCAATGTGATAAATGGTGAATGAAATGCTAAAAAACTAAGACATCTGCGTAAGGGAGTAGATGATACATTTTACACAAGGGTTAAAATGTCCAGTCGTTGCAGAGGAAAGTAAAATAATCCACGCGCCTCACCCTAGCACTAAGCCATGAACATCTAAGGTACCCCGAGATTTACACATTTCTCTCATGCTTTCATTGTCATACCATCCACACACATAAGGACATATTAAAACACAACCCGGACAACCATCAGTTCGTCAGTGCAAGAAAATAAAAATTGCTAATTTTTAAAGAGAAAAAAAAGTTTATTCATAGTACCCATTAATTAATATTCAAATGCCGGTTGAACCAGTTCAGACGTGGTGCTTGTCCACTGCAAGATACAATAAAAAGTCCGACCTACTCTAAATCTTACAGTTTGCTTTTGGAAATCAAAACATCAATGCTTTAGTAAATAGTAAATACAGTGAAAATAGTTTGCATATGAGACATGTTTGATTATAAGACAAAAGTGACGCTACAAGTATTGTACAACGACTACTGCTGACAGAAAATACTCATAAATAGTCATTCAATTTAGAGGTGAAAATAGTGACAACAATCCACAGAGAAATATACATATAGTCGGTCGCACCACATAAACGAAGCAAATTCCAACAAAAATGCACAAACATACATTATAGCCTGTGGAATCTGTCTGGCCAGTCTTGGCAAAACCTGACAGTTTGGTTAATGGAGAGCGGAAGGAACTGACCCACGAATGAAAGTTTACTCCAAAAAGATAAGACTATTTCACTGGCAGCTGTCTAAAGTCAATAGACTGTACACCTTCTTGTGTGTAATTAAAACACAATCTTTGATGAGAAACTTGGGTCATTCATGGTTAGTGCAACTTCTACCTCCTCTTTAATTTCATTTTTCTGAATATTAATGTGTTTCATTTTGGTTACCCTTTCTTTAATATCCACCAGCAATCCCAATCCATCTCCAAGACTGTTAATGGATAAATCGATGTCTTGAATACTTTGGCATTTCAGCAGTAGGTCAATAACAGATTCTGCATCAGACAATTCACACTGGGCCATGCGCAAAACCAGTAGCCCCTCCAAGTTTTCAGCGGAGTTTGTAATCTGTTTCAGGAATTCGCAGCCTATGCGATTTTTGCTAACATCAATCATTTCAAGCCCTCGATGGTTTTTCAGGGCCTCTGCAAACTGCCCCCAAACATTAGCATTGCTGCAACCGCAATCTACAAGGCTGACTTCTTGAAAATTGTCTGTGCGCCGAATATGAGCAATGAAACCTAAAAATGTCTTTTCATCAAGAAGACATGGAGGTGCATAAAATCTTGACAGATTCTGAAGTGCACAGATTTTCTCAATATATTCCCCTCTTTCAGAAGTCTCTGACAAAACATTTCCTGGACAGCGCAATGATGTGACTGCTAACAGGCTGTCAATAGCACTTTCGAATACCTGGAAGCCCTCTTCAGATAGTGTGGTACCCTGTAAATTCAGTTCACTCATATTTTTGGCCATGCCTAAATGTTTGCAAACCAGTTCAAAGAAACCAGGTGTGCGGTCATTTATATCCCTGATGGACAGGGATTCTAAATGGTAAAAGGTGATAACCTTACTCAGCTTGTCAGGCGAGTAATCTAATTCCCCAGATGCATGATCTGAGTCAGCCCCGTGGATTTCTAGGGCTGTCAAGTTGGAAAACTTTCCTTCTTTAAGTAAAGCAATGTGGGCAAGTGTACAAGTGGTGATCTTCACCGATGTCACCTGACTGGTATCAAGAGAGAGAAAACTCTTCATTAGTTTGATGTTCGGCTTCCCTGTGAAAGAGAAGTGGAGCTGAGGGGGCAAAGGGAACGGTTTGTCTTTATGCTCCGACATGTAATTCATTAAAAATTCTGTTCTTTCTAGTGTGAGGTCCTTCAAAGAATTATCTACCGTCAAACGGCTATTTTCGCCCCCTAATCCCGCAACAAACCTTAAAATGAGACTTGACATGTGAGAATAGGAACCTGATTTTCCAAGAATTTCTAGAACATCTGCCCTTTCATCGTCATCTGCATTACAAACAAAATGTGCGATGAAAAATGCTTGAAAGGTTTTGTGAAGAAACGAGGCTGACAAGTCACCATCATACAACAAAAACCCAAGTTTGATTGCCCTATCGTCTAATTTTTCCCTCACTTCACCCAGTGTAAAGGTGGTCTGGAAATCCTTGGCCCTCAAACCTTCAGTAGCTAACCTACTTATCTGCATCAGTTCTAATTCGTATTCCTGCAGCAAATTAGCTTTGTCAATATGATCTTGTTCCAGAACATATTTATTTTGATATCTTGCACAACCATACACTACAATTTCCTTATATAGTCCTGTAAACGTGTGTGCAAGAGGTTTTTCCTTTTTCCATATGGAGCAAAGCAAACATAGCATAACAGGAAATCGACTAATTTCTTTGATATCGGGCGCCTTTTCTAGTTCTGCTAACATGTCAGTGCTATTCTGGTCGTATTTTGAAATATATTCTTTGATTTTTGATTGAGAAAATCCCTTCAACACGAACTGTCGATCTTGTTGGTGGGTGAGATTAAGATTTCTCAAGTGGAAAGAAGCGGGTGAACGGCATGTTACGATTACTGTTACTCCATTTAAAATTTCCCGTTTTGCAAGTTTTACTATGTCATCTGATGTCTCCTCTTTGAACTCATCATAGCCTTCGAGGATTATCAAACATCTGTCCGGGAAACACATGAGATAACGAAATATGGTAGCCGCATCAGAAGCATTTATTGTTAACTGCTGGGATATGATTTCCCTTAAGCCCTGATTCTGTTTTACATGTACCAGGAAAATTGGAATTATATACTTGAACTTCTCCAAAATATGCTGGGTCTTCTTAGAGATACGTTTCCACTGTGGAAATTCTCCCTTTAAAACGGTGTATGACCAATCAACGAGAAGCCTTTTCACTAAAGTTGTTTTTCCAGTCCCTGTCTCACCCGTGAGAAGAATCCATTTAGGCAGGGGTGTGTTCTGAACCTTTGAAACAAATTGAAATATGTGTATTTTTCATTGAATATCACTGTCTAATATACTCGTATACGCAAAATGTTTAATTTCTTTATAAATTCATGATTTTCAAATATAAACCCATGCTATATAGAATTTACTGGCAAATGTGTTGCCCTCCTGTCTAATTAAAAAAATATAGTGTGTTTATGATCATGTCGCATATTGAAATTAAAATATATCCTTTTTAAATACCCAATGACAGATGAAATGCCTGATGATAAAATTCATACCTTGACAAACATGTTTGCATAGTCCACATCGTCTTCTTCTGAACTTCCATCCTTTACCCAGTTCATGCCTGTATACATTTTATCTAGGTGTACTGTAGCCGGTCTGTCCCAGGCCCACTTTATTATTATGCCATATAAATTTATCATGTTGTGTGCCATTAACTTCCGGAGGGCCTTGTTGGTTTTGCCGACGCCAGGATAATTGCCTTAAAGACAATAAAGGATAATACTATTTTAATTATATTATATTATTAATACTATTTTATTAAGATTCATTACTATATCAGATAATGAGACGACGTATCTGAAGATACATTCAAAAAAGAAATGTGTTTGAAGTCTTTTATGACTTCCTGTTTTGTATCTGTCTTATACGATATATATTACCCATGATCCATCAGCTTTGGGATCGTTAGTTAATAAAACAAGTGGCCCATGGGCCATGACGATCAGCTGAATTCAAGGAGCCTTGAACAAAGGGGCAAAAAGACTCTCAGAGTCAAAATCATGAATTTTGCCAATAGCCCTTAGATATAGGTTACAGTGACCTTAACCTACATGCAGCTGCTACCATTTATGCCCTCCTGACTAATTTAGTGATAAAATCAAGTTCTTTCACACAGCTTGTAGAAAATGGGTCAGAGTGACATTTCAGGTTTCCAAGGAGATTTTCAGGGACCTGAAATTTGACCTTGAAGATCAAGTTCAAAGTCACAGGATTTCTATCATGTCCTAGATTTTGGTAGGAACAATGAGTGTTGCAAATTTTGGAGGAAAATGTGTAGCCCTTCAAAAGTTATCTAGTCCACAAAACAATAACTATAATTTCACTTATTTGACCTTGAAGATCCTGGTCAAGGTCACTAGGTTTCAAACTCGCCCGAGAGCTTGGTAGTAACAATTGGTGTACCAATTCTGAGGACAGAATTGGAAATACTACAAAAGTTATGAGATTCATAAAATGTTACATTTCGGCAATTTTACCTTGAACAGAAAGGTCAAGGTCACCAGGTTTTGAACTTATCCAAAACATGGTAGGAACAATTGGTGTACCAAACTTGAGGACAAAATGTGGAATACTTCAAAAGATAAGGGCTTCACAAAAATGTCATATTTCTTCAGATTTGATCTTGAAGATGAAGGTCGAGGTCACTTTTTTTAAACTTTTCCTTGATTTTAGTTGGGCCAATTGCTGTACCAAATTTGAGTACAAAATGTTAAATACTTCAAAAGTTAAGGGGTTAAAAAAATTTACATTTTGGCAGATTTGACCTTGAAGATGAAGACCAAGGTCACTGGTTTTGTTTTGATATGAACAATTGTTTCAAATTTTGGCAGAAAATATGCGGCCCTTCAAAAGTTATCTCCTTCACCAGATATCCTACAGATGAGGACGACGATGACAGACGATGGCACTGAAAACAAAATGGGGGGGGGGGGGGGGGGGTAGCCACCATTCTACAGGAAATGATGAAGCAATCCATGATAAAAAATCATGCAAAGAATCATGGCAATTAATGCATTAGTTATTCATATATAGAAGCCTTTGTACAACATTTTTAATTGTTCTGGGGGTGCATATGAGCCCCATTGCTCAGAGGATGTGGGTTACAAGAGACCAAATTTCAGGTTTCAGTGAAGTCTTTTCATGGACCTCCCCGTTTGTTAAGTTAGAAGATTCTAGGTCAAACAGTAACGATTTTATGGCTTGTTAACAGATGATAGCTTCATTTGAAGGTCACCAAAATTACAGAAAAATTCGTGAAAAATCGAAAAAATACGGGTGGCGCCACCAGTCTACAGAAACTGATGAAGCACTCCATGATCAAAAGGCCTGCAAAGAATCATAGCAATCAATGCATTAGTTATTCAAATACAGAAGCTTTTGTATCACATTTTTAATTATTCTGGGGGTAATTACGAGCCCAATAGCTCGGAGGATATGGGTAACAGAGAACTTATTTCAGGTATCCATGAAAACTTTTCATGGACCTCTTTAGATGATAAGTTAGAAGATTCTAGGTAAAGAGTGATGATGTGTACCCTGTTAACAGATTATGCTTTATTTGAATGGTCCCAAAAATGGAAAAAAATGCGTGAAAATTTGAAAAAAATCAGGTGGCGTCACCAGCCTGTAGGAACTGAAAAAACAGATCAGTAAAGCCCCTTTCACACATTCACGGATAGCAACAGGGATCACCCCGGACCTTAATCCGTGGTGTTCCGGGGACAGCAGCGCGATTTCGTAAATCGATCTTTCACATATTCATCGTTCCAGAATCATCAGTGGTGCACCAGCATTATCGGAGAAAAAACTTAAACTTGTACCCGGAAAGTGCCGGTCTCAATACGGAGCTCCCGGTGGCTACACGGTGACTCTCGGATGTACACGGTGGCTACACGGAGGTGCACGGTGCCTACAAGGAGTGATACGGATGATTTTTCATCCGTGTACTCCGGGACGAAAAATTGTGCAGGTTTAATTTTTTCTTCGAACATGCCGGTGCGCCAAGGATCACAATGGATGCAACATGGTGTTAACACGGTGATGCCCTGAGTTTACACGGTGATGACGGAGTTAACACGATGATCCGGGATGATACGTAATGCTATCCGTGTATGTGTGAAAGGGGCTTTAGCATGCTAATCATGTTGATCAATGCATTAGTTATTCAGATACTGGAGCGTTTGTATCACAATTTTAATTATTCTTTGGGGTACTTTCGAGCCCTATAGCTTGGAGAATATAGGTAACAGAAACCTTATTTCAGGTTTCCAAGGATATTTTTCAATGTCCTCACTAAATGTGAAGTATAAAGATTCTAGGTCAGGCGGTTACGATTTGTGCCTTGTTAACAAATGAGGCTTTATTTGAGGTCTCAAAAATAGAGAAAAAATGCGTGAACATTTAAAAAAATACAGGTGGCGCCACCACTCTGCACCAACTGAAGAAAAAGTACATGATCAGTATGCATGCAAAATATCATGGTGATCAGTGCATTAGTTCTTCAGATACTGGAGCGTTTGTATCAAATTTTTCATTATTCTGAGGGGTTCTTATGAGCGCCATAGCTCCGAGAATATGGGTAATAGAGACCTAATTTCACATTTCCACAGAGACTTTAATGGGCCTCCCTTTATGTCATGTTAGAAGATTTCATGTCCAGTGTTCACGATTTGTGCCTTGTTAACAACTGACAACTTCTTTGAAGGTCTCAAAATAGAGAAAAAAAAATCGTAAAAAGGGAAAAAATACAGTTGGCGCCACCAGTTTGCAGGAACTGATGGAACACTCCATGATCAATATTCATGCACAGAATCATGGTGATCAATGCAGTAGTTATTCATATACTTGAGCTTTCGTATCAATTTTTTTTTTATTTTTCTGGGGGGTACTTACGAGACCAACAGCTTGGGGAATATGGGTAACAGAGACCTAAATTCAGGTTTCCAAGGAGATTTTTTATGGACCTCCCAGGATGCCAAGTGAGAAGTTCCCAGGTCCAGCGGTTACGATTTGTGCCCTGTTAACGGACGGACGGCCGGACGGCCGGACGGACGACGGACAAAGAGTGATCGCTATAGCACAGATGACTTTCAGTCAGCTGAGCATAAATGAAGGGATGAGTGCGTCAATGTTTTTTATGCACTTTTGCAAAGGAAAAAAAAAAATGGCACAACACAGAACAGGATCTATCTAATACTTATGAAAGGAATTCGGTTCACGTTTGTTCGCAATGTTCTCTAAAACCGCGTTGTGTACTATATTGTGCCATACATCATTTTAAAGGTTATTATCCCCGCAGTGACATAGGCGATATGAAAATAAATAATTTCTAATATACATATAATTTTGAGTGATTTTTCCGTTTTTTTACCGAGCACGGCCGAACTGCCTTCGGCAATCACCGGAATGCGTGCATCGTGGTCACTTAACCTCTAACACTAAGAACTATTGTTCATATGAATAACGCTTGCTTTCAATGAGGGATTTGACCCACGTGCGTGGTCAGTAAAAGAGAAAAACACATGTTTCTCGCTTTATGAAATGGAGAGTTCAACCCCGGAGGATTAATGACAAAACCTAATTCAAGGTCCCAATTTAACAAACAGGCGTGGGGTGGGGTGGGGTGGAATGGTGTCTGGGGTTTCAGGCCTCAAAATTTGTCTGATACGATGAAAAAAAAATTGCGGCTGTTGAAAATGAATACGGACCCTCTGCATGGAGTCCCTTTGGGTCCGCTTCTGCTACTAACGAGATATGCATATTTCGGTTTCTTTCTTCAGGAAGTTTCCTTGCAACGTACATCAAATAAATCTTTCATGTGTTCCTCACATCAACCTAATCTTCATACGTCCACCGATAGAATCCAGTCAAATATCATCGAAAACCTGAATGCCCCCGCGTCTCATTCCGGTCCGCAATGTCAGCACCATCACTGACCAGGTCTTCAAGGTCAACATACCGGGGTTTAAATTTCTTGACACGAGGACAGCCCACAAAATAAATGTTAAAAATATTGGAGCGACTGCAGGATCACTCACGCACTGTCTCCACCAGGTTATGAGTTTATACGGACGGACGGTGGGATGTTAAGGATTCATGTAATTTAAAAGTAAGCGGCAAAATTAAGATACAAGCAGCTGTACATAGAAACGTTTTCTGTTCACAGAAGTGTTGTGCCTCAGAGAGGTGCGTGAGTTATTCTGCAGTCGTGCCAAAATGTTTATACATATCTTATGGAGACAGTTTCCCACTAAAAACCTATATTTTCTGTTAACTTTTAGAATAATAGGCCAACATTTCACATCTCAGTTAATAAATTTCCCTAACCCCGGTAATAAGCCCGGTATATCAGGTCTATCAGCTAGTTAAATTATAAATGTAGAATAAGCATACAGGTCGGTCAGGATAAAATCGATGTTTTAAAGCTCAGGCAATCGCCTTTATGCTTGAGTAAATGAGAATTCAAAATTCTCAGGATAAAGTCCCTTGAGCAATTTAGGAAAAAGGTTAATTTTGCAACCTGACAGCTCCCATTTGGAAAATGTACCAGATTAATAAACTTATTTTAGAACCAAAATGATGTCACTGAATACCAAGACAAAGTCAGGAATACTATGGTTTCAGAAAGGTCACAGATCTTTACCAACTTGACATGTGCATAGCTGTGGTTGAGCAGACGAAGCCTTCTTTATAATGGGGTACTGACTTTTACAAGGAGAGTGACTTTGACCATCAATATTTCCATTTTTGGTGAAAATGTTAAATATCTCAAGAAGGGATGCATGGATTGGTCCAAAAATCAAGTTGACCAAAGGATATCTTGGATAACTATTTCTTGTTTGTGAGACTAGTGGCGCCACCTATCATCCTTTTCATGTTTTTGTGTCTTTTAAAGGGACATAATCAGGAACAACATTATGCTTTTTTTTTTACACTATCAGTTAAGTTTAGTTTTGCTTTATACAATAGTTTCCCAGCAGAACCATCCCAGCACACAGTCTCATTTCCTCGCATACGGCTGTTTAACACCTTGTTACGGCTCTGCGTTTGGTAAACACAATCCATGTGTGTCTATTAACCATAACAAGACCTCGTGACCGGAGGTCCGATTAAGAGTAGCAATACGCGTCGTTTCAGCCAGCGGGAACATGTATTATATTTTTTTTGGCCAAGTTAGTCAGGTCTTCTCCTGATTGACACGTGTTGTGGCTCCTTGCTGCACACGGCCCCATACACTGTTTTTATGTTGACACCTGCGATCGCGCCCGGTCCACTGTTTTTAACACTCGTTTATAGGTGTAGGCAAACGGTGTCAAGGCAATATTTTGGCAGGTAAAGATTTATTTTAAAGGGAAGAAGCAATTTTTCGTGTTAACTCAACATGCTTTATAGGTGTTGGGCCTCTTTAATACCTCTAGCATTGCCACTCGACAGTACTGGAACATTATAAGTAAAAAATGATGGACAGATTTCTTTCATGTTATGCACATGAGTTATAAGATGAGTTATAGGATGAAATTAATGTAAATTTGTTTTTACCCTAACTATGAGAGTGGCATTGACATTGAAATATGAGTATTTCCATATTTGGTGCCAAAAAAAAATTGCTTCTCAAGTGGATACATATATCTTTCTGAATATCAAAATGAAAGATGTCAGATGATAAGTTGTCGAAAGAGTTCCTTCAAGGTCAGCTCTGCCGAAATTTAAGAATTTCTGTGAACCCCATAATTTTTATAAAAACCTATATTTTCTCTTCAAATGTGATACACAGATTGTTTCAACCAAAACCTCAGACATTTTTTTTAGACTGGTGACCTTGAGCCTTGTACAGCATTCCTTTTCCTCAAATTTGAAACACAAATTGTTTCCAACAGGATCTCAGGCATGTCTGAAACTGGTGAACTTGAGCTTGGTCTTCAAGGTAAAATCTGGGAACCTATTTACTTCCTAACTTTTGAAGAACTTCATGAAGTGTTTCATTCAAATTTGGCACCAAAATTTTTTTTCTCCAAAATCTCGGAATTTTTCAAGAATCTTGACCTTGACTTTCAAGGTCAAACCTGAAGAAACGTAGGATATTTGTGAACCCCGTAACTTTTGAATAACTGCTTTTCTTTTCTTCAATTTTGAAACGCAAATTGTCTCTACCAAGATGTCGGACAAGTTCAAACATTTGTGAACTTGACCCTTGTGGCCTTGGCCTTGACAAACGTCAGTATATGCTTCTGAAGAAGGGGCCTATTTTAAACGGGGTGGGGGGGGGGATGAGTTATTTGTCCCGAGGTTACTATGGCAATTCCGATGCCAGAAATTTCTTGTTGCTGAAGCTTTTAGGTGTGAATATAATATAATATACACTTCATCCGTGACAGGCTTCAAATGCTGTCTGATACCAGATATAAACGAGAAATTAATTGTAGTACATCTCTATAATATATTACTTATTAAGGCATGTGAACAATGTGGCATAATTATGAATGTTTTTTTATAAGAAAATACATAGAAAACATTTGACCTGGTCTGAGGGGTTCCATTTCATTTTCATCCTTGGGCAAAGCCGGGTTCATTCTTCGTCTTCTAATCACCTATGAAAATATCAAGGATATTATAAACGATATGCTGTTATAGGTAGTAGTGATATGCAGAAATTGTAGATTCAGACGTCTGGCTTTAAGGTACACAAGGTGATTCATTCATGTTTCTGTTTATTACGGTGAATTTAAAGCAGACGCAATGTCTTTGTTGTGAAGCTTGCTTTATATAAGAACCGGTTATAAAGCTTATGTGTGGAGCTAGGTCCAAATTTTACTCTTTCAAATATCCTTTTTGTTGAACTTTGAATTTGTGCTGACCTATCTGCGTGAATATATATATATATATATATATATATATATATATATATATATATATATATATATATATATATTGTGATATAAAATATTATGTAAATTAATATAAAAGTGTGTGTTTGTGTTTCTGTTGATACTGATCCGTAAATACACATAAGGCAAAGGAATCCATAACATAACTTACCACAACAACGACTATGGCAATAATAAGTACCAGCGCCAACACTACAGAAACGGTCACGCCAATAATAATCTTCAAATCTGCCAAAATACCTTATGATATGAATAAAAAAAAAAAAGAAACTAGGGGTAATTAAGGTGTGCCACTCAAACATATAACAAGTGAATGTATATATTAAAAGAAAGGTATTTACATTACCTGGTGAAGGGGGTGTGGCTTTCGTTGAATCATGACCCACGACGCGGACAGTGAAGTCTGTTCCCACTAACGGTATCTCTGCTGTTGATTGCAGGCCCGGATTACCTATACATGTGTTATATAGTATCTAGTGACGTAAAAAATGAGAAAACTTATATTCGGTGTAAACTGATTTAGTTCAACGGAAAAGCAGTATATAAATGGAAATGTCCCGAACATGAAGCGTTTAAATTATAGTACAGCGCAACATATTTGATAAGTCAAAACGAAATACAAACCTTTCCTTACACATATCGTGTTTCTTTTCATCTGACAGGCACTAGAAATCCATTTGGGAGCACCGTTGTCTATTACAACTGCCATGCAGTCCCCATTCGATGGCTCGTCTTTATTCCATGCAGCATATGGCAATATCTTTCCATCTGGAAAAAGTGTGTTATGTTAGTTCCGTGGAGCATGTGGCATACTTAACATTAAGGAAATTGTGATTTATGGATGCATAATAGATGAAAGTTACCGACAAGTTACAGATTTATATTTTTTTTGTTGGAAATGGTCTATGACTGCGATCTAGCGATCCTTCTGTCAGAATTTGTCTAATTAAAAATGCTGATTGGTAGAATACGTTAATCAAATGCAGTAATTTCAAATTTGCAGTAAAAACAAATTCTAACACCCTCCCCCCAACCGGCTCCCGAGTTTTCTCTGATGTTATCTAAATATTCAAGACTAATATTTTCTACCTAACTTCAGTTTGACATGGTTTTCATATAGTTACAAAAAAACTATTCACAGTACAGTGGTGAATCTAAGACATGTTCTTTTGGTTTTGTATAGGGGTATACGTACAATAGACCTTCTAACAGTCACCCTTGAGGAACAGCCGGAACACTTATAAGGGCGACAAACCGAGGCCCACTTTGTTTCCCTAACCCGAAGATCAATTTTAATATTCAGTTCCAGTGATGACTTTTACAGAAGACGTCTGCTCCCAGCATGAAGTACGTGGCACGGGCGTACAATGTTCTCCCTTCTCCCGTAGCAGCTATTAAAAGCTACCACAGTCTGTTATCAAATGTGTGTCTTGTTTAGACAAAGGGATTTAATATAAAATACCAACCATTTTCTCTTGAGCGAATTAAATATCAAATAGGTGTCCTTTTTAGACAAACGGGAATTTATATAAATTATCAACCATTTTCTCTCTGGCTAATTGAAGCATACAAACTTCTCTTAATCTGAGGCATTTCCACAAGTTCCCTGACTTTTCCAGGAAAGCTTGGGATCCTTATAAAAGGATAATTATGTCGCTTTAAATAAATAAAATAACATATATAGATATAAATACTAACAGCATTTGCTTGCATAAATAAAAACGTGTTTTAAATTCTACTTTTCCAAAATTATGTGAGCACCTATCGCCTCATTTGTTTGGCGGGGTTCAAACACAGGCAGCTTTGGCTGTATGTTTTTCATACGGATGTAACTATTCAAGGCCCCTTTAGCTTAACAAAAAAATGGATGCGTGTTTTGCATGACGGCATCTTCACGAACAGTACCTGCGTCAAACCATTCTTCCCGGCGAAGGCCTACAAAAAATTGGCTGCAGGCGAATTCGTGATTTGCCAGCCAGGTCAGTAAAGATGTTGTAACCTCTGATAAATCCATGTTTTTGGTTGCGCATTCTGTTCTTGATTGATACCAGTTCAGCTCATCACAATAGAAGTAGAAACAAGTGTTGTTGATGGATCTGCAGGCCTGCCCTTCCCATGTGCGAGGACAGGCGGCACAATCTTAAATAAACAATCTTATGCACTTTAAATGAAGCCACCCCGCCATATAACCATTTCCATGTTGTTTATGCTGAAGACAATGATTATGGATTCCATGTGTATCGAAGTATGAAATAACTAGAATAATTTTGTTTTTGCAGCGCAAAACAGATATATCCCTCCCTGCCATATGGACCATCCCAAAACATTAGGGGTAAAAATATGCACTATCTCAAAACATTCTACAGATCAGCAGATTTGACTTTAAAGGCCAAAGTCACCAGTTTTCGAAATCGTCCAAGAACATCGTGGAAACAAGTCGTGACCAAATTTGATGAGATAATTAATGTGAAACACTTCAAAAGTTATGTGGTAAAAAAATTACATTTCGGCAGATTTGACCTTGAGAAGGTCCGAGTCATTGGTTTTCGAACGCTTTTGAGATTTTGGTAGAAACTATTTGTGTTTCAAATGAACGGAAACAATATGCAGCCTTTCAAAAGTCGTCGCGTTCACAAGATATCCTACAGACGACGACGACTGCAGCGACGACGACGCCAGCACTGAAAACAACGTCTCCACTGGAGCTAGGGAGGTGGAGATTTTAATTTCGTAAATCTTGCCATCAGTGCATGAAAAAAACTTCCATACAGTGATTTTTTTATAAAAGTAATGGCATATATCATATATGTGCTTGGTTTACTCGAAAAAAATAAGCCTTACTATACCTCTGAGCTCACAGATGTGCCCAAGCTTTGGTCGTGCACACTCTGTGCCTCTGATTTCTGTTGTGTTCTGAATGTAGTATGCACAGTTTTGGTGGGCTAGAACATCAGCTGTCAGGTTGTCTGAAAAGTAAATAACAGGACCAGTGGTCACTAGTGGGGTACTCATAAGTTGATGATATTATTACTATTACTATTATTATTACTAATTGTTTTAGAAAACGGTTAAAAGTCTATATAACCACTAACTTAAGCTTAATGTATCTATATGCCAGGAATCCCCATAGCTCAGATGGTTTACATTCATCAGAGTATCTAAAGACTGAGCCCTGCCAAAAAAAACCCCCCAAAACACTTCACTCTACATTATCAATGAGGTGATCAAATTCCGGACAATATTTACAGGATATAAGAGAAATATTTTTTTTTTTACGTGTATATTGAGACTTAAACTGTCCTTTTCTTCATCATATTGCACTTGGGTCCACTGCAAACCTGAACTGATCAGTTCAATTTTTTTCTGCAAACTCTGCATAGATAATGTGGATGGTATAATTTCTTTTTCTGTTACACGATAATAACTTGTAGGAAGTACCATCAGTCTTCAATGTGTTATAGCTAACCAACATCGAAATGCATGCACACTGCACACCAAATTTCATCACAATCTCTGTGGTTATTCCTGGGGAGTGCACATGTAGGAATTCAACAAAAAATGAAGCATTAATAGTGAAACTTTGATTTCATAATAATTTTTAAACAATATGTCGACCTATTTCCTTACATAGTGACAGGGACATTTGACTTGAGCATTAAACATTCTTTTTAATATACTGAATTATTGACATATGATGGACTGATCAGTCTAAGTGTAACATGACTGCTGTGATTTTTCAGCCTAAAATATAATTAATATATGGGAAAATATTATAGTTGTTGTACCTGCATGTCTTGTTTTACGGATAATGCTATCTATTATCAGTTAGTACATCGTCTTTAAGGATAATCCATGTATGTTTCCATGCATATCTTTAGCTCGAAACAGTTCTCCACGTGGCCTTGCCAGAAAGAAAATTTTTAACTTTTATTGGTTTCGGACGGAAGTAAAAGAGACATTATATGTGCCTTAACGTCAACAAGACTCGGAATAAGTATATCTAACAAAAGCTTACGTTGTATACGTCCGGTTAACCAAGTCCACTCCTTAAATCTGTGACGCCTCCCAGCTAACCATACAGATGTCAAGTTCCATGTTCTCATTTTACGTCCGAGCAACATCTGCATCTGCTTAGAATCAGGCATGGGCAATTGTCCATTCGGTGAGCAAATGTGCTCTGCTTCATCCCTGGTTAAAATCTCGTTAGAAAAACTCATTCCATCTGTAAAAAATAAGCACACAACAAGACAGTTAGACAAATATAAATAGGCACATTTCCTAAATCCATGTTATAATGTACTATCTTTTATTATATTTTATAAATAATAGCATGACGTGTGATAAAATCATTCTTAGCTACAATAATCACCCTGTATAATGAATGTCACGCATGTCAAAGGCTTACCTTTTGCTGAAAGACAACATCTGAGAAAAGTATATAAAATGAATACAGTGTTCAAGTATTCGTGCTTTGGAAATATCATCTACCCAGATTTTTTTCTAAAATAGAAAACTTTTCGCCACTGACTTCAGGCGACCAACTGCAGGTTAAATGTATACCTGAGTCTATCCATTTAATATATATGATCATGTATTTGCATGTAACTGGGTCAGTGTAACAAAGTCCTTATAGAGCGAAGCGTATCAAAGCCCGCGTGTAAAGATTTTGTTCGTTGTCTCACAGGAATGGCAGTATGGAGGGCGTAAGGGATCAAAATGTTAACTGAAAATGGGTTTAACGATACTGTCCGTTCTTCTCTTCTTTAACTGTGGTGAGTTCCCTTTTATTATTGCTCAGCGTGTCAGGTGAACTGGTGAATCCGATTACCCATGGGCGGAATTTAGTTGGGGGTCAGGGGTGGGAATGGGGGGACATACCATGTTATGTCACAACCCTCACACACACATTTTGCAAATAAAATAAATTTCATTTTGTGAATAAAAATAGGCTCTAATTGCAATCAATAATGTATAAACATAAATGTGACACAGTGTTGCAATATTCCTCAAATATCGATTAAATCCTGTCATTTAGATATGTATAAAATACAAAAAATGACTGATATTATAACATTACCCATCCGTTACTACGCCATTATGGTTTACCCAGCCAATAAATGCTCATATTGATAAAATTTAGGTTTAATAGATTAGAATTTTAAGGGCAGGGTTTTTACTTCTTGAAGATTTCTGAAGGAAAAAATGTATTCCCTTATTTTATATCCATATTGCTTTAATATTGCTTATATTTTTAATTAAAATTACACAAAATTTTCCAAACCGCAAAGGGGGAGGGGGCTTGAAAATACATGGCTCCACAGAAATTTTGTCTGGATCCATCGCTGATGACATTATTAATATTACTCTATATTGAGAAAATGGGAATGGGTACGGTGGGAGATTTGTTAAACATGGAATACCCCGCTACAAGGGCCTGTGTGTGTGAGTGTGTGAGGACAGGGCCGGGGGGGGGGGGGATTGGGGGTGACTGGATTGCGCCCCTGTAACTATGCCCACTAACAAAAGTGGAGCTGAAGGCCTCCACAAGAATGTTTAGTATTCATATCAGCTATATATGCTTAAGAAATTGACAAAGGAAAGGTTTGTGAAGCCTGCCGAACATAAATGTTGAATTAAGGTAAATAAAATGTAGTCGTTAAGCTCCAATGTATAATATAAGTATGCATGTGTAAAGAACTCCCACACATAAACACATCAGGACGGTTACTAAATTGTAATTGGTGAAATCTGATATGGATTATACTGGGTAAATTCATCCGCAACAGGAATTTAAATTTGTCAGTGTGACCCTCCGTTTCAGCTCCTACAGCTTCAGATGTGACCAACCGTTCATGTACATCTTGGAAGCAAGCTGACGCGGTGTGCAGGAAAAGGGGTCTGCAGCTCCCGATCATAATACAGGATTCTGACTATCAAGAAATTGGAAAATCCATGGATATGACTAAAATATATACTATTTGGCTTGGTTTGAAAAGAAGAAATTACGACGAATTAAGATGGTTAGACTGTTCAAAGCCTTGTGAGTTACTCCCTAATTTTGCAAGAATTTTCTATTTATAATAATATTATATTGTGTGGATATAAATAAATAAATTTATTGGACATAACTTACTTATACGTGATATACCTGTTTTATTTTTTTGTCGTTAGTATATATATATATATATATATACATATACATATACATATACGGGATTTCATCATAATTCTTATGCAATGAGCTTTATATCAGATTCGAGTCCTGGTCCTGCTTCCAAGTTAGATCTCTCTCTTCATTGCTCCCTCTCTAGATGATAATACGCAGAATGTTCTTAACCGAAAGCACCATGCCATTTGGTAAACTGACCTTGAATATCATTTGATTAAACTCCATGACTATTTACAGCAAAATGGATCATGAATAAGCGAACAAATGAATCGTTTCATTGTGGTTATCTGAATACTTCTGCAAAACAAATAGAAACAGGAAAGTGTTCCACAGGCCGGGGCGTGTTGTGCAGTGTCCCAGGTAATTTATTTGCGATTTTTATCAGTAACTTTCATAACCACTCGTAATGCATTAACCCATATAAACACAATAATGTAGTCAAACACTTCCTTCGGAGTTGATGTATATTATCTCGAAACAAAGCAAATACTTTAAAATTGTAAATGTGTTTAATATAAATCAGTTATATTAATTATATTATATAAAAATACCCCAGCTCTATTCGTATTTGCGTACCTTTTTTTTTTTTATAAAACGTGATGTGCATGAAGAATAATTATTTCATTACAGTTTTTATCAATACGATATACCAAAAAGTAACTCCTCATGGATCATTTGCATGATTTGCATATTTACTGTACATAAACGGATTTGACTCAGAATTATTAACTCATGGTTCGTGAATGTTTTCCTCAAATGCCACATATTTCAGTTTTCATTGGAGTTTTGAAAAATTCCCATTGATATTCTCTGAGCATTAATCCGACCACCTGATACATAGTGTTTCAGTTTCACCTTCTCCTGGGATATATCTATGACACTTTGAAAAACTTTCAGATTGCCATGAATGTGAGCCTCCTCGGTGCATGAATATTCTAGGACGTTGCTATGCAATGTCATGCATTAGCCTCTCTTGGGAGGCAGCTAAAGTATATTGCACCATCCAGTGGGGACATCTAGCGGTACTGCCAGAAAGATACGACCAAGATACTGTGCGAGTGTTGTCAAATAACTGGCCAAGTTCATACTGTAAAGAAGCATGGGTGGGTTTGAGTAAACAAGAGTGGACCTATGATGATGATACTTCAGGTACGGAAACTTTGGAAAATTACTTTTGACAAAGTGATTTCCAGGTTTAGCGTACACTTCTTCTTCATCATCTGTGTTTCATTTATGGATACTATCCGGCACCTGTATAATTCACTTTAAATATTTCAGGCTACATATTAACTTTGAGACAATGCAACTTGTAATTATCTCCACCTATCTATAAGTTGCGATATTTATTTTTAAAGTCATCCTTATTATTATTATTATTATTATTCTGCCATTTTTTATCCAATTTTGTTGACTCTCATCCAGGATGTAATTACTATGGTTTAATAACTTTGAACCAGTTTCAGTGACCTTGACGTATTTTTTCAAGGTCACAGGGCTGAAAAACTGCGATTGTTGTTATTGTCGATTATTTTCTATATTATTTACAATGAAAAGGGTGTAAATGTCTTGATAAAACCTATTTGCGCCCATTTATATGCCAAAATTTTTGTATTCACTCATGCGAAAATTACGATAGGTTACTCAGCACACTTTTCAGATGAGATGCGTTTCCATATATAATAATTACACTTAGAAAAATGCAACTTTAACAGACATGTGCTATTCCAAATGTAGGAGTGTAGTGGCAGGTTTGGTAGCCATATTTTTAACAGTTTTCTGATAATGTGCAAATTACGAACAATTGCACATTACCATGTTCAGCTCATCTGTGAAAGTTTTTAATAATTTTTTTTTTTAATTTTAATGCAAATTATGAAAATGTGACGGCGCCTTTTTCACTTCATCCATGAAATTTGAAGAAGGGACAATCAAATTTCAATTCTTTTTTTCTGAACCCCATGGAGTTCTGATCAAAATCTTAGACACGGGTAAATATTAAGATCGGTTGGAATATCCAACAGCGGAGATAATAAGGGGGGGGGGGGGGATGGAATCAGGGGTAGGTGGAGATCGTGACTGTCGCATGACAGTCCACTCTATTTTTAACTCTCCTGTGTAGCGTACATTTCTGCTCTATGTTTGTAGAGATATTGTCCCTTTGATTTTTCATTCAAATATTTTTTTTTCATCAATACAGCACAGCTTGTGAATTACTGGGAAATTGGAGAGCCTTCTGAGAAAGGAGACTGTGCTGTCATGGAGAAAATCGGTTCCTTTAAAGGCTGGAAAGCGGTCTCTTGCAGCCGAAGGTACCAATACACGTGTCAAAAAGGTGATCACAGCCAAATGCATTTTTAGTGACAGTGAGGTCATATGACCGAAATTGAAGCCATATGTACTAATTATTTCTTATTATCTAAAAAACAATGATTTTTTTAAGAACCGTGAACTGTTAATTCGAGTGTCCGTAACTCTAATAAATTATCATTGAAATATAGACATATGATGATATTTTATATAAACGTGGTGACACAAAAATACACATCAATCGGATCTTAGCCAATAAATACCGTATATTTTCAGGAATTAAATTTTAAGAACGTTATTAAAAAAATTCTATAACAATATGATTGAATTGCTTTATTGCATGCATTCTTGTATATGAAATTTTTAAATTGCCAGTTTTTAAATAGATTTTAGAATAAAGCCAACCGATGGACCGGACTACGATGTAAAATCGCCATCAGCTGAATCTCAAGTAAACGATAAAGGTATTAATCTGTACATAAAAAGTTTCCTGTACAAATCCTGCGATAAACATTTCTAAAGAAGATACGCTTGTTCAGCTCAATGTCCGCTTGAGAGATTACGTAGCAAATTATGTACCTATCTTAAGTCCGATATTTTAAATGTTTAACAACATGCTTAACGTAAGTAAATTTTAACAGCAATTGTAATTTTCTCATGGAAATTTCATATAGATGTTAATCTATTAAAGAACACTTCGATTGTCTTTCTTATACTTTTCAGACCGCGGCAGCGTAAATGCCACAATCATCGCTCCCGTGGTGTGCGCTTTTTGCATCATTTCCACTATGATTATTGCTTTATTTCTCATGAGCAAGTGGCATGCCAATACGGTATGGTTATTCTCGCAACCTGCTTATATGTGTGTAATTTATACAATTATAATGATAAACCAAGACGGAGTTCAGCGGTAACGAAACTCACTAATTTACATGCCTCCGAAATAAACATAAATCTTGATATACTGGATAAGAGATTGTATTATTTTTTCCCCTGATGCCAGTTTTGGTACAAATGCAGAAATCTAATAACATGCGCATCAAATGTAGCGGAAGTGTGACAACCGAGTTTCTTTTTTGAATGTGCAACGATAATCAGTTTTATTACATGACATTATTTTATGAAGTTATGAATTCTGTATAGTTTCTCGACATTTCTAGCATTTTAAGGCGCGATCTCATACAAATGACTTCTACGAAGAGATGGTACCAATCTCAGCTGCCTCAAAACAAACAGAGGGCAATCATCCCCACATGCATATGTATCCAGGCTTAAGTGTAAGTGCTTTGTTATAGTATGTAAACAGATGAAAATAAGTTATAAACAGAGAATGATACAACTATACTAGTGAAATACATGACGCTAATGTTAAAAAAGCAGGTGTTCTATAACATGCTATATATCTAGTGTATTGATTCTGTTTACATAAAGAATGTCATTATATAAACAAAGATAATTTGTATATATTTCAGAAAAAATATAAGGATTTTGCCAAGAAAGAACAGCTTTTAAAATTGGTAGGTGAATTTAAAAACAACAGAAAGAAATATTATTCATAGCTGCATGTTATAAACAGTTTGTTACCAATTTTGATGAATTATGATGAATTTTGTGAGCTTGAAGAGAGTTGGGCCAACATTTTATGTCCTCTCGAAATTTTACATAACATTTACATTGTTTTGCATGTTTAAAGTTATAATTATGCTGAAGGTACATGGACAAAAACCATGTCACTGTTTAAATTGTTATTGCCTTTCTTTTCAGACGACAGGCACTGGCACTTCACCTGCAAGTATTAGTATCGTCGACCCATAGACCTCGATTTTCTCAATCATGTGTAACAATTAACCCTTTTAATAAACGACCAGTAAACTTAATATGTTTTATTTTATTTGTTCTTCTCACCAAGCAAAAGAGATAGTATGCCTATATACGGAAAGCCTGCACATATTAAAACATGCCCCAAAATAGTGAAATGTCTATACAGATACAATTATATGAAAACCTGCAAATGAAAATCAAATATCTATCCTAAATACAGATAAATTTAAGGAAGAATTAATGTTAATCAGGTTAAAATTGTCTTTAGGTACAAATATCTGACCGTTCCTTTATAAATATATAGCCAGCAATGGGTTAAATAGGTGTCAAGTAATCCTCATTATCTTCAGTACCTTTCTGGATCCTGAAACAGACACAGGACTGGTCCGTGGTGTCAGGTTTAGATTCATCTTCTTTGTCAGAAGCATTTTGCGCAGCTTGGAGTTCCTGGTATATATGATCTTCCTCTGGAATACAATCAGAAGGTAAACCAGACCCTATTTCTTTCATTGCCACAGGCGGTTGTGTTTGCTCCGAAACAAAGCGGTTCCTTCGAGAACGACATTTCGTGGCAAGGACTGTTAATACAACAGTACTCACAGCTATAATAGCACTGTACCCTGCAATGGATAGGGGTAAGTTTGCAGAATCGGTTGTCGGTGGTTTCGTGTTTGGCATTTCATCGGTGATTTTAATATTTTCGTTGATAGCAGAATGCGTAAAACTTACATTGTTACGGACATCTAGGTATTCCGCATCGACACCGATGATATTTTCAGCTGTGCAAGTATAGTTGATATTCTTATATGTCGCAACCATTGAAACCGTAATTTCTCCAGTATCTTGCAATGGTTCTCTACGTGAAGTTTGGCCATTTGTTCCCATTATAGTAACACTTGGTACTGGATCACCGTGCGCAGAACATGTTAAAATGATATCTTTAAAAAAGTGAAAATTTATTATTTCTGGTTTACGGCAATGAGGAGCTGTCATGAAGGTCTCGTGTATTGCTTGGTAGTTTACTTGCGGATTTCCCATTCTGATATTACGCATACTGCTACCTGTGTCCACATAATACTCAAGTAAACTTTCATTAAAACCATTCAGTAAACCTGTTTCGCAGTTGAAAAATATCGGACACTTTCTGCTAGGGATAGTAGTATTAACCCGTTTGCAGCTACAGTGAACTGGATTTCCTTCCAGTGTGATGTAAAATGTACATTTTCCCAGATCAGGATAGAAAATCAGCGAATTCTGGCTCAAGTCCAGCCACCCTAGATTTGAAGGCCAGTCACCGGAAGCAGTAACTGTAACCAGTAAGTTGTGTCCGAGCCTTAATGTTCTAAGCGATCTTATTGGTGCCATGGCATTTGAGTTCAGGACTGTTATTTTGTTGAAACGGAGATCCAAATACTGCAAACTGAGCAACCCATCGAACATTACTGCTTGCAAAAGTTTTAATTCATTGTTAGTGAGACTGAGCACCGAGAGATTTGGTACGCCATACAGACCTTGTGGTTCTATTTTTGATATTCCGCCGTGGTTCATGGACAAGAATGTCAGCTCCTTTAAACCCAAAAATAAGTTGGTTCGAATTGTGGTTATGTTGTTCCCCGACATGTACAAACGTTGAATTCTGGGAATAACAGAGGCCAGTTGTAAGTCAATTCCGATGATCTGGCAATTATCCAGTTTTAATATTTTTGTGGATGACATGACAGGAACATTTTCTTTTTGGAGGCGGTGGTTCCAGTCATCCGCACATATCAAACATTCTTTATTACATCCGAGTCCTCCATTTATTAAGATCGTCATTTGTAGAGACAGCTGAACCAGAGCAATATAAGCAAGAGCCATCCTGTTGGCCAGGAAAAACAGGCACATGCAGTTAGCTACCCGACAGGAATGGATTGTGCAGCCAATCAGCACATATGTTAGCTGATAAGCTGGGGTCGCCACACAGAGTATTTGGAGTTTGTCATCAGGAAGTAGTAAAACAATTTACTGTTACTATGAGAATTTGTTGTGACTTTTATTTTGACTGCAGCCGGGTATATTATTATAAAATTAATAGGTTTTCCTGGAAGTAAAGTAAACATAGGCATGTTATTATGAGGGCTGAACAAGATATATTAGATGGTTTTGTAAAAACGTATATTTACACGACAAAATACCTGGTTAATTCGAGGTTCGCAGCATAATCTGATCAAACAATATATAGTGGGATCTTGGTAGCAAACTCGCTGAATTAGTTGATATGGTTGCATGCATATGATGGATGATGATACCATATTTAATTTTAAGGATTAAGAGACCGGTCATTTGTGGTTTGAAACATCCTACTTTGTAACCTATATCCTTCTAACAGACCTGTATATGGGACAGTGGCTGAAGGGGATATTTTAATTGATGTCTCTATATAAACCCATAAGATATACACGCAACCCGAGAATACTGATTCATTATATATGAACAAACGTATATCAATGTGTCAAGTGACACGGCAAACTAACTAACTAACTAACTTTATATATATATATATATATATATATATATATATATATATATATATATATATATATATATAATTTTCTGAATGCCTTTATCGGTATAACAGGACTTGCAGTTTGTTTCATTTATTCACAAGATGCGGACCAGGAAAATTCATTAATGTTTCGAAGTGCTAGTAATGAGAGGTAATTAGTCCCTTTTAGTTTCCTTTTCCTGCTCTACACAGTAATTACACAAATACTTATAAATATGACGTTTGGTGTATTGCACGAGAGGCAATTGTATCATGTAAACAATGTCTTGTTTAGTTTCTCCATGGTGTTGACGGATTATATAGTGTTCTAAACAGCAGTATCTATATACACCTGCCGTACATGTATAACCATTTTCTGACCTAGCACAGGCATCAGTTCTTGTATACTATTGCCATCTGGTGATCTCCAGTATAACTAATATGGTTCGATAATCACGCCTTTGGAGTCTTCTTCTTTTTGAAAACTGGGGGATTAATATATTCACGTTTCAGAAAATAATTGTTAATGCATACTTTGATGGTAAGCCCCTTTCTCATGATCGATTCTCCCGGCATATTTTTTTTTTGCGCGTGGAAAGGAGATCACGGAAAAGAATCCGCACAGTATAAAGCAAATGTAAATGTAAATGTATTGTTATGTTCATAACGCAGGAAACTGCAACTGTGATAGACGCCGTACACCTTATACACGGCTTATATACAAGCGTCGATCTCAAGCCGTAATGTGGCCGTGATTACACGACCCGGCTGGCATTTAAATGGCTCAACACTTGGGTCGTGACGTCTCTAAAGCTGAGATTTCATATGCTCGGAATGCGGAATGCGTGTTGAGAGATTTCCAATGTACCGGCACGGCAACATGCATATTTCTGTGTCTCTCCGGGATACAATGTGGAACGAGCAAAATTAATCACCACATGTCACGATTCTTTCTGCTGAATACGCATTCTACATGCCGAAACTGCGCATGTAGAATCTCACTTTACTTCTTTAGTCCATATCGATTTGTATCCGCATTCCGCTTGCCGATCCATACGCCGTGCATATAAATTCGTAGCTTTAGCTCATCAGATCCTTTATGTACGGGATGCGGGTCCGGCATGCGGAATAAAATCGGTATTGATTAAAGAAATAAGACATAGAAAATATGCATGTTGCCGTGCCAGTACATATATGAAATCTCTCAACACACATTCCACTGGCCCGATTTAATCGGACTCATTATTATCTGGCCCTGCCGTATATTGAGTCCGATAGCCATAAAGTGAGAGTTTCTACAATATAAGCCACAAAATACACACCACCCAATGCCCTTGTAATCCGTGTCAACAGGTATCACTATTACCCCGTGCCAGCGCGTCACTCTTCAAAGTGGACCCGTTTAAACAAAATGTAACAAAATTCTGGCTCTCAGTCCGTCGTGTCAGCGAGGCTCCCAGTGAGGTATTGAAGTGCTCATACGACTAATTGTCACTCTCCCAACTATACTTGTGGCCCGATTGACTCGGACTCTAATATTAAAACTCATTATCTTGTTGATAAAACCGTTATAATTTTATTAAATTAGTCAGGATTGAAACCAAAAAATGCATACCGACTGCCTGGTACAAGGATAATAGGCCTGCGCCGTACCATTAAGGCGTGTTTCCACGTGCGCGTATTTGCGTATATGCGTAAAAAATTAGGTAGGCTATCGGTATGTTTCCATGTGCGCTTATATACGTATATGCGTGAACTGGCAGACATATTTGTACAGTGGATCGAGCAGGCCTTCCACAAAAAGATGGTGAATTAACGTCATTTTTTACTCCAACTCGCTCAGTTCACGCAGACCCTATGCGTGAAAATCGCATATACACTGACGGACACATGGAAACACTCCATTACAATCTCATATGAGCGATTTTTCACGCATATACACATATATGATATAAAAGATATTTTAAGAAGTATAAAGGAATATAATACGTACACAAAGTATTCTTCACGCACCAATATTAACATGATGAAAACAGTTTTAAATATATAGCCCGAACCAGTAGCCTTCTGGCCCAACTTGCAAAGATTTGCTTTAGTACATTTACAATAGTTTCCACTAGTTTTACAATTAAGTCATGAAAACACAAGCATTGGTATACTTACTTCAAATTACCTGAATAAAAAGAGGGAATGTGAAATAACGTCGAATAAGTGACCCCGAAAGCGCGATTTGCCTTGGGTACCAAGCAGATGACAGATATGCCCGCGTGGTGCTGCCCGCTAGCTTTTGTATAACGTTCTATAGCAAATGTTGTATAGTAGAGTGCTACCATGTTCAGGCTATCCGGACTCAATTTAGCTATTCAGAGGGAATTCCATCCGGAGGTTAATTTTGGTCACCACAATGCGCTGCAAATTGAAATTTTCATTGATTGAATTTTATTCACACCTCATAGTCATATGATACAATAGAATGACGTAGATGAATAAATATTGTTGAAATGAATCAATAATTGATGCCCAAAAACCGCACAATGGAAAATTCTACCATTGGCGACCAAGCGTAATATTCATTGGGGGGGTGGGGGGTGAATAGAAGACATACATATTTATATATATGTATAAATATACATGTAATATATATATATATATATATATATATATATATATATATATATATATATATATATATATACATACACACAGTTGTATAAAGTCATCATTTGATGAATACATATATATACGCACTTATAGGGTTGATATTGGGAGTGTTAGTCTATTACAGTCCTGTACAGGAGAATATACTAACTGTACTGAGAAATACTGGTACTCCTTATGTTTTTCCATTATATTATTGGAGGGGGGGGGGGGCGGGGGGTTCGCCGCCTTTGTTTAACTTATTATCTTTTTAAAAATAAGTCCCTGAGTAAAACTTTATAAAAATTTAAAATTTAAATTAAACCAGAATGAATGTTGATCACCTTGGGTCCATACTTCAAATAAGTTCAAAAGTCACTAGCACCAAGGTGTACTATATCTTGATTGCTAGGGCCTATAAAAATGAATTAAAAGCAGGACTGAGAGTATTTTTATATATATGTATAATGTACGTACCATTTGCTTTCAACTTCATTTGCAAATTGTGTTGGGAGGCTTTGTAAATGTTTCAGTTTACTAATAAAAAATATAAAATTTTCGTTTTATTTTTCAAGTTTGATCCCCTATGCTCACATATATGATAAACTCATTATCTTTATATAGATGGCGCCACTTGTTACTTCCCTGTGTCCGGCGGTGTTTGCAATGGACACCAGAGGGCGTTACATCGTTGACGTGCACCTGAGTTGACTTCGGACCTGGATGTTAAACCAAGTGAGCAGTCATGACAGACAGGAAATATGACATTGTGATTTTTGGAGCTACTGGTTTCACCGGCCAGTATGTCGTGGAGGAGGTGGCACGCACGGCAGAAGAAGAAAAAGACCTGACATGGGCGGTGGCCGGAAGAAATATGTCAAAGCTACAGCAATGTCTGAGCCAGGCCTCCAAACATACCGGTAACTCAATATAAATATAAAGTTTGACACTTGCACTTGACCATTAACTGTATAACTTACAATAGGGACAGCGACCGTTACACTGCAAGGTCCTACGTTAGGTCCTTAATCAACGGTACATTTTGCAAATGTAATGAATCGCTATTTATACAGGTTAGCCTAAAAATGTAAAAAAAAAAATGTTTTTAATGTTAATTATACAGTAATCAGTCATAGTTCATTGCCTTAAATATTAGGGTTTAATCATTGATTTCATATGTAGAACAATGCTGATGTTATTAAAATGAATTGTCATTTTATTGAGTGCGCATGATTTGAAGCACAGGAGCTTGACGTGTAACCAGGAAATATCTTTGGAAGTTTCTCCTAGTGATTGTGACATGGATCACAGTCATAGCAAATGATGACAGTATATATGCTTTTCATAAAATCACATAATATTATGTCATCATTTATAATACATGGTAATAATTTGAATTTTATTGAACTACCAAATTAAATACCTTATGATTTCCTGTACATATGTTTTGATTGTTTTATTGGAATTTAATAATGAATGCCTATTAACATAAACCAGGAAATTTTTTAAAGTTCTTTCATTTTGACTTAACAGCAGGACATATTTCAACAGGTCTAAACATATACACCATATTTCCACAATATTTTATATATAATTCTGTTGGACTGTTTTCTCACTTCCTGATTATTTTATCCCAAATAGTCTGCAAGAAGTTTTGGTCTCTCTCTAGTCAATTAGCCCTCTCCCTTATTCCATCACTGCACTCTATTTTTGGAAGGGCTATATCAGTTAATGAAAATATCACCAAATTTCAATTGGCACCCTATGCAGAATAGGTCACAGTTTTATTCCTTTACAAAATATGAAATTGATTACAGTTGATGCTAGACTGAATAATCTACATTAATCAATCCAACTGGACCATACATGCATAAAACTGCCTGGCCTGACAAGTGCCTTGGTTTATTATATCATTCCTCATCCTAGGTACAAATTGTGATAAGCGATAAAATGAGGAACAGTGAGGGGAATGGTTGGACAGAACTGTTCACATACGTTTGGGAAGAGGACTGTTGGGAACAGAACAAAGTGAAAGAACTGACAGAACTGTTCATATATGTTTGGGCACCTACTGTGGTTGACCTAATACTGCAGGGCTGAAATTTCGCGATTTTCTCCCATTTTTAGCAAACCTGTGAGCTTATGCGATGGTGCGGCGTCATCCGTCGTGTCGTACGTCTTGCATCATGCATCATCTGTACGTTAACCAAAGCTATCTCAAAAACGGCAGAAGCTATTACAACCAAATTTTTTGCAAATAATCAGTCATCTGAAAAACTCAATCGGATTTTGTTTATTTTTTTCTAACTGCATTTTCTTAGATTTTACAGGGAAAAAGCTAAAAAAGCTTTAAAAATCTTCTTCTCCCAAAATGTCCAGCCAAATTGTCCAATATTTCACAGAAATGATCCCTGGAACAATCTTTCTCAAGTTTGATTGAATAGTTCCAGTTCAGAGATTTTGGCCGAGTTACAGGAGGTTGAACTTAGTCATCTGTCCAAAAAAGCACACTAAAATTAAAATCTCAGAAACGGCTAGAGCTATAATCACCAAATTTTATACCAATGTTTGCCACATGTGTCATATCTGAAATTGAGGTATTGGTGGTGCAACCTACATTGATGGGTTTTTTACAAGCAAAATTGTAATTTTAAACTCTTCTAGCTTATACACTGATTTATGATGAAACTGTTTAGCTTATTGGTTTAAACTTTACAAGAATTATTCTATGGTAGGGTTCTGCAAGTTTTATAAGAATAGATTTTGTAAATACAGCTTTTAAAAAACATTGTAGCCAATTGAAAAAGGCTTTCTGTATTTGAAAACAGATTTGACAACATGCTGAGTTTCAGCAGACAAGTCAAGAGGTCGCTCAGTACAAACAGGTGGGGTCAAGACATCACCATGGCAACCAACCTGGCTCTGGCAGGTGTCTAGACAATGTGTCTAGACGTCTAGACACAGCATCTAGACACAATGTCTAGATGCAGAATTCCCAGATTATTGGAACTATCTTTCAACTGTTTGAAAAAACTTGGTTTGCATTTTAAGCGAATCTGGTTTAACATCAGGTCCTATGTGAACTGCTGCACCCTCATTTTTGGTTGACCTCTGACCTTTCCTCGCTGCCCAGCGTCCATTTGTGCGTCTGTTTCCACACATAAACCCACATATCTCGAGAACCGTTTGACCGATCAGGCTAAAAATTTTTCACAAATGTAGCCCTTTGATAGTTTTATAACATACACTAAAAATAGTGGCGCCACCTGCAACTTATTTTGCACAGCGTCCATCTGTTCATCTGCCTGGGGATAAAATCACTCATATCTCAGCAGTGGTTTGACTTTTCCACCTGAAATTTTGCAGGTTTATGCATCCTGGACATCTTTCTCGATTTTATGACAGGTGGCGCCACCTACATTCAGGTTTACTCTGCAATCATCCCAAGTTCATATCTTGGTAACCGTTTGACCGATTGGGCCAAAATTTTGCATGTGTATAGATCTCACATAGCTCTTCCACAGAGGCAAAACTGATGGCGCCACCTGCAACCATTTATGCACAGTGTCCATTTGTTCATCTGCCATGTGATAAAATCACTCATATCTTAGCAGTGGTTAGACTTATCCACCTGAAATTTTGCAGGTTAATGCATCCTGGACAGCTTTCTCAATTTTATGACAGGTGGCGCCACCTACATTCACGTTTACTCTGCAGACATCATAGCTCATATCTTGGGAACCGTTTGACCGATTGGGCCAAAATTTTGCTTGTGTATAGATCTCACATAGCTCTTCATCATAAGCAAAACTGGTGGTGCCACCTGCAACCACTTATGCACAGCGTCCATCTGTTCATCTGCCTTGGGATAAAATCACTCGTATTTCAGCAGTGGTTTGACTTATCCACCTGAAGTTTTTGCAGGTTTATACATCCTGGACAATTTTCTCGATTTTATGACAGGTGGCACCACCTACATTCATGTTTACGCTGCTGACATCCAAGCTAATATGCAACACACCTCACTCTATTCCCCTTACCACTTAATCCAATGCCTCACTTCACCCGTCCCACTTTGATTTCTGCGGATACACATAGTCGCTTGTTGACTACCAATATTCTAGTTTTAAAATGTCCTAGTCTGAAACTTGCATGTCCGAAACGTCCATTTAGCTAAAATCATAATGACTAATGCTACGGTCACAAATCACTAAATGCCGCCTGCCGGCGTGGTAACTGCAAGTTTTCACTAAAATTCGTCAGGTGGCAGCTCGGTGGCAGGCACAATCGGCAGGCGGCATTTTAGACGCCGCTGGGAAGCTGCTGAAATTTTAAGAAAAAGTTAAAATTCTGTCTGCCACCGGCCGATTTTTTCCAATTATGCCAGTCCTCAGGTTGCCGGCCAGGCGCATTTCGAAGTCACGCGGTGGCTATCAAGCGTCAGGCGGGCAGCAGCGCGATTTATATTTGGTTGTGGGGCTCGAGGTCCTTCAAACTTCGGCCGGCGTTCGGTAGGATCTAACTGCCACTCTCTAGCATCCGGCCTGCTGCTGTTATGCTACCGACATGCCACAGTACGATTTCAAAATATCTGCCGGTGGCAGGGCGGAGATTGAAAGGCAGCTTGGAGGCGGCTGTCGGTGTTGGTAGGTGGCAGGACGGCGATCTGCTGAGTGCAGACTCCCGGGCCCCTGAATATAAATCTCTTGTCGTCTCTGCTGCTGCTGCTGGGTTCTCGCTGGGGCTGGGGCTCTGGTCTCTTGCGCTTTGGGGCTGGCGCCTTGTCCTTTCCTTTGCCTTGAGGGGGCATCTTGTTGGAAGGAAATGGTTGATAATAATGGTTGATGGAAAATGGTTGATAATAAATGGTTGATGGTACACTTTGTAGTGATACGAGAGCACTCTAGGTTTATTTATCCAACCGGGAACCAGACTGCCGCCGTCAGATTATCGGGTGGGCGCCGGCCGGTGGCAGTTAGAACGCCCGATTGTTTTCCGGTGCACAGGCGCTTGAATTGCTATTTGTGTTAATCTTGGTTTAAAAAGTGTTCAATTTACCTTGACAACAATCCCTACCGTTTAATGAGCTTTAAACCATGTTATATCGTTTGCCGATACTTGTTTATATAATAGATACACAAGGCCGGCATCCAAGTCTGCGGACGAGTCTGTATCCATTAAGCGACGAACAGACAGATTTATCCCAGATAACTATTTCCATCATTATCAACCAATCAGGTGTTAGGTTCCAGGGGGGAATCCTTACTGCTGACCAAGATACATGGGGATTTCCTAGTTTGGGGTAACAGCTGCTTAATGGATGCAGACTAGTTACAATTAAGAGCTCATTACATGTGGTACACTGTGTGTATTGGAATTGTTGATGCTTTTATAGAAAGAAGAACTGGCCATTTAACCACTGTAAGTTTCTTCCCTCGAAAATCTTTGAAATATTTGGGAATTTCAATTGATTTCTTGTATTATCACCTACCCGTCCGCAGACTTGGATGCCGGCCTTGTGTATCTATTATATAAACAAGTACCGGCAAATGATATAACATGGTTTAAATCTCATTAAACGGTAGGGGATTGTTGTTAAGGTAAATTGAACACTATTTAAACCAAGATCAACACAAATAGCGATTCAAGCGCCTGTGGCCGGTCGCAGGTGTAAATGGCCGGTGTCCGCCAGGTCACCGGGAGGTGGCAGGTAAAATCTGACGGCTTCCAGCCTGTCGCCCAACTGCCACCGGCCAACACCCTGATGACGTCACACACACCCTCAAACTTAGACACTGCCTTGGGCCGCCCGGAGCGCATCAGGCGGCCTTTTACTTGCAGTTATTTATGACCACTCGCACTGATTTGCAAAAAATCGGCCGGCGGCATGTAACTTTAAGAATCCCCCGATGTCTTAAAATCGGCAGGCGGCAGTTTCACATTGTGACCGTAGCATTAGGTAGATATGCAGGACTTAAGAGGATCAATATTAAATTTTAAAAATAAACCTCCATTCATACTCCCAAACTTTGCACAGGTTCTCATTAGGCCTGTAGGCCTTGTTTATGTTTTGCAAGAGTTTTATTTTTACGTGATTTCACTGGAACCTATAACAAATCTTTGGTAAAGCCATACCTCTGTGTATTATAAAATCAGAATAAGTCATGAGTTTGTGATATTCTTCTTGTATAACAATGGATCCGTACACACAGCACAGGTAGTTAAGTTCACATTTAAGGGAACGTTTTCCCTATACCTGCATGGATGTAACTTATTATAACTTTTCTCACTGATCTAACCTATTCCCATACAAATAATGGCTACACTAAATAAGAACGACATACTCAATTGGCCAATTATTCAAGTGAGGGTTTCATTTTTGCGATTATTTCCCATTAGTGAATACAGTATTCCTTGTGCAACATGAAGATGCCGTATAACCCCTACATATTACCATTAATACAGAAGCTTAGATGCCATTGGGACTTAAATTACTGTCAATAATTAGTATGAATGAAATAATTGGCACTTGCTGTAAATAATATGAGATATTGCTTCCTTACCATGCGGGTCTTAGAATCTTATGGTTGTTTCAGCCAACAGGAATCTGGCACAGTTGAAAACACTGCGATGAATGATGGGAAGGACTTTTATGAAAATGAGAGTCTATCCTGGGAAGTGGGCTGATAATGCAGGGAGAGGTTCATTTGCATAGATTCTCCACCTAATTTGTATGGAATTTCCACTAGGTCTGTCAAACAAACCATGAAGTTGACTCTCACGGTACCAAGCTGTAGCGCTTACACCACTGATGGTGAATCAAGGGGTACAAACTGTAGCTAGCGTCATCCATGTCTGTAATGTTTTACAGGAAAAGATCTGGAGGATGTGCCTATAGTGATTGCTGATGTCAAGTCTGAGCAGTCTCTTCTAGAAATGGCCAAGCAGGCTCATATTGTGCTGAACTGTGTAGGACCAGTATGTACTTAATATTTCTACACACATGTAAGACATAATATCATTGTGAAGGAAGTCTCAGATTCTCATGATTTAAACTTTATTTTTAGGATTTGCATCAAGCACTCATATGAGGCAAAGACTTTTTTGCAGTTGTAACAGCTGCGGCAAGATTTGCTTGTTAAATTCTCGTGTATGACGGGACATATTATGCTATACTCGCGGTCCGTCTGTGAACTTTTAGCATTGCTGTGATAATTTACCAGCGTTTTCATGAATTTTCAGTAAACTCCCCATAATAACTTAACAAAAAATTGATCTTGCCTGAGTTGGATTATGGGCAAAATCCATGCATAGTTAATGAGGTCAGATTTCACAAGATATGCAATTGGCGTATTAATTATGCACCAGTTGCAGTGCCCTTTGTTTTTGATTTGAGAGAACATATCCTGGAAACAAGTGTTATAAATGGATTAACATCTATGTAAAGGAACATGAAATTTGTACATTGTACTTATGATAGATAATTGTAAAGTTTATTGGACCACTTAATAAATTGATAACAGATAACAAGAGTTTGTGATAAGGTTGTTGTACTGGTCTTTATTTTTAGTACCGTTTTTATGGTGAGCAAGTGGTCAGAGCTTGTATTGAAGGAGGGGCTCATCACCTTGACATAAGTGGAGAACCTCAGGTAAATATATAGCAGTGGAATATTTATATTCCCTTTCAAGTTGACAGTATTTCTTAATATATCCCTAGATACAAGCCTTAATGTAAGTTAAGATTATTTAGAATCATAAATTGGAAAGTCTTCCTGGTACACTTTTATGTCCATAAAATATTCTAAGAATCTTATATTCAAACTCCCACCACAACATTTTAAAACAGACCCATAAGTGTCCAGCAGCCATGCAACCCTTTTAAAATTGAGTGAGTGTGCAAAGGATAGTTTGAAACTTTACTGACAAAATAAGTTGCATTTCAAAGAAAACCTGATAATGTTAAAAATTTACAATCTATATACCAAGTCCACTGCTGAAGACTGATCATGCAGTCTCATATACGGTATACACAGTTTGTCTAAAACTGAAGCACAAATTTCGCTTTTTTATATCATCAGTAAAAAGTGATTTCTCTCTGTAAAAAAGCCTACTTTTATATATAATTTATTTTTGAATTAATTATCTAAAAAATTGAAATATAATTAATTTCCGGACTTAGAGAAGATGCAGCTGTTGTATGATGGGAAGGCAAGGGAAGCTGGCGTGTATGCGATTGGGGCCTGTGGCTGGGACAGCATTCCAGCCGACATGGGGACCACTTTCACCAGAGACAATTTTGATGGTATGGCAAGCTAAAGTTTTAACAGGAATATGCAAAAATATAGACCATTTTTCCATTGAGCTGAAACTGGTGTAAATTTTTACTTTAACACAGTCTAATACGCATGACCATAATGATAACACCCTACACGAGTCAAATTAGAAAAAAAAGATCACAAATGGAATATGTGATGCCTTTAAATAATATTTTTTTTTTTTTTTTTTTTTTTTTTTTACACATTTATTCTCATAAAACAAAGAAATACAGCAAATACAAATTACAAGACAATTACAAAGACACAACACACATATACAAAGACGTGTTGTTTACATGTAATTTTACAAACATAACATATTCTGTGGTCGGTTCTGTGTTCCGACACAGAAGATATTATAAAGATAAACAACATGAATGCATAAACAAGAACAGACACCATTTACCCTTGGCCATGATAATACTTATATAAGAAAATCTCAGTCAGAAATTTTCAAAACATCAACTAATTTACCCCATTTCTTTAAATGATTATAAAATATTCCTTTGCTATTTGCAATGTAACTCTCAACCCTTTCTGTATCTCTTAACCTGCTTTTAAACACTGCAAACAAGGAAGAACTATTTTCCTCTCTTTGCTTGTAGAGGACATATTTATACAGTAACAGAATCTGATTTTACAGCCTGTTTTTATCATCAACTGGTATGATACCATACAATATTTCCATAAGTGATATGGCTGGGAGATATAATTCATAATCTTGCAACCTTGCCTTTATTTTGAAATAAAAATTCCTACTGACCATACATTCAAAAAATAAATGTACAATATTTTCGTGATCATTGAAACAAAATGAACATCGAGAAGTTTCTTTTATCTTCCATTTAAACAGCTGCTCATTCAGAGGTATATAATTGTGCAATATCTTATACTGAAATTCTCTAAGGTATGTATCTAAACTTATTTTATATATAGCTAGATATGCATTTTCCCATCTAATTTCAATATTATTCTCACTGTTTATAATATTCCACCTTTCTTGGGCTGTGGGCTTTTCCCATATATTTTCTACAAGTGTATCATATATCATACGGGATTTCAGACTATTCAGTGTCGCTTGTCCTCCAATAGTTAAGATTGTTTCCATATTTGAATAGTTTTTTTCAACCTTATGATTTAGAATACATTTTTTCCACTGTTTCGGAATAACTTGTCTCAGTGACATACAATACATGTAATCTATAAATTTAACATCAATATGACCTTGCTTAATGGCATTCCAGGTCTTCCAGGTTCCTTTTTCATCAATCATGTCTTGAATATAATATAAACCCATGCTATGCAACTGTTTATTATACACTGCTTTTGAGTTAATCTTTATATATTTGTTGTTCCACAGGCACTGATATATAACATCATCTGGTTTGTTAGGTTCCACAGATACATAAGACGACCATTCTTCAAAACATTTTCTATAAAACTTTGGCAACCTATTTGGCAGTACTGTGACATCAAAATTACTTCCCATGCATGTTAAACCTCCTATATTCTTTAGTTTATAATTTAATATCTCCTTGATTACCGAACTTTTAGGTTCAATGAGGCGCTTTGCCCACATTACTCTCTGTGTCTTAATTTTACAGGCAACATCAGGTATGTTTATTCCTCCATTTTCAATTTTTCCAATGACTGTTTTGTATTTTACCTTGGGCTTTTTAGCTCTCCAGATGAAATCACAAAGAAGTCTCTTTATGGATAACACAGTATTTTTTGGTGGTATTAAAACATTTGTAACATAATATATTTTTTAAATGAGCAATGAACGTACAACTTCTGCTCTGCCATATAATGTGAGGTTTCTACATTTCCATAATGATAATGTAGATTGTAAACTATTTTCAACTCTCTTAAAATTTTCTTTATGTACAATATCTTTATTATATGAAAACCAGATTCCAAGTATTTTCATACATGATTTTGTCAAGTCTATCCACCTTAAATTATACACATCCTTCACAAATTTCTTTTTTGATCCAATATATGCAGCCTCAGATTTTGCTAGATTTAACTTAAGTGATGAAAAATATTCAAAATGTTTGATAACAGAAAGAACCTTGTCCAATGAATCAGTGTTTTTAACAAATATAGTAGTATCATCTGCAAACATGCACATTTTCACCATAGTATTTCCAATTTGAATTCCATGAATATTTCTATCATTTCTAATCATTATTGCCAATATTTCTATAGCCATTATGAACAAATATGGAGCCAGAGGGTCTCCCTGCCGGGTTCCTCTATCTAAGTTGAAATAACCAGTTGTATAACCATTGTTTAAAACTGAACTTTGCATATCATGGTGTAAAATATTGACCCACCTAATAAAATTATTATCAAAACCAAAATATTTCAATGTTGCAAATAAAAAGTCATGTTCTACACTGTCAAAGGCAGCTTCAAGGTCTGCTGCAAATATAATTCCAGGCTTGTTTTCCACATCAGTATAGTGTAAAACATCCCATATTAGTCTGATAGTTTCTCCTATATATCTCCCTTTGACAAAAGCATACTGATCCGGCTTTATTATATCTGAAAGATGTTTTTCTATTCTCATAACTAAAACTTTACTCAGTAACTTAACATCGACATTAAGTAAACTGATAGGTCTCCAGGCATTTAAATGCTTTAAATCCTTACCTGGTTTAGGTATTAGTTTCACAAGTGCTTGTTTCTGAGAAGTTGTTAGTGAACCAGTATCAAATCTTTCATTCAAACAATCAGTAAGACATTGTCCCAGTTCACTAAATAATGCTATGTAAAACTCTTTTGTCAGCCCATCATTTCCAGGTGTTTTATTATTTTTCATTCCCTTTAAACATGAAAACACTTCAGTTTTTGTAATAAGCTTGCCACATGTCTGTGTCTCTGTCTGTTTTAATTTGCTTTCAAACACAGGGAGATTCTGAAAAAGGTGTGTCACCTCTGATTTGTTACTCACTGATTTCTTCTTATACTTTTCTATAAAGGATTCCCTAATACATCTCATAATTTCTGTGTGATTTGCTATATCTCTTCCCTTATATGACAATATGCGTATTGTAGACCTATTTTTATTACGTTTTTCCAGGTTAAGGAAATATTTTGTACCCCTTTCACCTTCTTGTAACCACTGTGCCCTAGATCTAACAATAATGCCTCTGGTAACATTATCATAGTATTCTTGCAGTTTTTGTTTTAATTCACAATATAACTCCTGTGATTCAGGATTCCCTTCACTCTGTATAGCCCCTTCCATTTCAGAAACCTTCATTTCCAAGTTTATACCATATTCTTTTTTTTTTTTAGCTTTAGCTTTACTGTATTTGATGGTGTATTCCCTTATCTTATATTTCAAATTCCCATATACCTTGGGCTGTTATCGTATTTACCTCTTCTTTCCATTCATTTATTTTACTTTTCACATTTTTTATATAATCTGTGTCATTTAGCAAATCATTATTCATACACCAGTGTGCAGGTCCCGATTTTGTTTCTTTCGCTATATCAACTTTCAGCACCACTGCTGAATGGTCTGTGTTAACACTTGGTATAATTTCACAACTTGAAACATAACATAGTAGGGTATCTGACACCAAAAAATAATCAAGTCTCCTCTGAATAAAGGGTGTGGTTGAGCGCCAAGTATAAGCTTTTAGTGAATCATGTTTTATACGCCATACATCACACAGATTTAATGCTTCCATTATATTAACAATCTTATTAACTGAATTATGTTTAACACTTAACCTTCCTCCATCAGCATCTTGTTCAGTGAGGTGTACATTAAAATCTCCTCCCCATATAACTTCCACGTATGAATCCCTGAGAATTTTATCTATTTGCTGAGAGACAGTTTCGTAAAATTTAATTTGTTGACTTTCAAAATTTGGTGCATACGTGTTTACCAGGATACAGTGCAACCCTTCAATTTCACATTCCACTATAATATATCTACCTTTATCATCTATAGTTTTACTAAGCTCCTTGAAATCAACATTTTTTCCAATAAGAATACATACTCCGCATGACTTTGTATTACCAAAAGAAAGATACATTTCACCTCGCCAATGTTTTGACCAAACATTTTCATCTTGTTTTACACAATGACACTCTTGTTTTTAACAGACTCCTTTATGTGACTGATGTTTCACCATCCAATTGAAAATTTGTCTTCTTTTTACATAATTCCTTAGTCCTCGTACATTTAGTGAGAGGATTTGAAATGTAAACTTATTTACCATAAGTTGTATAAACAATATATAAGTATTAACACTCAAAATAACAGGGGTTTTCTTGTCATTATAACATATTGTTTTCATTCTCTTTACAATCCATAAGTAAAATATCATAAGTATTATACCTGTATATTCAAAGTCACTGGCCTTCAAATTAACACATATACAAATTGGACACATATAATTCATTACAGATATCAGGTCATTTAAGGCCTGGCAGTATACATATATAAAAAATAACATGGACCATCACTCCGCTTTTGGTAAATCTGTCAAAGGTTCACCATATCTTACTGTATGAATGTTTCCCTCCATATCTTTAACAAATATTTTGCCATCCCAAGTCAATGCATCTGTTACTCTGGCATCATTTCTCACTCTATTGTACAATTCATGTAACTCTCTACACAAATCATCTACTATTACTATCCCAGTGTTTTTTAATTGCCTTCTCTCTTTCATCACTAATATTTTAACATCCCGTCTGACAAACTTCACAATGATTGCCCTGGGTTTACTATCATGTTTGTTTCTGTTATACTTTCCAGCACCGTGAGCAGCATCAATATCTTTGGGATCAACTTCAAACCCAAGTTTTTCTCTACACAGCTTTTGTACTGTTTCTGAACAGTTTTCACCCCCTTTATGCCCATGACCCCTTTCCTGAACACCAAATATTCTTATGTTTGATTTTCTTGAGTACTGCTCAAGTTCAATGGTTTTTTTCATTGCCTCTTTAATCTCACTGTTTGATTTACCATTTTGCTCTTCAAGCTCACTCATTTTACCATTTAGTTTTTCTATATCAGTTTTTAATTGTTTATTCTCTGTCTCTAGGGTTAATAGCTTTGCTTCCAATAATTCCACTGTTTTTTCATACTTTTGTGTAATTTTTCTGACCAGTTTTGTCTCCAAATCATCTAACATCTTTCTCAAGGCTTCTTTAGTGATACCTGCCATTTCTCCTGTTTTTGACTTTATTTAAGTTTGAACTGAATGGAATTTTTTATTCTGAGGACTAACTGGAGAGTTTGAAGAGGAACTTGATAATTCTGCTCTCTGTCTTTTTGGATTGCCACTCATTACAAATAACAAGCACAGAACATTGAAGAGTGAATATTGTTACATTGTCAACTGCCAGGCATTCAGCTCAGCTTAGCTACACATTATAATGGCACAAACAAAGTTTAAACCTGTTGACCCGAATGTCGAGAGACCTGGTGCACATGGTCGACTGACCAGTGTGAAAAGACTCAAATGATTATGTAACAGTTACTATGGTTCAAATGACAAAAGGTAGCTTGAACTGATAAACAAAATTCCAAATTTATAATTAAAAGAAAAAGTACTTCCCTTTTTGTTGTACTTTCTAGGTATTCCAAATCTCTGAGTAGTTATCTGGTTTTCTACCACTTTTCAATCATCTACATGAAATATTTATCTACCAAAATCCACTTTCTTTGGGAGAGCAACAAATGTGTGTCTGCTCCCTTCCTTGCACCAAGCCTCTCTCACCTTTTAATAATATAACACAACACACAACAACATAATAAAACAACATCTATGTTCAACTTCTTAGTTGCATGTTAGTGAACTTTGTTGCACTTTAATGTTTAAGTTGAAGTCGCTGACATAGCAAATTCAATTTATAGGCTCACTAGCCATAATACAAGCCTACTCATAATTTGACTTGAGTATTTCACTAGAGTTACCTGGACCAAGAACTTTAGTACTCTTTCTGCATTAACTGATTGATTCCATATCATGCAGAACCTTTTGTCTGATCTTTTGTTCAATAAATACTTCATACAAATCACCAAAGTAATCGCCCTTTGACCTCATGCTTGCACCAGTCAGTTGCTTGTGTACTTTCAATTCAGTGTGTATGATTTGTATCCCTGATGTAAGTAGTATAATTTATCAACAGTTCTCTGATAATGCACAGTCATATTATTAAAATCTTGTCTTTTTAGAATGCATCCAATGCCTTTTTCCCTCCAAATGATTATGGTCTATAGGCCTAATGATTATGGCTGGTAATTAGCATATATGTAAAATGATTATTTTCCTCTGACAGTACATTGACTATCAAGTATGATATTTCCTTTTCCATCAGTAGCGGTATAGATTATTCAGATCATCTTTGTACTATCAAGTCTGTGGCTACCAGGGTTGGGTTTTAGGCTGCCCAATACCTGTTTTCGGCAGGGCAGAGCCTAAAACCTGCCTTTAACTGCCTAAAATAGGTTATAACCTGCCTAAAACTGCCTTTAACTGCCTAAAACCTTATTTACCCTTACCTATGACTTTTAGTTTAACTATGTTTTATTGTTAAACATCTAAATGCATTAAAGAAATATGCTCAACAAATTAAAATTGAGGATCACTTTATTCAAACTAAACAAATTAAACCATGACACAAAAAAAGCAACAAATGAATTCAACAATACTTCAGGGATTTCCTTATGAACACAGTTCTCCGACTCTCCTACCTCCATTACTGCCAATTTATAAAAGAATGCTCTTACTTTAAGCTTATAACCAGATACTTTTATTGGCTTTTTGATCACAAGGGATTAAATTTTGTGATAGATGGAAAAGAAGTTTTCCTGGATTTAAATGTTGTTCCATTTACACTGATGAATAGTTCTTTATACTGTTTTTCACTAACATAACATCTATATTTTGTATGCCTGTAGCTTCAGTGGCAAAAAGCATTGGATTGGTTTTATAAATTATTACATATCTTTTATGCTAGCCATAAACTAAAAATATGATAATATCCTTTACATTATCTGATAATGAACAAGAATTTCCACTATTTGTTTATTCCCTTAGCTAGGTCATCCCTTGTCAAATTTTAAGATTTTGTGCACATACTTATCTTCTATATAATGATGGATATACTCTGTTAATTGTATGATGAGATTGTGAAAATGGAACCCTCATTAAACACTATAATTAGTATAAAACTGAAAATGTGAAAATATATTGCAATGAATATGTTGCAAACCACAGAATATTCATAATTAATTAGGGGCTGTGTTAAACCTGAAGGCCTGAGGGGCACAGACTGCGTCACTCAGTAAAAAGTTTGCTCAAGAACAGTCTTCAGGGCAAGGGCTTTGATTGCATCCTCCTAGTCATGTATGAAAGTTTACATGAACATCTACTAGGACACAGCAGTAGGACTTAAGACCATTGGGTCTTATGACCCCATCACCCTGATAAATTGTAATTAACTTGTCTAATCAAGCATGTCCTCCCCTCTGATAGTGATACCCTGTCTTACAAGGGCAAACTGGAGGCTGTATTACATCATTCCAGGTAGCTGGGCACTCATCAGGAAACCCAAAAGGTCCTGATAATGTCATTACCTTGGCCAATAAAACTATGTGCCACACAAACATGGTCTCATGCTCCAGACACCTATACCGGCTCTTTGAAGACTGCATGGTGCCAGCCAACAGGAAATCATGCATTTCTAATACTTGATAGCTTCCAGAAGCCCAGCAAAGCCTTGTGACTGCATCACCCCAGCCAGTATGGTAGTTTTACAAATATTTAAGTAAAAAATGTAAACAAATATAGGTTTTGGGCACTTTTGGTGCCTAAAACCTGCCTAAAACCTGTTTTAGGCGGGGCAGTTTTAACCAGGTTATAACCTATGGTTAAAACCTTCATGCCTAAAACTTGCCAACCCTGGTGGCTACACTTTCAAAGACCTTGATTCAGTGAGCTGCTGTGGTGACTGTTTCATAAATCATGGAAAAGGCAAATGAACTAACCAAATGACTCGCATACTCTATTTCTGCATGGACATCTGGTGGGATGTTTCAATAAAATGTTAAAAGTAGCTGGCATGAAGAATCTTGTCAGTAAAATAAAGCCATATAAGCCTGTGCTGTGTCTTATTTATCCTGTTCAGACCACATGTGAATAGTACAGATATATTGTTTGTATATTGTTCGTAAGATTTAATTGGCAGTTGTGATTTCAGCCTAAAAATTTTGCAAGCTTTGTTATTCATGAAAAAGTATGCTGAATTACTTTTATGTAAAAGTGTAGCCACAGACTGAATAGTATGAAAGTGATTCAGATGATTGCTAAAACTATTCAGTTGGTTAACAAGGATCAGTCAAGGATCCTGGAATAAGGTTTCTATAGGACTGGATGCAAAATATCTGGTAATTTTGTCAGAATCATGGTCATAGTCTTCTCTGAATAATTACATCAGTATAGAGCATTTCTGAGTCAATTACATTTCTTATTTTGACTGAGTATTAAAAAAAAAGGGATTTCAATTTGCAAGTGTTTATTACATTAGCTAATTCTGCTTTAATTTACAGGTGACATGAATGCTGTAGAGAGCTATGTTGAAGTCCATTCTGGGCCAAAGGTTAGACTTCTTTCACACCTGCCTTGATAAGGTCATATCTGCAAATAGCTTTATAAGTAACAGGTAGTGAGATCTAGCAGCAGAAGCGTGAAACTATAATTTTAAGGTTGTAACACCTAACCATTCTAATCAAAGTCAGGATGTTAGAAGTATGCAGTGGGGCAATTTATATTAATTTATTGCATTTATGATATGAAATATATTACAATAAAATATATGTCATATAAATACTCATATTTAGTCTTTTGTGGAATTTACATTTGAACAAATGGCTACCCTAAATGTAGCAATTCAAACACTGCATCATGGATGAAATGTTTTAAAATTTAAATCCAATATCACTATTAAAAACTTGAAAAAGTAGAAAAAGTAACAACTAATTATGTAGGAGGAATTTTCTGATATAAATCAAGACAAATTTAATTTTAATGCACTGGTAGTTCACAGGATGTAGCATTTTCTCATTATATGAGTCAAAGGTTTGGTTTTTGTAGTTTCAAGAAGACATAATAACATTTAACTATAGAAGACAATTTTTCTAAGCAATGATTGAAGAGAACTGGCTGAATTAATTACAGACCTGTAAGAAAAACATCTGTGTCCAAACACCAAATATTAATCATTTTGTGGCAAATTTTGACTTGTATACATAGAATTTATTTTCTGTAATATTTGTAATGTTACTGAAGAAGTGCTGTTTCATAGGACACAGTTTTCAAGCATGATGTATTCTAAAGTATTACTTGTAATGAATGTGGGTACTATGCAGACAATAGTTTCTATGAAAACTTTCTACTTAGATGTCACTGTGGCTGGTGAGATGACCATGCAGATTGTGTATGACAGTTTATATATTAATATGTTATGTCTTATTATATACTTATATATAGTATAAGTGCTCAGAATTGTGGAGATGATTTATGTGAGCTTATGAACATATGCAAGGTAGATGATTAATGAAGTTGGATCCTTCATGCTGGTGATCTGATTGTGCACAACTCTTATTATTCATGATGAAAATGGTTTAGGTAGACTTTCTACAAGTTAATTTCGAAGAATTTATTAAAGTAAAACATGTTACTAAAGATTATCTTGGTTTTTTAGAAGGTAATAAGTTTGTTGACTGTTTTAGGGAGGAGGAGGGCACTTTGCTACCTTTCAGTCGGCCATTCATGGGTTTGCCCATGCTCACGAGTTAATAGCACTGAGGAAACAGCTCTCTGCTGTTAAAGTTCCAAAGAGCAAGTTCCGGCCACCTAAAAGGTAGCTACTGTGGTAGGATGTTAGACCAACAGCAGCAGACCCAGATGGTTCTATCAAATATTTAAAGAAATTCTAACCGGAAAAACAAGGAGTTTGGGAAATGATAACTTGTGTCTTGGACATGGGGTCACAAAATTTGTACTGACTTGCTCCATTCATTTATGATATTCTTGGCTGATGTTTAGGTTCATAGTGAGGATTCTCTATAAGCACATGAGCTGATACATGTATTCCAAGCCTTTCTCTGTCTAAGACCAAACTTTTTTTCTCAATGTTCTGCCACTACTTGTGGGATATGCCTCTCAGGTAACAACTAGCTCCCTCCTCCTCCCCTTTTTTGGAGATGATAGCTCCAGGAGATTCTGTCACTGGGTTTATCATGCCTGTTCAGGGTTCTACCAAATTGTTATCTGGTATGAATTTTGTCAAAGGCATCACTCTATCCCTTTTTCTGTGTCTATCTATCTAATCTTTTTATTTGTATATAATCTTTTACTCAATACCATCCTTGGCCTGATCCATTACATGTTTGTGAATCAGGGGACATATTCAGACTTGAAGCATCTAATTCTGTTGTCTGTTATCATTTGCAGGAATGTCCTGTTTTGTATATTCTTTTTTTGTTTATTGTATGATTGCTCATTCCTAGTTGTCCGACGTATGGTTTCTTAAGGCAAACCATTCTTTTGGCAAAAAAGAAGGTGGTGTAGCAGTTTGGTCTGCTTGAGGTTGGTGAATTATCTGAAATTGATTGATGAATAGTGGTGGATGATGATTAGAGGAAGAATATATATCTCCTGTTCTTATATACCAATATGTAAAATTGTATTAACCTGTCAATATCTTTGATGGATAAAGCCGGAAGGACTTCACTTCGGCACTTGGCAGTCAGCCATCCATGGGCTGGCCAACTGGCATGAGCTGCGAGCTCTCCGCAAACAGCAACGTGCTTTAGTAACTTTACCCAAGAACAAGCACAGAATGCCGGGAAGGTAGTCATATATGTGTAAACCAAAGAATGCTCTGTATATATGTAGTTAGTGCTTGTCCTGGTTCAGGTTGCTATAAAACATGATGTGTATTGATGCTTTAATAGTGACCCATGATTGAGAATCAGTTATACAAGACTATTGTTTCAATGATTTCAGTCCTGTTCTACTTAAATGACTGCCCTGATCCACTTCCAGCTCATTAAAGTGTACAATATAGTAATGTAAAAATTTGATGTTTCATTGATTTTTCCTCAGTTACAGTTGGCTCTTGCAATTAACATGATGTTTTTGTGGCCAGCTGTTTCCTATCATACTTTATTTAACCATATTGATTATTTTAGATCTTGCTGTACCGTCACAGTATTTATGTCACTATCAGCTTGGTTTGCTTCTGTTATGTCTCTGTTACAGTATAGTTTATTTGAAATCTGCTATTTTCCAGCTTAAAATATATTAGAAATGTTAGAGATTTAAAATTCCATAAGTCAAATATTTTGTTGTTGCAATATTGTCTATTTAAATAATTTAAATATTCAGTATTTAAGGGATTTTTATCTGATCTTAATTTCTAATATGATTATCAAGTGGTTTCATATTTCTTGCATTTAAGGAATTCATTCTAATCTGCAGTAATACATAAGTATAACCATTGATTTCACAGTCTTGTTTAAACATCTAATAAAACTCTTAATTTTTAAGTATTCATTGTCTTCATTGAATAGGACTTATCAGATTCTAAAACAGTACAAGAACTTGAGATTGTGGTGAATTGCAGAAAATACAAACCTTTTTGATTGTGTTTAACAAGTGAATTAAGTATAATGTATACTTTCACATTTTCTACAGGCCCCCAGTGTTTCACAGTGATGTGGCCAGTGGCTACTGTGTTCCCTTCCCAGGAAGTGACCGTTCGGTGGTGAACCGCACACAAATCTTCAACTATTCTGTCCGGAAAGAGAGACCTGTAGGAGTTCTTTGTATTTACATGCTAGGATAGGTGTTTTATAATCTTGGCAGCATCCATCTGTCTGTTTACTTTTAGTGTTGCTCTGATAACCCACCAGGGATTCAATGGATTTTCATGAAACCCACTATAATTTCTAACCAATAAATAATCTTGCCAAGGTTTGATTCTATGCAAAATCCATGCATATTCAATAAGGTTAGAGGTCAAAGGCAACAAGACATATGTTGGGTGTATTGTATACTCTTGCATTTGTTTAATTTTGAGAAAAAAAACTGCTGTTTGCTTGTCTATTCATGAACTATTGTATTTTAAGAAGGAATTCTTCTACAAGATTAACATAGTCATCTTGGAATCTAATTGGTTTAATTTAAATGATCTGTAATCAGAAAAATTTGTTGCAAGTGTTTAGTTTACATTAGTTGTCGCATAAATAAAAAACTGGATATTCATTCCTAATGTATATCCATTCACTTAATTTTTAGCTCAGCTGACTGTAAGTCATCTGAGCTATAGCGATCACCCTTTTTCTGTCGTCTGTCCAGCCGTCTGGCCGTCCGTTAACAGGGCACAAATCGTAACATCTGGACCTGGGATCTTCTCACTTGACATCCAGGGAGGTCCATAAAAAATCTCCTTGGACACCAAAAATTAGGTCTCTGTTACCCATATCCTTCAAGCTATGGGGCTCCAAAGTACCCCCCAGAATAATGGAAAATTTGATACAAAAGCTCAAATGTCTGAATAACTACTGCGGTGGATCACCATGATTCTCTGCATGAATATTGATCATGGGATGTTTCATCAGTTCCTGCAAACTGGTGGCACTACCTGTATTTTTCTTTCCAATTTTTTACGAATTTTTTTTCTTTATTTTTAGCTCAGCTGACTATAAGTCATCTGAGCTATAGTAGTGGTCCATTGTCCGTCGTCCGTCCGTCTGTCCGTCCGTCCGTCCGTCCGTCCGTCCGTAGATGTGGCACGTTTTGAAACCATAAGACCTAGGAATACAAAATTCAGCATAATGTTAGATGTCCCCAAGATCTCCTACCAAGCCAAAAACTGGGTCTTTGCGACTTCATTCCTTTGAGAAATTAAGGTAAAAACCTCAATTTTTTATTAAAAACCTATTTTCACCTTTCAGGACTGCCTAATATCAAAACCACTCATCTGTTTTTCCTCATATTTCCTATAAATAATCCTCTATATAATTCCTATGTACATGCCAAAAATTAGGTCTGTATTATATAATTTAAAAAAGTTATGGGCCCAAACATAATGCATTTTGTAAATAATCAGGAAAGAAATTTTATCACTTAACACAAAACTTGTTAAAGCTAAGCACTTTTTTTCCAGTAATATTACTTTTATTAATCAAAATTAAATTGTATACCCAAAATAAGATCAAAATCTTTTAAATTTTTTAAAATATTAGCAAAAATAAAAAATTGGTACCTTAAATTTTGCCCAACTTTGACCATGGCACGTTTTTTTGCTGTAACCGCTGTGGATTTAATTTTCACAGCATGTTTTTGTTAGCATTTCAACTGTTAACACCAAAAATTTGAAACCAGTTGATCAAAAACTGTAGATTTTATTCAAGTTTTCAAGCACCATGTCACATATTGCTAGTGTTATGCAGTTTGCTAGAGCTCAGCTCCCGAGCTTCAGCTCTAAGTTCCTTAAATTTGGCATACAGTTGGATTTCTCCAAAATCCCCTACCATGCCAAGAATTTGGTCACTAGGACTTAATACCTTCGAGATATTAATGAAAAACTTCATTTTTCCATTAAAAACCCATTGTTACACTTCAAGACTGCCTAATATCAAAACCACTGATCTGACTTTAATCATAAATAATATACATATTTTTCATTCTCTATGCACATGCCAGAATGATGTCAGTATTGCGTAATTGTTTTAAGTTATGGGCCCAAACATAATGCACTTTGTAAAAAATCAAGAAATATATTTACTCCCTTAACAAGGGCATTGCTGAAGCTAGAGATTTTTTTGTCAGGGATGTAACATTATTTAATCAAGATTCAATTGAATACCCAAAATTAGTTCTGAATTTTTCAAATTTTATAAGTTATTAGCATAAATATAAAATTAGTACCTTAAATTTTGCCCAACTGTGACCATGGCACGTTTGTTTCCCGTGAGCACTGTTGATATAATTTTCATATCATGCACACATAAGGATTTCAGCTTTTTAGTTTAGAAAGCTGAAAGAAATTGGCCAAATATTGTAGCTTTTAATAATGTTTTTTATGAGACCCTGTCAGACTTTGGCTCTCTCCAGCCCCTCTTGAGTCACCACTTTGTTGACCTTGTTGACCTTTCATCAAATTATGCACGCTTGAGGCGAGAATCCAGGCAGCTTATGGCCAGCCACAGTTGATCCAGGTGTCCAACCCAACTCATCTAGTAGTTTTAACCAACAACATAACAATAAACAATAAATTAATAAACTTTTATTGGTTTTTAATAACAAATTAAAGAAAAATAGAAAAGGAATTTGTTAGTTTATAATAACAGAAAATTAACTTGCAGTTACTGATGATATAAGAATCTTGTATCGATGGGTAGAATGTCACATATTCCAAATAACGCCATGCAGTCACCTATGGCATTTTTCAGTTCAATTTTAATGATAAAGAAGTAAATCATATTATTCATTACTAATCATTAGGGATTATATGAAGGAAATTAATGATAGACAAAGATGCAGTTGATAATATTAATCTAGATTCCTACTGTGTCTAGTGTGTACATTGATGTGAAATTAGTCCAAAATGAATTTTTTACAGTTATTTTTTAATATAAATAAAGGCCATAAAACCAGGTACTTATGATCATTATTTAAATGTGTGAATTTTGTATATTCTGGATTCTCAACATCTTTGTTTGGTGAAAACTGAATAAATACCAGACATGGTGCGAATACTTTGTAATTGTATTTAAATACGAATATGATTATGTACTCCATTATAAAATTTCTTGCATAAAGAATGGGAATTCAGGTAAAAATGAAAGTATATGAATACTCGTGCAAATACTTTCAAAATGTATTCATGAATGCATTCATGAATATATTCTGTAATATTATTTTAATAATTATATCAGTTATATTTCATTTTAAAAAATCATATGATTCTCTTATTATTTTTAATTAAAATTATATTTGGGACAATATTTGTAATTTTTTAATAAATAGTTAAACTCTTATATTATATGTTCTGCTTATAAGTTATATGGCCAAGTCAAAATCTGTGTGACAGTAGTACTCCATTTGTTAATAAAATAAATGAAATCAATCCTCTTCCCTGTCTCCAAAGGTACTATCAAAATCATACATAAGCTAAACAACAACAACTCATAATACAGCTTATATTTATTACCACACAAAACCAGCATGTGCCTCATTTCTAAATAATATTTTTTTATCATATATAACAGCTGAGCGTCGTGACCCATAGGTCCCTTGTTGAGACTTTCAAAGAAGCTGTCATCTGTTAACAGGGCACAAATCATAACCGCTGGACCTTGATTCTTCTAACTTCACATCAAGGGAGGTCAATAAAAAGTCTCTGTAAAAAACGTGAAATTAGGTCTCTGTTACCCATATCCTTTGTAGTAAGTACCCCTCAGAATAATTAAAAATTTGATACAAAAGCTGCAGTATCTGTATAACTATTGCATTGATCACCATGATTCTTTGCAGGCATATTGATCATGGAGTGTTTCATCAGTTCCTGCAGACTGGTGGCGCCACCTTTATATATTTTTTAATTTGTACACATTTTTTTCTTTTTTTTAGACTTTCAAATAAAGCCTGATCTGTTAACAGGGTACAAATTGTAACCGCTGGACCTGCGATCTTCTAACTTGACATCAAGGAAGGTCCGTGAAAAGTCTCTGTGGATACATGAAATTAGGTCTCTGTTACCCATATCTTTGAAGCTATGGGGCTCGCAAGTACCCCTAAGAATAATTTAAAATGTAATACAAAAGCTGCAGTATCTGAATAATTAATGTACTGATGGCCATGGTTTTTTGCATGCATATTGATCATGGAGGGTTTCATCAGTTCCTGCAGATTGGTGGTGCCACCTATATTTTTTTTTAAATTGGTACGCAATTTTTTCTCTTTTTGAGACTTTCAAATAAAACCTCATCTTGTAACAGGGCACAAATCGTAACCACTTGACCTAGAATCTTCATACGTGACATCATGAAAGTCTTCATGGAAATCTGAAATTAGGTCTCTGTTACCCATATTGTCTGAGCTATAGGACTTGTAAATACCCCCAAGAATAATTAAAAATTTGATACAAACAATAGCTCCAGTATCTGGAATAACTTAGGCCTTGAAAGCCATGATTTTTGGGAGATATATATTGATCATGGAGTGTTTCATCAGTTCCTGCAGACTGGTGGCACTACCTGTATTTTTTTTCAAATTTTTACGCATTTTTCTTTCTATTTCTGAGACCTTCAAATGAAGTTGTCATCCGTCCAACAGCCCACTGAAACCCATTTCTTAGGACTCCTCACAAAATTCATGATTTGTTTGCACTCTGGCAGTCATTTTGCTCATTGTTCCACATTCCTTGAATTCAGCTGAGCGTCTTGGCCCATGGGCAACTATTTATATGATCATAATAATCATTGTAATCATATGATCATATGATTATTGTAATTGTAATAGAATGATGTCCAATATTTCTTTTTTTTTTTTTTTTTACCAGCTGCAATTCCGAGCATACTTTGTCACAGGAACCATCCTGAAGACCATTGGTTTGATTCTTTTTGGTATCATCTTTGGCATCATGGCCAAATTCAGTTTTGGGAGGAAACTTCTTGAAAGTGTAAGTACATATTGATCCTTATATATTTATTATACAAGATCATTGTTCAGAATAAAATTATATCCCATAAGTTACTGCAGAGAGGTATATTTACATATATATCACTTTGTTTTACTTGGAAAGAAGCACTTGACCGAGGAACATTAACACATGAAATAATTACACAAAATTTAATCAGACTTCTTCCATAGGCAATACCAGGTATACTTTTTACAGGCACTATAGTACCTACCACTGATAGTGAAGCATTTCCATATTATATTTGATGGTGGTGTCATTCAACTTCTGTCAGGGAAATAGGTCATGTCTTGGAAATTTCTGAGTTTGGTCTTAAAATATTGTGAAGAATGCCCCTAAATCTTGAATAATTTTAGTTTTTTAGCTCAGCTGACTGAAAGTCATCTGAGCTATAGCGATCACTCTTTGTCCGTCGTCCGTCTGTCCGTCTGTCTGTCTGTCCGTCTGTCCGTCTGTCCGTCTGTCCGTCCGTTAACCAGGCACAAATCGTAACCGCTGGACCTAGAACCTTGTAACTTGGGATTCTGAGAGGTCCATAAAAAATCTCCTTGGAAACCAGAAATTAGGTCTCTGTTACCCATATCCTTTGAGCTATGTGGCCCCAAAGTACCCCCCAGAAAAGTCAAAAATTTCATACAAAAACTTCAATATCTCATTAACTACTTGACTGATGGTCATGATTTTTGGCATACATATTGATCATGAGATGTTACATCACTTCCTGCAGACTGGTGGCGCCACCTGTATTTTTTGATTTTTTACGAATTTTTTTCTCTATTTTTGAGACCTTTAAAAATGTGAACATCTGTTAACAAGGCACAAATCATAAAGACTGGACTTAGAATCTTAATTCTTGACACACTGAGAGGTCCATGAAAAATCTCCTTGGAAACCAGAAATTAGGTCTCTGTTACCCATATCCTTCGAGCTATGGGGCCCCAAAGTACCCCCCAGAATAGTAAAAAATTTCATACAAAAACTTCAATATTTCAATAACTACATCACTGATGGTCTTCATTTTTGGCATACATATTGATCATGAGATGTTCGATCAGTTCCTGCAGACTGGTGGCGCCACCTGTACTGTTTGATTTTTTACGATTTTTTCCTCTATTTTTGAGACCTTTGAGGATGCTGTCATCTGTTAGCGTGGCACAAATCGTAACGACTGGACCTAGAATCTTCATTTTCGACACACTGAGAGACCTATGAAAAGTCTCCATGGAAACCAGAAATTAGGTCTCTGTTACCCATATCCTTCGAGCTATGGGGCCCAAAATTACCCCCCAGAATAGTCAAAAATTTCATACAAAAACTTCAATATCTCATTAACTACATCACTGATGGTCATGATTTTCGACATACATATTGATCATGAGATGTTTCATCAGTTTGTGCAGACTGGTGGCGCCACCTGACTTTTTCAATGTTCAGGAATTGTTTTCTCCATTTTTGAGACCTTTAAGGATGTAGTTATCTGTCAACAGGGTACAAATCGTAACGACTGGACCTAGAATCTTCGTTCTTGACACACAGGGAGACCCATGATAAGTCTCCATGGAAACCTGAAATTTGGTCTCTGTTACCCATATCCTTTGAGCTATGGCACTCCAAAGTACAGCTCAGAATAATGGAAAATTTGATACAAAAGCTAAAGTATCTGAACAACTAATGCAGAGATAACCATAATTGTTTGCATGGATAATGATCATGGAGTGTTTCACAAGTTTCTGCAGACTGGTGGCACCACCTGTATTTGTTCGTTTTTTTTTTACGAAATTTTTCTGTATTTTTGAGACCTTTAAAGATATGAACATCTGTTAACAGGGCACAAATCATAAAAACTGGACCAAGAATCTTCATTCTTGACACACAGGGAGACCCATGAAAAGTCTCCATGGAAACTTGAAATTAGGTCTCTGTTACCCATATTCTTTAAGCTGTATGGGTCCAAAATACCCCCCCCCCCCCCCCCCGCCAGAATAATGGAAAATTTGATACAAAAACTGCAGTATTTCAATAACTACAACACTGATGGTCATGATTGTCGGCATACATATTGATCATGAGCTGTTCCATCAGTTTCTGCAGACTGGGTGTGCCACCTCTATTTTTTTTTCAAATTTTTACGAATTTTTTTCTTTTTTTTGAGACCTTTAAAGATGTGGTTATCTGTCAACAGGGTACAAATCGCAACAACTGGACCTAGAATCTTCATTCTTGTCATGCAAGGAGGCCCATGAAAGGTGCCTGTGGAAACTTGAAATTAGGTCTCTGTTACCCATATCCTTCAAGCTATAGGACTCCTAAGTATCCCTCAGAATAATGGACAATTTGATACAAAAACTGAAGTATCTGAACAACTAATGCAGAGATCACCATGATTTTTTGCATGGATATTGACCATTAAGTGTTTTTATTAGTTTCTGCAGACTGGTGGAGCCACCTGTATTTTTGTATCCGCCAAAACGAAGTTTTGCGGATACTATGTTTTTGACCGAGTTCCTCCACCGCGGCGGCGTTCGTTTCCAGAGAGCTCCTCGGAGACTAATGGACCGATTTTTCCCAAACTTACACCTATTATCGGGTCACATGTGAACTGGTGCCTAACCAATTTGCGTTGACCTCTGACCTTTCCTCTCTATCCAGTGTCCATTTGTGGGTCTGTTTCCACTCATAAACCCTCATATCTCGGGAACCATTTGACCGATCAGGAATTAAATTGATACAAATGTAGCCCTTGGATTGCTTTATAACATACACAAAAAATGGTGGCGCCACCTGTAAACATGTTTGCACAGTGTCCATCTGTTCATCTGCCTTGGGTTAAAATCACTCATATCTCTGCAGTGAATTGACTAATTCACCTGAAATTCGTCATGCGTATACATCCAGGATAGCTTTCTTGAATTTATGACAGGTGGCGCCACCTACGTTCACGTTCACGCTGATGACATCCAAGCTTATATCTTGGGAACCGTTTGACCGATCAGGAAATAAAATTTATACAAATGTAGCCCTTTGATAGCTCTGTAACATACACAAAAAATGGTGGCGCCACCTGTAACAATGTTTGCACAGCGTCTGTCTGTTAGTCTACCGTGGCCTAAAATCACTCATTTCTCTGTAGTGGTTCGACATAACTGCCTAAAATTTTGCAGGTTTATACATCGTGGACAGCTTTCTTGATTTTATGACAGGTGGCGCCACCTACATTCTAGTTAACGCTGCACACATCCAAGCTCATATCTCAGGAACCATTTGACCGATTGGGCCAAAATTGTGCATGTGTTTAGATCTCACATAGGTCTTTATCATACACAAAACTGGAGGGGTTACCTGCAAAGATTTTTGCACAGTGTTTCTCTGTTTGTCTGCCATGGGCAAAAATCGCTCATATACATGTAGTGGTTTGACTTTTCTGCCTAAAATTTTGCAGGTGTATACAACCTGAACAGCTTTCTGGATTTGTGGTAGGTGGCACAACCTACATACACATTTAGGCTGCAGACATCCATGCTAATATGCAACATACCTCACTCTATTTCCCCTTGCCACTCAATCCATGCCTCACTATCCGATTTTGGCAGATACATGTAGTCACTTGTCGGTTACCTGTATTCTAGTTTTAAAAGTTTACACATTTTTCTCTATTTTTGAGATATATAAATACAGACTAAATCTTGGCCTGTTGGTTAATCTGTTTGATGCTTCAGTTGAATGGGTATATACTACCATTCTAATGATAAAATTTCCTTTTGCGAATCTCTTCCCAGTCAGCTGAGCGTCATGACCCATGGGTCACTTGTTTTTGTTGCACTGTCACCTATCATAAATTTTATGAACAACTGGTACATAAGAATGGGTAATATGCTGATCTGTGGCGGATCTATGTTGTTTTGAACTAACCAAATAAAATCTGGTGTTTGTTCCAGTATCCAAGACTGTTTTCTGGAGGTGTGTTCAGTCATGAGGGACCAACTCGTGAGCAGGTAAATCATTATTGATATAAAAAATATGATTACTCAATACAAACAAATATTGAGCTCATTTAATAACAAAAGCTAGGTTACTTCTGCCTTTTTTAGCCCTCAGCCCTTAGGCTGATTGGCTATTGTCGTCACCAAAGCTGTCCGTCCGTCTGTCCGTCCCGCGTCCGTTAACTTTTACTTTGTGATTGGGATATCTCTAAAAGGATTCACGGTAGGCATTTTATTTCTTCGGTGTAGATGTATATTGACAAAATCTCATTCAAGTTTGAAGATGGGTAACCTTGACCTATTTTTCTATGTTTTAGGGCTGATTATAGAAAAACACTTAGAAGCTTATTTCTCAGGAACCATTGGGTAGATTTTCACAAAACTTACTTTGACCACTGGGACTGATGGTTTGTACCTGCTGCACAAGTTTGGTAGCGCCACCTACAGTATCTGATTTTTAATTAATTTTTATCTGATTTTTCAACTTTGGCTTTGTGAGCAGGATATCCCTAAAAGAGTTCACCCTAGGAATTTTATTTCTTTGGTGAAGATGTATATTGACAATATCTTGGTCAAGTTAAAGATGGGTGACCATGACATATTTTCTACGTTTTAGAGCTGATTATAGAAAAACACTTAGAAGCTTAATTCTCAGGAATCATTGGGCAGATTTTCACAAAACTAACTTTGATCATTGGGACTAATGGTCTGTATTTTCTGCACGAGTTTGGGGGCACCACCTACAATTCCTGATTTTTAATGATTTTTTATCAGATATGCCAATTTTGGCCTTGTGAGCATAATTTTTTAAACACATTTGGTGGATTGTATTGAAACATGGTATAGACCTCTCTAGTTTAAATTAATAACTGAGAGATGTACAGATATACATCCATGAGAGAACAAATATTTTTTATTTGTTACTTTTACCATCTATAAACACTGTTCTTTTGGCTGAGGGCTTTTGTCAGCTTCTGCTGATATTCTAGTTTGTCTTTACTCCACACATGTTATTATACATAATGATAACCACCCACCATATCAGGGTTTTGAAAGTAAAATTATAGCTGATGCAAAACTGTGGTGGGTAAAACAATGAGAAACACTGTCTTTACTATGCTGAATTTATTGTGAAAATGTATTGAATGGAATATAATTTATTACATGTGAACTAAAGCTCATGGTCATCATAGTTCTGGGCATGTATAATGTTTTCTGCAGCAATCATTTCACCTGCCATTAACATCTTGTGTCTTCAACCTCACTTTTTTCACCAAAAAAAAATTCCATTAGGTATTACTGCAGTATCCAAAATCTTCTAATTTGGCTTTGAATATGTAAAAAAAAAAACAAACATTTAACAACTTGATGATTTGACAGGTTGCAGGGTGTAGTTTTACAATGACCTTCCTGGGATTTGGTCACGCAAGCAAACTATCGACGCCTGAGGAACAGCACACTGATAAACCGGACAAGAAACTTGTCACCCAGATCATGGGACCAGGTGGGACATTTCAAATGAATGTGTTTTAATAGTGAGATTTTCTCCCACCAAACTTGAAATGTGGTCACTGTGACCTTACAACTAACTTTAATGGTCTTCATTATTTGAGTTCGTTAATCATTTAAACTATTTTTGTATATGTTAAGTAGGTGAGGTTAATGCCTTAACTGATGGATATTATAGATGATTAAGAGCTCTGAACAACAAGAGCTTATAAGGGATCGATCAACGGATTGCCTCATTGCATACATATGGCCAGTAACATCAGGGTACTGCCAAAAAATGTAAAGATGAAGAATAAGTTTTATGTAAGATTACTGTGATGGCTTCATATTTGTGAGGCTAATATTTCGTGATTTTTACCATGTTTTTGTTTCACGAAGGTTCCATTTTAGCGATCAGTAACGTACACATAGTATATCCATTATCACTTATATTTGCGCTAAATTTTAACAATTTAACCAGGATCCATGAGCATGAGGAGAAATTCTTCTCCCCTACAGGCAGATAACATGAAAGATCTAATTTAATTTATAATGTCAACATTAGAATTACAGGTTACATAAAATACAAACATGCCAAGTCTCAGGCATTGGGCATGAGACTAGTGCATTTATCCCTCGTCTCATGCTCTCACACCAAGCGACATAAATCTCACACATTCTGTTACCTGGCCTGGACATCCCCAGCTTTCAAGTTAGCTAATAGGTGTTGGCTGCCTGACAAGATCCATCTGTTTTTGTTTAAATTATCACAGGCATGGGAAAGGTGGGGGGGGGGGGGCAGAGGGGCAAATTCATATTAGGGGAGGGGGGCAATTGTATAGTTTTAGGGTTTTATCGAATACAGGTGGGTCATGGATGATTTCCAGTAATTTTTCAGTGGATTCCCGTAAATAGTCCATCCCTCCTACAGGAATGGTGGTTCTTGACTGCTACGTCCACAAGTTTGAAATCTCACGCATTGTGATTCTGCCAACTTTATATATATGTTATTATATTTTGCCATTCGACTTAAAAACATGATTGCCTGGGTAACATACATAAAATGTCTGTATAATAAATGGTCATTCACCTGTATAGATGGGGTATTCTATTCACGGAGATTTTATTTTCGTGATAATTTTCCTTTTGTGAATATTGCGAATCTGAAACCCTCACGAACAGAAAGCCAACCACAGTATATACCCAAGGTCTGTAATGTGAAAATTGTGACATATTTAAATAGAAACACACTTTTCTCTGTTTTGTAGAGGCTGGTTACATATCCACTCCAATCTGCTTGATTCAGGCAGCTTATACTTTGCGTTCAGAAATTTGTTCAGAAAGCAATAATTTGCCCTTGAAGTAAGTATCCAATTGCCATAGAAAATGCATCATAGACCACTTTTAAAAAAAGAATTAATATACACTTCACAGTTTGCATTTTTTATATGGATGGCTTTTATCTAAGTGACTTTTTATATGATAACCAAACCCTCAAAAGTAAATGTTTGGTGACATTAAAATGTACTGCTATAAATGAAAGTACATGTGAAATTTTGTGTGGTGTTTCTGTTTTAGGCATGAAGTAATTAAAGATAATTCTAAAGGATTTGCTGAACTAAAATGGAGAAACCTGGTAATACAAATGTGAAGTAATTTTCAAAGACAGTGATTCAACAGGTTGACCTGTAAGCAGTTGTGGTATAACATCATTAAATGTCATTTTAGTCAAATTTCTGAACTTCCAGTATGAGAATCTTGTAAGTTTTAGTGTATTCTGTTTTTATGACTATGAGTGGTCTGGATCTGGTCACCTTATATACTGTCATCTTATTTTGCTTCAATCAGCTGCTCTTGCACCTGATTTATGAAAAAATTAACAATAAGGCAAAACCACCAATTAAATTACACCTGCTTTACACTGCTCCAAAAGCAATTCTGTTGCTCATTTCAATGTTAGAATTGCCAGAAGGGCATAAAAAAATCTGTGTAGTGATTTTGGCCTGAACACATGAAGACTTGTTCATTATTAATAAAATAGACACCAGAACTGCTCACTGAAGCAAGGTATCTTGGCAGCATATAGCAGATCCTTGATGGTAGGATGATGTGACCATGGTAACCACATGCTTACTTTCTCTTTCGCTCCAGGGGAGGGGTGTTCACACCGGGAGGACTATTTGCCAAGACGAATCTCATTGACCGTCTCCAAGCACACAAGATCAAGTTTTCCATATTAGATCGCTTCTAATGTGGTTGAAATTATCATCTTAAAATGCACAAGGTCATCAATAATATTAGATTACCTGTGATTAAAAAAGCCATGAGAAGAGGTTGTTACCAAACCAGTGTGTACAAAAATAAGAAGAAACCCAAACAAAATAAATTGAAAAGCTGACACAAACTTGCTGACATTAAGTACGATAAAGTACAATTCAGAAAGCACTTTGCTGATTGTGCAGATGCTATGTATTATACACAACTGTAATGCTATTGTGCCAAATTTAATGCTATACACAATTCTGTGAACAGTCTCATTATATTGTTAGCTTAATAGATTTCTTCATTATGCAATATTATAATATAACCAAAGGGGCTCATTCTTATGCAGGATAAGCACAGCAGCTTTAGCAGACTATTTTTTAAGGATATTCAAGCTGGTGCTGGGTAGTCTATAGACTGGTTTATATGGGGGGAGGGCTCATTCTGGCCAACAGCTTGTAAAACTTGCATTCATCTCAGTCCTGATCTGTCTCGGTCTTCAACCTTTGTGCTCTTTGTTATACATGTACTCAGAGAAGTTTTCTGTTCTTATACTGATTGAGCTTAATAATTATAATATTTAGACCAATTGGTTTTTGTGTTTCAAAATGTGATGCATGAAACTTAAAACAAACTTAACAAACATGACTCTGCTTTTCATACTCCATTCATTACCTTCACATGAAATAATGATAAGTAGGTAATGATGTGAAGTGAAAAATTTAGAGAATATCCATGTGGTGCATACACAATTAACTAAAAGAGCGTTGAACCTTTAAAAACAACAACACTTCCAAGTTTTTTCCCCTGACACAGGAAAGATAGCATTTTGGGCTGGATTTCAGTTTGTGCATGCTTTGTTCATTTAGTTTGACAAAATGCTTAACTACTCAAATGCCAGGTTACTGTCTCACCAAGATTAGTTTCATCAATAAGATTACTAATATTCCTTTTTAAAGCGGACCTTTTCTCACTTGGAATTGTGTATCCCTATAAATATGTTGTCCAGTTATTATGTTCAGAAATCAAACTTTAGTGTTTATTTGAAGGAAAATTTACTTTATATTTGGAATACAGATATATCTGAAAGTTTTATTTTCTGTTCAATGCTATTCCTGATTTCCTCAGTCAAGAAAATTTGTGGCATTCCCCAATTATGGCATGGTCCAATTTGTAATTTTCAGCCGTGGCTCGACCAAATATGTTCAGGCCCTATGTAACTGAATATAGAAACTGATGTTGCTACTAGCATGGACATGTCTTCATTAAATGACAACCTAGCATGGTGTGATATAATTTCAGATGTTGAATGATCAACGACTTCTGAATAACAGGAGACATGTGATCTTTATGTTTTATTAACGAATGCATACAAGTTACATTTTAACAGAAATTTTTTTTTTTAAGTTGGCATGTGTAATGGTGTCCTACCAAAGAACAACCTTTGCTCCCATTTTTGTTGAGCATACCCCACATTTCTAGGCCCCATGGTCCCACAAAGGCTAGGTCAGCTTTGTGAATTACACATGATTACGCTGCCCATAATACAAAGGAATTGTATTTGATATGAATGAATTGTGGAGAGGAACAATAAAGGGTCCATGCTCCCACTTTTGCAGCTAGGTGTCATCTGTAACCAAGACCAGGCCCTCCTGAAGAAAATAAGAAGAAAAGATACTCTCCTGTGAATTATCAATGTGAAATTTACTACAATTTTTTTTATTTATGATAAAAAATGTGCAAAATCTGGATGAACAAAGACACCCTTAGGGCTTGGCCTCCGTGCAGACATGCCAGTTGATATAAATATAAAGAACTTCTGTCAGAAGAAGTCTTTCTGTAAGGTAGTGATGGCAATCAGTTGTAATATCCTGATCAATCATCAGTAAAAATCAATTGACCTCTACAGACCAACTAGAATATGGGCAGTCGACAAGCGACTACGTGTATCCGCCTAAACCAGAGTGGAACGGGTGAAGTGAGGCATGGATTGAATGGCAAGGGGAAATAGAGTGAAGTGTTGCATATTAGCATGGATGTCTGCAGCCAAATGGTGCATGTAGGTTGCGCCACCAACCACAAAATCCAGAAAGCCGTCCAAGTTGTATACATATGCAAAATTTAAGGCAGATAAGTCAAACCACTACATGTTTATGAGTGATTTTAGCCTGTGGCAGACAAACTGATGGACGCTGTGCAAAAATGGTTGACGGTTGGCGCCACCAGTTTTGCGTATGATAAAGAGCTATGTGAGAACTATACACATGCAAAACTTTGGGCCAATCAGTCAAACGGTTCCCAAGATGTGAGCTTGGATGTCTGCTGCATAAACTAGAATGCAGGTTGCGCCACCTGTCATAAAATCAAGAGAGCTGTCGGGGATGTATAAACCTGCAAAATTTTAGGCAGATATGTCAAACCACTGCCGAGATATGAGTGATTTTATCCCATGGCAGACAAACAGACGGAAGCTGTGCAAAAATGGCTGCAGGTGGCGTCACCAGTTTTGCGTATGATAAAGAGCTATGTGAGATCTATACACATGCTAAATTTTGGCCCAATCGGTCAAACGGTTCCCGAGATATGAGCTTGGATGTCTGCAGTGTAAACGTGAATGTAGGTGGCGCCACCTGTCATAAAATCAGAAAAGCTTTCCTGGATGTATACGCATGCCGAATAGCAGGTGAATTAGTCAAATCACTGCAGAGATATGAGTGATTTTAACCCAAGGCAGACGAACAGATGGACACTCTGCAAACATGGTTGCAGGTGGCGCCACCATTTGTTTGTGTATGTTATAAAGCTTTATTTTCCTGATCCGTCAAACGGTTCCCGAGATATGTGGGTTTATGTGTGGAAACAGACGCACAAACGGACGCAGAGCGCAGAGGAAAGGTCAGAGGTCAAAACAAAATCGGGGCGCAGCAGTTCGCATGGGACCCGAACATAATCCCGGGTTTCGTAAAATTCCGCCCAGCGGTTACGGAGGAGTTCTCCGGACACCTACGCGGCGGCGGCGTCGGCGGTGGGCTGAAAACATGGTATCCGCAAAACTCTGTTTTGGCGGATACAATAATCTAAAATAATTGATTGTTTAGAAGTATGAACTTTCTGACTAATTGTATCAAACTGTCTTTTCACAAATGCACACATTCACAACTACAAATGCACTTCAAATACTCAAGTCTCTTGTTTCGGCAGCGTTTTACGTAGCCGTTATCAATTCAGTGACTGGCGATCTGTTTGCTGTGTTTGTTACATTTATTTGTCACTTTAGTTGCGTCACTTGGAAAAACTTGGAAAATAATTGAGACTGCACAACGAAATCGTTATGTACCATATATGGGAATACTTATTATGTACAATGGGGCAGCATCAAGTATGTAAGATTTCGAACAAAAGTGATGTCTCTTGATTTTGTAAAAGAAATTGTAATATCAATTTTTTTCAGCTTATGTCAATGAGCATAAGCATACAAACAAAAGCACTGATCGATAGCGATCGATCCCGGCAAACATAAAAGTGCTTTAATATTTATTATCCGCCGATCGGAGTGAGGGATATAGCGAACGGCTCCGTCATTCTGTCAAACGGTAAACCTTTCCTATTCGCAGCGATTTCCCATCAAGTTTACTCGAATCCACTTTTAATTTTAATGGCAGAAGTATCTTATGCATAATCCGGGCTGATTAGGTCTTTGACACACTGGAATGTTTTTTTTTTAAATTTTCTTATTACCTTTTTATCTTTGTCTACTGAAGGTCATCTGTGTGATCACTCTTGGTCCGTCGTCCGTCTATTAAAAGGGCTCAAATCGTAACCACTCTAGGTGGAATCTTCTAACTTAATATCCAGGGAGGTCCATAAAATTCCCTTGCACACTTGAAATAAGGTCACTACGACCTATATTCTCAGAGTTGTGGGACCTGTTTGTGCGTCCCAGATTAAAACATGTTGACACAAAAAGTTGATACAAAAATTGATACAAAAGCTGTAGCATCTCATAAACTAACACACTGACTGATTGCCATGATTTTGCCAATGCATATTGATCATGGATAGTTTCGTCAGTTAATCAGGTCCAGGTGGCGCAATCTATATTTTCACAATTTGTTATGCATGTCGTCCTATATTTTAGAGACCTTCAAATGAAGCAGTCTAGACGTTAACAGGGCACACACTATTACCATTTAATCCAGAGACTTCTAACTGGATTGTATAATCCATGTAAATCGTGAAAGAGCCTTCTGTTACTATGCCAACTTGTGTTAGAGCCTCATGTAAACCAATTCGTGATAGAGCCTCCTGTAAACCATCTCGTGATAGTGCCTCCTGTATACCAACTCATGATAGAGCCTCCTGTAAACCCACTCGTGATAGAGCCTCCTGTATAATAACTCAGGATAGGGTTTCCTGTATACCAACTCGTGATTGAGCCTCCTGTATACGAATTCGTGATAGAGCCTCTTGTATAACAACTCGTGACAGAGCCTCTTGTTAACCAACTCGTAATAGAGACTTGTGCATACCAACTCGGGATAGAGCCTCCTGTATACGAACTTGTGATAAAGCCCCCTGAATACTAACTCGTAATTGAGACTCCAGTAAATCAACTTATGATAGAGCCTCCTCTATACCATCTCGTGATAGAGCCTCCTGTATTCCAACTCGTGATAGAGCCTCCTGTATACCATCTCGTGATAGAGCCTCCTGTATACCAGCTCTTGATAGAGCCTCCTGTATTCCAACTCGTGACAGAGCCTTGTGTATGACTACTCGTGACAGAGCCTCTTGTAAGCCAACTCGCATAAGAGCCTCCTGTATACCAAATTTTGATAGAACCTCCTCTATACCAACTCGTGATAGAGCCTCTTGTAGACCAACACGTGATAGAGCCTCATGTAAACCAACTCGTGATAGAGACTTCTGCATACCAACTCGTGATAGAGCCTCCTGTATACCAACTCGTGATAGAGCCTCCTGTATACCAACTCGTGATAGAGCCTCCTGTATACCAACTCGTAATAGAGCCTCCTCTATACCAACTCATGATTGATCCCCTGTATACCAACTCGTGACAGAGCCTCATGTACACCAACTCGTGATGGACCCTCATGTATACCAACTCTTGATAGAGCCTCATGTGAACCAACTCGTGATAGAGCCTCCTGTATACCAACTCAGGATAGAGCCTCATGTAAACCAACTCGTGACAGAGCCTCATGTAAACCAACTCGTGACAGAGCTTCCTGTATACCAACTCGTGATAGAACCTCCTGTATATCAACTCTCGGTAGCGCCCCCTGTATACCAACTCGTGATAGAGCCTCCTGTATACCAACTCGTGATTGAGCCTTCTGCATACGAACTCTTGATAGAGCCTCTTGTATACCAACTCGTGATAGAGCCTCCTGTGTACCAACTCGTGATAGAGCCTCCTGTGTACCAACTCGTGATAGAGCCTCATGTGAACCAAATTTTGATGGAGCCTCCTCTATACCAACTCGTAAAAGAGCCTCCTGTACTCCAACTCGTGATAAAGCCTCCTTTATACCATTTCGAGATATACCCACCTGTATACCAGCTCTTGATAGAGCCTCCTGTATTCCAACTGGTGACAGAGCCTTGTGTATAACAACTCGTGACAGAGCCTCTTGTAAACCAACTCGCATAAGCGCCTCCTGTATACCAAATTTTGATAGAGCCTCCTCTATACCAACTCGTAATTGAGCCTCCAGTATTCCAACTCGTGATAGAGCCTCTGGTAGACCAACACGTGATAGAGCCTCCTGTATACGAACTCGTGATAGAGCCTCTTGTATAACATCTCGTGACAGAGCCTCTTGTTAACCAACTCCTAATAGAGACTCGTGCATACCAACTCGGGATAGAGCCTCCTGTATACGAACTCGTGATAAAGCCTCCTCTATACCAACTCGTAATTGAGCCTCCAGTATTCCAACTCAGGATAGAGCCTCATGTAAACCAACTCGTGACAGAGCCTCATGTAAACGAACTTGCAAGAGAGCCTCCTGTAAACCAACTCGTGATAGAGCCTCCTGTATAATACCTCAGGATAGAGTCTCCTGTATACCAACTCGTGATTGAGCCTTCTGTATACGAACTCTTGATAGAGCCTCTTGTATACCAACTCGTGATAGAGCCTCCTGTATACGAACTCTTGATAGAGCCTTTTGTATACCAACTCGTGATAGAGCCTCCTGTATACCAACTCGTGATAGAGCCTCCTGTACACCAACTCGTGATAGAGCTTACTGTATACCAACTCGTGATAGAGCCTCCTGTATACCAACTCATGATTGATCCCCCTGTATACCAACTCGTGATAGAGCCTCATGTATACCAACTCTTGATAGATCCTCCTGTGAACCAACTCGTGATAGAGCCTCATGTTTACCAACTCTTGATAGAGCCTCGTGTATATCAACTCTTGATAAAGCCTCGTGTATACCAACTCTTGATAGAGCCTCGTGTATACCAACACGTGATAGAGCCTCGTGTATACCAACTAGTAAAAGAGCCTCGTGTTGACCAACTCGTGATAGAGCCTCGTGTATACCAGCTCGTGATAGAAGCTCGTGTATACCAACTCTTGATAGAGCCTGGTGTATACCAACTCATGACAGAGCCTCGTGTATACCACCTCTGACAGAGCTTCGTGTATATCAACTCGTGACAGAGCCTTGTGTATACCAACTCGTGATAGAGCCTCGTGTAAACCAGCTCGTGATAGAAGCTCGTGTATACCAACTCTTGATAGAGCCTCGTGTATACCAACTCATGACAGAGCCTCGTGTATACCACCTCTGACAGAGCTTCGTGTATATCAACTCGTGACAGAGCCTTGTGTATACCAACTCGTGATAGAGCCTCGTGTATACCAACTCATGATGGAGCCTCGTGTATACCATGTTTTTGAAAGAGCCTCGTGTATACCAACTCATGATAGAGCCTCCTGTTTACCAGGTCCTGACATAGCCTCATGTATACACAAGCGTGACAGAACCTCGTGTACCGTATATCAACTCGTGATGGAGCCTTATGTATACCAAGGCGTGACAAAAATCCATATAAGGGAAAGCGTCATATGGGCGTATACCTAGGCGTGATAGAGCCATAAACCAGGATATTTTTTTCCTACCTAAATCAGTTTAACATAGGGGTAACATCGGGGACATATGGGGTGACATAGGAACATATAGAAATGGCACAGGCGATGTGTCAGCCAACCTGTAGCAGTTTACTCGGGGGGGGGGGGGTTCTTGGGTGCATAATGTTGCAAATGCAATTTTGGGCCTAAGTAATCACAAACATTATCATCACTTGTGTTAGAAACAACAGAGGTCACACAGAGCGACCTTCAACATGGATATAAATAATCTCATCTCGTTGAAAGCGAACAGGTCAGGCCTCGTTTTGTTTGGACCATAATTACTCACATCAGGTGCTACATGGAATTACCTGTTTGCAGCATTAGAGCCGAATTTTGCTCCATAAATAAATATATGCATAGTGGGAAACGAGTTGAGGTCACGCCATCCGCAGAGTTGTGTTGAGATAAGTTTAATTATTCGTTTCAAAGTCTGATAAACGGTTATGAGTAAACTAGCATTAAAAGAAAGGTAAGTTTAATAACCATTATACTAACATTATTGGTGTGTATGGATTAATGTTTAAATAACAGAGAAAGGTTTACTCTTAATTACTTTGTATATAGACTGAAAGCCGCATTGTGTTCGAGTTCGATTGAGTTCGGGAGAGAGGGAGAACAAGAGAGAGAGAGAGAGAGAGAGAGAGAGAGAGAGAGAGAGAGAGAGGAAAAGATAGAAAACAGGGTGAATGTCATCGCACGTAATAGCATTATTTTGCTTTCTGAGTAGAACATGCTGGTCTCTCTATATATACAGTTTTGTTTGAGTTATTTATTAACGAGATTTGTTAACAAATTGCCACAATGGTTGTTGCTGTGTTTGTATTTCCACGATAATGACAAGAGGCTTATAGGGCTTGATGGGTTTATTGCTTGCCGGAAATCTTCGATTTCGGCAAGCATATTTATCAGTTGCGTATTTCTGTTTGTCTGTCTTGTCTGTGTACACTTTATAGGCCACAATCGCTTACAAACTTAAAAAGTTAAAAAGTTGATGGACAATCAAAAGTTCTAGAAGCCTTTTGTTTTGGTAAATTTCGGGGAAAGATCAAGGTCAAGGTCATCAAAAAAGTAAACATCTTTGTTTTGATAAAAAATTCATCAAAAATTGTCCTATCTACAAAAACTATAGCTCCTTTTGTTCCTCATTCATTGCCCTTTCTTCTGATGTGTAGCTGCTTCAAATCAGCTGTAACCATGGTTACGAATTTCGGAAAAAAATCATGATTATTGAAAATAACGGGTCTTTTTTCCCACTTAGCCAGTTTTAAAGCGAGATATTTATTTTGCATCAGGTAGCATTTAATTAGTATTACAAGATTTTATTTCAGGTATCGCAATATCTTGCACAAGATTTTGTCAAACTAGATTTTGCGAGATTTTACTTCAAGATGCCCTAGATTCCACAAATTAGGAATAGTCTTGAAACTGATTTATGTTATGTCCTATACTAATATCTCGAAATTGTTTTTTCCATTTTTTAATATGGCCACTAGGGGGTGCTACACTTGAAACACTACACAATATCATTGTTTGGCCATATTTTCAAAATCATAAACCTTAGTTAAATAAACTATGGCTCTTTTTGTTTCTCTATACCTTCTCCATAGATTTTCAAGTTATCTGTTATCGCAGATGTGTCAGTGTGTCAGTATATACGTCTGTTTTTTAAGTTGTTGTCTCCTCCCTGCTTGTTCTTTCTTTTGACATATGGCATTTCACAAGCCAGATTTTAACAAACCCTCTGAATGTTATACTGTTGATAATATGGCTAACATTCTAGAAGTCTGATGTCTTTTTGTGTCAATAGGTCAAAGGTCAAGGTCATCACACAAAAATCGTTTTTTCTTCATATCTTCGTCAAAATTTATCGTAGCCGCATGAACTATAGCTAATTTTGTTTGCCATTCTATGGTCTTTCTTCTGATGTATTGCTGTCTTAATCTGCTGTTACCATGGTTACGCATTTTTGGGGGAAATTCTTGATATTTGAAAACAGCGGGTCTTATTTTTCTAACTTAGTCACTTTTAAAGCTAGAGAGGCCTATCTTGTTTTGCTTCAGGTAGCATTGGATCAGTTAATCTTGCACCGTTTATTGTCACACGAGATATTACGCGATTTCACTATTTCTGCTCCACAGGCCACAAATCAGGCAATCACTCTCAAAGTTATACAGTTGATAGAAAGTTCTATATACAAGTCTATTGTTATTTTTCTCTATTTTTGAGACCTCATAGGATGCGGTCATCTATTAACAGGGCACAAACTCTAAGAACTGGACCTATAATTTTCTCTCTTGATATACAGGGAGGCCCATGAAAAGTCTCTGTGGAAACCTGGAATAAGGTCTCTGTTACCCATATTCTTTGAGCTATAGGGCTTTGAAGTACCCCCAAGAACAACTAAAAATTTGATACAAAAGCTCTAGAATCTCAACAAATAGTTCATTGATTGCCATGATTCTTTGCATGATTCTTTTCATTAGCTTTCATCAACTTTTTTGCAGAATGGTTGCACACCTGTATTTTTCGATTTTTTTTTACGATTTTTTTTTCTCTATTTTTGAGACTTTAAAAGATGCCGTCATCTGTCAACAGCGCACAAATCTTGATGACTGGACTTAGAATCTTCTGTCTCAACATGCAGGGAGGCCCATGAAAAGTCTCTTTGGAAACCTGGAATTAGGTCTTTGTTACCCAAAACCTGTAAGCTATGGGGCTTTCAAGAACCTGAACAACTTATTCATCGATCACCATGATTCTTTGCATGGATATTGATCATGGAGTGTTTCATCGGTTTCTGCAACACCTGTATTTTTTTCGATATTTTACTATTTTATTTATCTATTTATGAGACCTTAAAAGATGCGGTTATCTGTTAACAGGGCACAAATCGAAACGACTAGACCTAGAATCTTCTTTCTCCATGCTTGGAGGTCCATAAAAAGTCTCCATGAAAACCTGAAATTAGATCTCTGTCACCCATATAGTCTGAGCTATGGGGCTCAGAAGTACCCCCCCCCCCCAGAATAATTAAAAATTTGATACAAAAGCTCGGTTATCTGAACAACTAGTGCATTGATTGGCATTATTCTTTGCATGCATATGCATCATGGAATGTTTCATCAGTTTCTGTAGACTGGTGGTGCAACCTGTATTTTTCGATTTTTTTACGATTTTTTCTCTCTCTATTTTGAGACCATAAAAGATGCGGTCGTTCCTTAACAGGGCTTAAATTGTAACCATTGGTCCTAGAATCTTCAAACTTGACATCCAGGGAGATCTGTAAAAGTCTCCTTGGAAACGTGAATTAAGGTCTCTGTTACCCATATTTTCTGAGCTATTTGATACCAAAGTAGGGCACAGATAACAACCATGGGGCCCAGAATCTTTTAACTTGACATTCTGAGAATTCCTAATAAGTTCTTCCCAGAAACCTGAAATTGTGTCACAGTTAACCTATATTCTCAAATTTTTAGGGTATGTTTGAGCACCCCAGAAATAATGCAACAAACACACAAATTGCCAGATTCCTTATGAAAGGCTGGTTGAGTGTAATCGAATTCGTTGTGCTTATGGGCCTTGATGAACTTAAGCTAATATGCATCAACAATGATGCCACCTATCTTAATTAGATTATCAACATGTCAGTCGGCTGAGCGTCATGACCCACGGGTCACTTGTTCATGGTGATTTGACCTTGATCTTCGCTCTCATGGTCTTTACTCTTTTGAACCATGTTTTCTCATTAGCACGATAGCACCGTGTTTGGTCTTCAGATCCGGTTCACACTTGGTGGATAGAAGCAGAAGCGGATCCAGGGGGAGTCCATGGGGTCTGGACACCCCTTTTTCATCCGAAGTAACCTTTTTTCAGGGGTTCAGATAAAATATTTCGGCCTGGACCCCCCCCCTTTTCCGGACCATGGGACCTTGTTTTTTTAGGTTTTTCATTAGTCCTCTTACGTTGGACAACCCTTTTCCTTAATCCTGGATCCGCCCCTGAGAAGCGACATATGACTCCTTCAGAGCGGTTAATAATTGGGTGAAGTTTATATGTGAAATTTATCAGCACTCTACCGTTTAGACCACTGACTCGATTTCACTGAAATGTTATATTATGCCTAGCAGGCACGTCAGTTGTTCATATATATTAGTAGTGAGCTACAGCATGTTAACTTTTTTTTAATCGGATCACTGTGAATCAAATTGGTAAGAAACCTAGGTTAAACAGCATAAACAATGCAGTTGGTTTTGTTAATAATATCCGCAGTTACACCTAACTATACATTCTTTATCAATCTGTTTAACAGTAACTGTTCAGCATGCAAGTCAATTGTTCTTATAATTGCCCTATAGCTAGTTAACACAAATGTTCTGAAATAAGCTCACTGTGACCCAGTACAGATATGACACTCAGACAGTATATGTATATCATTTTTATTATCCTTTTCGTGTTGATCAGAGTTATACCTAACTGGGTAATCTTCATCATTATGTATGTCAGTTACCACTTAACATCACCTTCACCTTAAGCTTCAATGCCACGTCACGGTGATCGTTAGCCATCATTTTTCTTCCAGCTGCATATAAAGTTTCACTTAGACTTGCGCTCGATGGGGCGTTTCATGTATTTGCGGAAGTTTATTTTTTCCTTGCCCCAAATTTCATGGTCGTAATTTTCGTTTATAGATTTCTGGTTTATCGCCTTTCCTTCTGTTAAGCTTATGGCAGTACAAATGATGTTAATTCTCCAACATCTATCATCCTTATTGGTGATGCTGCATTAGTTCATAAATATCAAAATTTTAAAACGATACAGTATATCCACTTAAATATCTTTAATAATACAAATTTACAACGCGTTACATACAAAATGCGCTGAAGAGGTTTTCCTCATTGTTTCCCTTGCCCTGGTTTTTTAACACACCATAATGTAGAATATCAAGCATGCATCAGATTAAACGCAAGAGTATACCTGTCGTTACATGCAGCGCCTTGTTTATTTATTACAATACAATATATTACAACAGGATAGCTCTTTCAGCAATTGCTGCTTTTCAATGAGGATCGCCATATAGGATTGACGTGATAACAAAGTTCTTTCTATTTACCTTTTAGAAACAAGCGCACGTTTACATCATTGTCTTGGACGTAACTTTAGGGTTTTCGTGCATACTTTTATGCGCTACAGGGTAAGCGGCTTGCTTGTGGGTTCTGCGTATTTACAATAGATAATAGAAAAAAAGCTGCAACATTTAAGATATACATATATGGAAAACATGAACCGGGTATAATTACTAAAATTTGGGGTGCCTTGTACTCTTTGATGTACAAATGTTGTTGATAATTTTGTTCTTTAATGGTTCAAATCTATATCCGGATTATGCCGCTTTGCCATCCTTTACAAATTGATTTTAAATTTCAAATAAAAATTTGATATTAAAAATACATATGTTTTCGGCAATTTTAGTTATATGATAAAGCAAACTATCGATAATAAAGTCACAATTTAATATTTCATATTTACCTTAATGTTCATGTCCCAATTGTTGATTTTATTTTCAAATAGCAAATTTGTAAAATTAATGACATATAAAATATTTAAACATGACAAAAATAGGATTATATAAAATAGGATTATATTATTAATAGCATTATTACTCCTGACCATATTGCATTCGGATTTGTAGAATTAAATGGAAACGTTCGACAAGCTGTAGTTTTCAGCATTAACTTTTACATAAAGGTCAAACGTATTATATAGGGAAATTTTGTTTGGACCCTTCAAAGTAAAAAATCAACAACATCAGTTTTGTATATCGGGAATGGAATGTAAATATTATGTCAGTCAGATAAATCAATGACCAAGAAAAAATCCTCATAAAATCGCAATATAATAAATAATAAACAGTAACCATGGTAAATATAACTGACCTTTCTAAATAAATAGCAGAGCTGGCTCTCTGCCGTGTTACACAGGTTTCAGTGTCTTTCCGAATGCTAAAACAGAGACAACATTAGTTCATTGTTTCAGGGCAGCTTTATTGTTCCTTGCTTTTTGTACAGCCTAAATATCCTGGTATATGTTTTCTCCTTCTGGATGTAGGTTGTACTGGTTTCCTTTATTTTTCTTGGTGGATGTCATGTTCTGATAAAATTCATTGTCTTCTTTGCATTCCCGAATCCTCAAAACTTCCAAGGATTGGTACACTGTTTCATGGCCAGATTCCCCGTCTTTTCTTCCTGCGTTTCGTTCAGTCATAAGCGCTTGGTATGTGTTTTCTCCCTCTGGGTTCCAGTCAGCAGCAAAACCTGTATCTGCTGCATTAATTGTCACAGACAGGGGCGCCTGTTCTGAAATGAAGAGAATTCTTCCACGTCTGAAGCATTTCATGGCAATACATGTCGTTAAAACACCAACTACAGCGCATATACAACTGTACCAGATTATGCGTAGGTTGGTGGAAAGGTACGGTGTATAGACAGATAAGTCTGTGATGGTGTGATTTTCAGGGTCCGTTGAATTACTGAAACTGGCAGTGCAACAGGCGTCTATATAGACGTGTTCCACATCGACACCCATGACGTTTGAGGTTGTGCAGGTGTAGTTTGCTACCTGATGTCCGGTTACCGTTGAAACCGTAACCTTTTCATCATTCTGGACTGGTTCTTTACGTGAAGATTGCCCATCTGTGTCAATTATAGTCACACTTGGCCCCGGGTTGCCTTGTGCGGAGCAGGTCAAAATAACACCTTTCACGTGAAACTTTGTGATCTCTGGTTTTCGGCAATTTGGAGCAGTCATGAAGATTTCGTGTATAGCTGTGTAATTTACAAACGAAGTCGCCATAATCAGGTAATGTATGCCACTGCTTTTGTCCAAATCATAAACGAGTAAAGTTTCATTTATACCGTTCAACACCCCAGTTTTGCAGCTGAAAAATATCGGGCATTTTCGACTAGGGACGGTAGTCTTTCCTCTTTTGCAGCTACATTGTATAGGATTTCCTGCAAGCGTGACATTAAATGAACATTTTCCCAGATCAGGATAGAAGATCAGGGAATTCTGTCTCAGGTCAAGCCACCCTAGATCAGGAGGCCAGTCACCGGAAACAGTAACTGTAACCAGTAAGTTGTGTCCGAGCCTTAATGTTCTAAGCGATCTCATTGGTGCCAGTGCATTTGACTCCAGGACTCTTATTTTGTTGAAACGGAGATCCAAATAATGCAAACTGAGCAAACCGTCGAACATCCCTGCTTGCAAATGCGGTAATTTATCATATGTCAGGCTCAGCACCTTGAGATTTGGTATGCCATGTAGACCCCGTGGTTCTATTTGTAAAATACCTCCGTGGTTCATGTACAAGAATTTCAGTTCCTGGTAACCAGAAAACAATTTTGTCCGGATTGTGGTAATGTTGTTCCAGGACAGGTTCAAACGCTTAATCTTTGGGAAAAACAACGCGAGTTGTATGTCAATTGCGGTTATCTGGCAATTATCCAGTTTCAATATTTTCGTTGCTGTAATAACTGGAACGTTTTCTTTCTGAAGACGATGGTTCCAGTCATTTGTACAGATCAAACAATCTTTGTGGCATACCAAGTCCCCATATGTCAAGATGATCATTTGCAGGAACAGCAAGGCTAGAGAGGTTGAAGGTTGAGCCATTTTGTTCCCAAAAAGACTGTTGTGCAGGTAACATTAAAATCTGTTGTTATCATGTGCATGGTCACCACACAAATGATTTAACCAAATGTACGTAACATACAGTTAAACAACTACAATAATAACACGTTATAAAAACAACATTAAACAACTGCTTGCTATTGTCTTGGGAAAACCGCGGTTTTTTTCACAAACTGAATGTGAGACTCTTTACATATGAAGGTATGTAATGTGTGAATATTTACAATGACATTTAATTTGTGATCGTGATGGTTATGAAATAATTGATGAAATTATATACAATAGGACCTCACTAAAGGTATTGGGAAGGTTTAGTGATTACAATACAGGTCCTGCTCCATCTGCAACGTCATAATTGCAGTTTACATCATCATCACAGATTGATCATGCGGTCTCCCCTTCAGGGGTGCATGTGGGAATGGTACTAGTTTATTTCCTTCTTATAATTCCGTTTACTAAAAATTAAACTTATTTTAACTATTCATTCAACCTTCTTTGCGTCGTTCCTTTCCGATGAGGGTCATTTATGGTACCGTAGTAACTTATTTTACCAAAGGTTCTCAAGGGACCAGGGTTATGACGTAAACGTACAACGTTATAACGCTAACACACACACACAATATATAAATTCCATTTTGTCATATATCCGTCTTTATACACTTCGACCTTTTATCGAAAAGCCACTTTGGACTGGCCCGTTTGTTATTTCGAACAGAAGGGGGCGACCTTGTAGCCCCTAATCTGGATAAAACATCTGTTCTGGAAATTCAAAATAAACGCAAACACACAGACGCACGTAAAAATATGACTGCCAAATTATTTCCCCCGTCATATTATGTCCGAAAACTACAAGAACAGTTAAGACAACATGCAAATCATGTTAAATTGTGAATATTTTGGACAACCTCACTGCTTGTTGACATTCATCGCCTTCAAACCAGTTTAGTCCTGTATTGGTGGAAGATCGATGAGTTGCGTAATGCATGTGAGGTAGGCCTTACAATTCTCATACAACTTTCCAGATCTTAAGAACTTCTGAACCGGTTTTCTGATGATTTAGTTGGATCAACAGTACGAATGTGATGTTCTTCCCAAATTTTTTAAGTATGGATATCAATAATATCTGTTGTCAAGAAATATATTTATATATTACATGGTGAAATATCATCTTTTCAATTATATACTGAAAATATAATGGATTGCAACACAAAGACCCTTTAGAATTTTCGCTGTGAACAAGTTCCTTGAAAAATTTCCCTAAAAGCTGCTAGGCCATACCAAGAAGTTTTAATGGAAAGCGGTGTGTACTCGGACATCAACGATCGTTGGCCAAGCTGTACTCCATAATTTATTTGCTACTATTGTCCCGGCCGTGATCGGCTATATATTGTACTGCGCTCCCCCTCTTTATCTTGACACCTCATTATAGGCCCCGCCGAGCGCCTGGTCCGATGTTACCTGCCTTGTGGAAGCAAACCATTCGTCGATCTGACATACTGGCTGTTATTTTTGGAATTATTAGAACCAACGGAAGTCAATTTTCATATTCTGCGCATTCAATAGTTATGAAACATAACGGCGTGTTCAAATGCTCGAATACCTGTAGACATACTATGCGAGCCGAAGGCCCGAGGAGTCGCTGGGAACGGAGATACATGCAGGCATTCAAAAGACCGCATATTTAAGTTATTTTTTTTATAAAATACGGTTATCCGAAAATTTTATTTCAAATTACTATTTTTTACTTAAAGGCAATGTCATTTGGGTGCCTTTGCTGTTTTAAATAAGCAGGAATATTGTAGGATAAACGAGAAATGGCGCTTTAACTAACAGGCCTCTGGCTCAGTGAAACCCGGGTGTGTGTTCCGTTGCGTTCTTTCATATCTTTCGCCGACAAGACGTCAGTTTCATATGTGAGTGAAAAATTAACGCTGGCATGTTGTCAACTTTTAACAAACTATGTCCACAGTCTAGGTGTTACAGCTGGGGCATTTATTTCAAAAGTAGGGCCTGTTGATTTGCTTCAGTATTTATGATTCGAACTTATCATTTGACAATTTTTTTTTAATTTCATGGTGGTTTTAATATAATATTTCAAGTAAAAATAAATTATACACTGCATATAATATATTTCATCCATTTTTATAGTGCCATGTTGCCTTGGTGCAAGGCTGAGAATTACACACCAGGTGACCCGGGCTCCATACTCAGCCTTGAATATGTTCTTACGAAATATCGTAGCGGTCCTTCTGATTTATCAGAAGGAAAGAATAAAATAATAATTAAGAATAAGATGCAGCTTAAACTATGTTCAATCTACCTATATAGCCTTTATATATCAGTTTCCATACATGTGGAGTCTCCTGTTTATGTTATATATGATATAACAGCATTTTATCATGAAGAGAAGAGCAGAAGACCATCACTGACACAGCCATGTTGCTGAGGCATGAACTCTGGTCACCCATGACCTGACCTGTGACCTGACCTCTGGTGTACCAGACTAATTTATTGCTAATATGTCCATTAAAAAAATCTTATTTCATGAATAATACTTATGAGTAAATGAAAATATATGGCTACAATAATTCCTTTATAAGTTTATTGCTAGATCTTTTAAGGTTTTGACAAATTTGCATATGGAAGTTATGGAAACAATATTTACTATAATTTATTTGGGACAATAATCAGAGGACAACTTTTCACATATCAATAAGGTCAAGGACAGGGTCATGTGACAAAACATAAACATGACAGCATGGCAGGCTAAAAAATCCAACCGGAGTTGAAATCTTAACAATTTCCTCATAAGAGCACTTCTACATAATTTATTTTTGCTCCAGAACAGTTTATTAGCCATTATTGGTAAGAAATATGCTTAATTGCCTCTATTTTCTCTGTTCATTTTGCAAATATCCCAATATACCCTTGCTACGCTTTTCCATAAGAGGATCCCTATAACTGAAATCTCATTTCAGTTATGAACCCATAACAATGTTGTGGTATGCTGTCAAGGATTCCGACGCGGTCTTGCGTTAGTCTCGCGGTCAGAGGAGCAAAACCTAGTTTCAGACACAATCCCACGGTGGCGCTACTCCAGCCCATCGGCGGGGAGCCCCGGCAGTGCCTTGGCGCCAGCAGCCACGCGTGTCGGGTTTCACACCTGTAGGTGTGAGGTTCTGATCAGATTTCGCAAGTAACATCGGACCGATCATAAACCGGGCAGTGTGCACTCCTTTCTTGGTCATACCGTTACAATTTCGAATAATAATAATTAAGATTTTCTGTTTAGATATATTACATGAAAGTAAATAATTACTGGTTAATTATATGGAAAATTAAGTGTGATAAAATATTTACATTTCGTAAAACTATGTAAAAAAATGAATGATCAACAGAAATAACATCACAAGATCAATTAGTAAACAGGAAGCTCTACTTGAAAATAATGTCGATATTGAATTTATGATTATTGTAGTTATATATTCTAACTGCGCGTTTTGAAGAGAGGGCAATAAATTATGTAACCTTACCATTTTAAATATATATTACGAACCCCGATGAACAGATTTAATCCTGCAAAAAAAAACAAAAAAAAAAACACAGTTATACTTGTTTTGTAGAAGTATCATATGTTGTGTGTAGCATGTTCATATTGTATTTGAAATATGTTAAATTTTTCAATATAAGGTTTATATGTCCTTGCCTGGAATATAGTATTGTTTGTAATATGCATTTAATCGAATATAATTAAAAAATCAATTAAAAAAGTATTACAATACAAGTATTATTCACAACAATAAGAGGCAGAACTTAAGAATAAGAAATGAAATACCGGTAATTTCCAGGATTTCTCCCCATGTCAGTTCCGTTTCCAAAAGAGAATGCGATTTAAAGAAGGGGGGGGGGGGGGGGTGCTAATATGGCACCCTTCTGCTTTCGTCGGCTTACCGCTCGGGATACGCTGGTTTTCGGGTATAATTTAAAGCCTCCTAAACATGCAGGAGATTTTTAAAATATCAGACAAACATAGGTCGCGCCATTTAATACAAAATATCGGACACCACCAGGGTAGGCCTAATATCGGACACTCCACAAGCGGCGATACCTGACAAAGGGATGGACAGCTTTATTATGGAAAATTGCACACTTTCGCCAGATGTCGTTTCTGCTCAAAACGAATCTTTTCCTGTTAGGCACTGTGGGACGGCCCAGACTACTTGTCTCAACTGTCACACTCCTGTGGTTTGCCTCTTCACTTAATCTATACCTTCACCGCTGGCGTATTAAGAAGCTCCAGTGAAGTGTTGGTGTCAGAATTTGAAGCCCACACATTTACAATAATTTACAATTTTCAGGCTACACAGCTCGATTTCGAAGTAAAAGCGTACTTTGCGCCTGAGTGTCCGCAGGAGATCTATCCTTGACATTCTGTACCATATCTTCTGTGTGGAGAATGCCTTTGTTGTTCTGCGAGATCTGACCTGAGACGCTATGTTCACCTAATTTTGCGTGCCTGGCTTCAGGTCACAGGAAGGTTAAACTTACACTCACATGGCTGTGATGTGGATCATCAGAGCGAAGCGAAATTAATTTTTTTATAGTGTCTAGGTCCGAGAAAAAATAAAATCATTGAATGTAAACATGACATGTTGACAGGGATGTTGGCATTGATTAAAGTAAGGAACAAGAACCACTTTAAATTTCTGATGAACAAACATATCGCATAAATGATTTTAACCATAGAACAATTGCATTCTTAACTGACACTCGGGCGGGAAAAATTATTTCGATGGTATTTTATGAATATCCATTTTCGAGGACGCAGCAATGTTTTCAGCAGATCTGCGAGCACGCTGCTGCTGTCCCCATATTGTGCTGCCCCCTAACACTCGACCTGAGAAATGATCATCAATGGTCCCCATTATAGGCCTATTAACGTTTGTAATAAACATGTGTACAACTTAACTTAAATCTTATGTGTTTATCTCCCTCAGTGAGGATTTCTCTTTTTTTCCACTAAAGAGGCATAAGCAAATGTGTGTGTGTGTCGATTGTCAGGAATATATATCAGATGGTTGCTGGCATATGCATATATTACAGCCATTTTTACAGTGTTTGATTTCTGTGTTTGCTTTATGAGATGTATTTTCCCTTGCAAAATATTGATCATGTGACTTGTGTGAGTAAATAAACTACAGGTGGCGCTACTTATTTTTATAATGATGTAAATGTTCTATCCTGTGAGCTATAATGGTACGGTTCCCTTTTTTAAATCGTATGCATAGTTAAGCTATATAGGTAGAACTCCTTGTCCTGGACAATAGCATATTGCAGTATTTGTTAGGGTTCATTGTTTTTTTTTTTCATTCTTACCCTTATTATACACAATTTTGCACAGAGTAAATTTATATAAGACCCCTGGGGCTTTTGTTGAGAATGACGAACTACATCTATCAGTTCGATACTTAGCAGGCCAAAAATCGTATAACCAATAGAACTAGGATGTTAAAACTTATTTACATACTGACACGTTCTCATAAACTGCCAAATTAGGTCACTTATGACCTTCATTTATGTGCTGTGGTCTTAAGTTATGTGTCAGATCTAGCTAAGCGTCATTGCTCATGAGGCACTTGTATTATAATTTAAACAACTGGTGACATATAGATTGTCTATAAAATTACAGTTACAAAGATTTGGAAATCAGAAAAAAGCAGTAAGTCACGTCATAACTATTCGCGCAAACAATGTCAACCCATCATGTATGCTATTACATGGCCAAAGTGGGCCAAAGTGTCGGTGACAGCCTGAATGATGTGTGTAAACAGTAACATCCGTTCAGTCCCCGATAAGCAGTCCTGTGCATCTGTATATATGTATGAATGATTACAGGCACACGCACAGGTGCGTGTAGACACTTGTTCGGTTTTATACCTATACATAGTATATATGGAGTTATTTCTTTTGAAGTAAAGTCTTATCTCTGTGACAAAACCATTTCAGGTAGGTTCGTCTTTCTTGCAATGTACCGGATTTGGGGGATCCTGAATGTTTGGACTTAGTTGGGGAAAGGGATAACCGTTTATGGTTACATATACCCTTAAAAAGTCAACAACTCAAGAGAGTGGTATACCTAGGCGGAACTGGGTAAGAATGTTTTGGTAAGCTTTACCAAATAATCCATCTTTTACAAAAAGTAAAGGCACATATTTGATACGTCGCATGCGGCATACATTCTTGGCCCGATGCCAACTTCCCTGTTGGCGATACTCCAAAAACGCTGCCAAAGGAAGAGTGGTTATGTGGAAGAAAAAGTATTGTAGCGTGATCACCGTGTTAGGAATTTATTATTCAAAGCTCAATCTTAATTTTTGCATCAACAATGCTTTTTTATAGTAAGATATCTAAAAAAAAATATCCTAAGGATGATTTTTCTTACAAACTGAAAAAAATGCCTGATTTGAAAAACTCATAGTCTTGAATAATAATTTTGATTTGCCAGTCAGTACTAGATGGCGCCATGCATGTGGTTCTGTACAGATGGTGTGATGAATACTAGTGTTCCTTTTAAAGTCCCCTAATATGTTAATTATTTTTGGTCAGCTGTCTTTGAGCTGTAGTGATGCCCTTTGTCTATGACCCTTCGTCAAACAGTAACCTTATGAAAGTTCAAATTAAATATCAAAGATAGCTTTGGAGATAACCTTTTAGAAATAAGGTTCTTGTGTTCAATAAACTTATTTTGCGTAATACAATTTTTGGCACATTGAAAGTCAGACTAAAGTTGCTGCATAAATATTTTGCTTTTAATCATAAAATTGAAATACTGGATCTCCTTCACATATAATTCACTGGACATATGTACATTATAAAGAAAACAAAGAATACAAGATCTTTTAGAATAGTTGCGAAATTTCACTTTCATTTGTGAAAACGTTCATTCAAAAGATCAGGTTTCTCAGGACCATTAACAGGGATTATGCTGAAATTTACCTTTATGAGTCTCATCCGTTTTATTAATTTTTAATTTTACATAAGTTTAATAATCTTTAAGATTGAACCATTTCTGGAACATGCTCAAAAATCAGACCAACAAGAACGGGTGCCTCGGTGTAATCAGACCAGCGAGAGGGAAAGTCGCTTGTTTAAAATTTGGAGTTTGATGAACAATGAAATACCATGCTCCTAATGTTCGGATTATTCAATTCTTTGCATTATGCATGCGCACCCATTTAGATTTAGCTGGGGGTGGGGTGGGGGGTGGGGGGGGGGGGGGTGGTCTGGTAGAGCACAAGGCTTAGAAAAAAAAGAAATCAATTAAACTTCACCCTCGCTCAACATAAATAAAAAGGAGCATCAAATGTCTCTTGTCAAAATAACAAGGCCATATGCCATTACCTTATACAATAATATGTTTTAACAACTTTTGTATACTATGAGGCAGACTGCATATTTGTATAAGATACTGAATAGCAGGGAGGAGAAAATGTCTCAGATGAATAGAATGTCATTTGGGAACCTGAGTGGCCCTAAAAAAAAAGTGGTTAGTTAATTTGTTTGATTATTTTCATGTAAAAACAATGTATCTATTGGAAGATTGAATACCGTGGTAACGAATACTGGAATACTCCTAATTCACTGGGGAAAATTAGGGCTTTTGTCTTCATGAAATTCTTTGAACTATAATAAGAGTGATAATTTCTTTTGTGTAGTCTAACGGATATAACAGCCCCTCCAAAATTCTTTCTTTCAGTAACCTCCTCTGTGTTGAAGCAATTTGGATAGTTTTACCACCCTAACCAAATCTGTGATTTATTGGGTCCACAGATAAGATCAAAAGTCAGAAATTACAGAATGTTTATATGTTCTAAACATCAACACAGACAATTTGAATCTATGAATAGAATGCTATAGTTTTGCCAGTCATCATTATATAAAAGCACCACCTGTCTTATTTTCTGTGAAACTGAACTGGTCATAATGTTCATATTAATGTAGGCGTATAGGAGGAGCTAGTATCCATAAAAATGAGTTCACTTTGAGAGATTAAAATAAAAAGTAACCAAAATGCTTTGGCCCAAACTTTAAAAGCTATTTATTCACAGCAGGATAAAATCAAATAATGATCATAATAGGAAGAGTTTACACCCAAAAATGTGAATTTTTCAACGTCTTGACCAAATATGTGTAACTGCCCAATTGACATAAATTTATAAATTCGTCGTACACGAATTGACTTTCACATATGAATTCTCTATTTTATCTGAGCATCGGGACAGTCACTTTAAATTGGGGGTGTGGGGGGGGGGGGGGGGGGGAGGAAAGATACGGAGGTGTGCTGCCCAAGGTTCAATGGCTATGGGCTAAATAAAATAAAAATTGGGTAACTGGGAGAGAAACTTTAACGTTAAAACTTACTTTATCACAAATACAGGAAAAATATAAAAAAGTAAAACTGTTAAAACTAACTTTATTACAAATACAGGAAAAAGTATAAAAAGGCAAACTAAAATAAAAATTTAGTAACTGAGAGAGAAACTTTAATGCTAAAACTGACTTTATCACAAATACAGGAAAAATAAAAAAAAGGCAAAATAAAATAAAAATTTAGAAACTAAGAGAGAAATTTTAATGTTAAAACTGACTTTATCACAAATATAGGAAAAATATAAAATTTAAAATAGAAATGTAGGGAAAATGAGGTTTATAGCGTTTGACTGTGCATTGCCCAGGGGATAACTCGGCGTTTCCTAGCTGTCACTGGGGCTGCTGGGGGTTCCTTGAGAAACAGTGACTGCATACGGGGTATCAGTCAGAGAAAAATTGTTAGATATTGCAGTCATCATGAGACAAAAGTTCTCTGGTAACATTCATTGTGTATTTTTGATGCAAAACTATTTAGTCGTACATGAGATTTACTCAAGGTAGCAAAACAAAAATCAGGAAAGCTAAAGGAGGGGCATGAACGTGCCCTTTGTGCCTCCTCTGGGTACGCCTATACAATAGAATATGTAATCAATTTGGTTCATGTGTTTACAATAACGTTTTTCAAGCGGACATGTCTGCCGATCATTACTATATTTTGGTCATTTTTGATATAAATGCATACAAAATATCAGAATTATTTTCGGGAATGGTTGCATGAATTGTCATAATACTGATTTTGAGAGCTTAATCCATTCAGAACACTAAGGTTATTAGAACTAGTTGTTTTAAAAATTTTTATTTTATTTTGAAAATGACAAATTATAACAGTCATGCAACAGTTGAAATTGAGTTGAACAAAAGAACAAGTAATTGATCACTAGTTTCCAGTGTTAGGAACCATTCGTCTCCAATGATCATCATATGCAGGTTGTATATTTTGAGACGTTTCAGACATATAGGCCTAATTATAAACTATAAAACAAAAGACTCTTATAAACATGAAAGCTACCAAAAATAAAAAAGACGAATAAATCAAGTTTCATTAAGTGTTTCATGCTGATCTCTCTTTTTCTATTTTGGGGTATTATTTGATAATAATAAATATCATTATGTTAGTGTCAAGGTCGAAGGAAGTCCCGAAACCACTCATAATGTAAATTAATTAATGACAACTCGTGTAAAGCTGACAGGTTGAACCACTAAGCATGTTTAAGCTGTAATTAATGTCAGTGTCAAAGTCGATCCATTTGCTCTGTATAAATATACCAGTGGTTAGGTAATGGCTTTAATGGCGATGTTAAGAGAAGTCTATTTATTCATTCCAAACGCCAATTATGGCTGGCCTGTTTGAACTAACGGTATATTAATCACTTAAATTAGTTTCTCATGCACAGGACATCAGGGCGATTCTTAGAATGAAAGATTAATAATAATTTTACTAATATCTTGTGTTATGCATTTTTCCGATCGATCGATCAATCCAGAGAGAGAGAAAGACAGAGAGAGAGAATCAAATAATGAGTCACCAATTAAGTCACCAAAGGCTGTGCATGCCTTCCTGCACAAAATCAGTTAAAGATATACTTATATATATATATATATATATATATATACATATATATATATATATACTGGTTATGCCTTATATCAAATATAGACATGACAATTATATGTTAACAACCGACAGAACACTTAGTGGTGAGGTATGATAGTTAGTAAATTCCATCATTATGGACATTTTTTCTTAGATTCAGCAGTGTTTCCTTGTTTGGGATTGATAAAATTGTTCAGACCGGATAATTCCAGCAGATGGCGTTGGTGCTTGCCTTTGGCGCTCTGCACCCGTTGTTCTCTCACTTGCACCATGGTCGTTCACCTTCCAACTGAAAATGGGTCAGGTTAACTTCTCATGGCGTGCGGGATAGATATGTCACGACCTAAGAGTCAGTTTGTATATAAATTACCATGCAGTGCTAAGCAACGCAGATGAGACATGGTGTATATCTTATACCGTCCTATCAAGATATTGTCTAGGCCTTTATACTGTCAACACTTGAGACGAGGCAAAAAAAAAAAAAAAAAACCGGAGGTCGTGCCCTCCTAATAAATTGATCTAGGATCGGTCGTGTTATTCACTTTATATATATATATATATATATATATATATATATATATATATATATATGTTGTGCATGTTTGTTCTTTTTTAGGTAGCCCTTCGGTTAAGTTATGGAGTTTCTGTGTCATTTGGCACGTCCACCGTTTAAAGGATTAGACTTTGCCTTCCTCCATTTCGACATTGAGCATTTTAAAGGACAAAACAGAGTAAATTGTTAAGCGAACCTGATACAAATTATTTAAATATAACACACACACTCACACACACGAATGTATGTATGCATGTATATATGTATCAGCTCCCTATAGCAATGAGCTAATTTTCTTTAAGCATTTGGTTTGGCCCTGTTTAGTTAAATACCCAATGAACACTTTCAGATATTCCAAAAGTTCTCATAATCAGTTAACTTGGGATTTTCTGTTTCTTATTGCAGTGGTCATAATGAGTTAAAAAAAATGTTAAAGAAAAACATTTATTGCAATATATTTACAGATATGGAAGTACATAAAATAACATTAAATGAATCAGTATGGGGGAAGGATCTATATAACACAATGTAATGAATACAATTTAATATAAAATAATACAATATTATATAACATAACATAACATATATAACTTGATATAATATATAATACAACATATTATATTAACATCAATATAAATAACGTTCCAGACAAAATAACTACATTTACCTGCTATTACCTGTTGAAATGAAAACCTTCCTGAAAAGACTTCCTGATACAAGGCGACTTTCCAAATAATGTTATGTATGATTTTAAATAAAAAATGGAAAATTCTGATGGCGCGGATCCGGGGGGGGGGGGGGAGGGGGGGTCCAGGTCCTGCCCTTAACCAACGACTTTTTTTTAGAAAATGTTTATGAATTTTTAACCAACGACCTTTCTTTAGACAATTTTATGCATGACAGCCGTTGACCCCTCCCTGCAAAAAATCCCGGATCCGCGCCTGTCCCTGATTTATATATACACCTTGAAATCTTTAAAGGGGTACTGGATGGACCTTATAGGTTCCATAGAAAACCCTCGGGGTTCCAAAAAGAACATTTTAAAGGTTCCAGTTAAAACCTTAACAGATTCCTTACTGAGTCCACCGCAAAGAACCCTTTCCTTCTCCTTGGGACCTTTTTTCTTAGAGTGGATAATAATAAATGTCATTATGTTTGTGTCAATGTCGAAGGAAGTCCCGAAACCACTCATAATGTATATATATTAATGACAACTCGTGTAAAGCTGACAGGTTGAACCACTAAGCATTTTTAAGCTGTAATTAATGTCAGTGTCGAAGTCGATCCATGGGCCCTGTATAAATATACCAGTGGTTACGTAATGGCTTTAACGGCGATGTTAAGAGAAGTCTATTTATTCATTGCAAACGCCAAAAATGGCTGGCCTGTTTGAACTAACGGTATATTAATCACTTAAGTGAGTTTCTCGTGCATAGAACATCAGGGCGATACGGAGAATGAAATTTTAATAATCATTTTACTAATAGCATGTGCTATGCATTTTTACGATCGATCGATCAATCCAGAGAGAGAGAGAGAGAGAGAGAGAGAGAGAGAGAGAAAAAAAATAATGAGTCACCCATTAAGTCACCAAAGGCTGTGCATGCCTTCCTGCACAAAATCAGTTAAAGATATATATATATATAGTATCTATATACTGGTTATGCCTAATATCAAATATATAAATGACAATTTAATGTTAACAACCGACGGAATACTTAGTGGTGAGGTATGATAGTAAGTAAATTCCATCATTATGGACATTTTCCTTAATGCAGCAGTGTTTCCTTCTTTGGGATTGATAAAATTATTCAGACCGGATAATTCCAGCAGATGGCGTTGGTGCTTGCCTTTGGCGCTCTGCACCCGTTGTTCTTTCACTTGAACCATGGTCGTTCACCTTCCAACTGAAAATGGGTCAGGTTAACTTCTCATGGCGTGCGGGATAGATATGTCACGACCTAAGAGTCAGTTTGTTTATAAATTACCATGCAGTGCTAAGCAACGCAGATGGGACATGGTGTATATCGAATCCCGCCCTATCAAGATATTGTCTAGGTCTTTATACTGTCAGTACTTGAGACGAGGCAAAAAAACGGAGGTCGTGCCCTCCTAATAAATGGATCTGGGATCGGTCGTGTTATTCACTTTATGTTGTGCATGTTTGTTCTTTTTTATGTAGCCCTTCAGTAAAGTTATGGCGTTTCTGTGTCATTTTGCACGTCCACCGTTTAAAGGATTAGACTTTGCCTTACTCCATTTCGACATTGAGCATTTTAAAGGACAAAACAGAGTAAATTGTTAAGCGAACCTGGTACAAATTATTCAAATATAACACACGTATGTATGTATGTATGTATGTATGTATGTATATATGTATCAGCTCCCTATAGCTCTGAGCTAGTTTTCTTTAAGCATTTGGTTTGGCCATGTTTAATTAAATACCAAATGAACACTTTCGGATATTCCAAAAGTTCTCATAATCAGTTAACTTGGGATTTTCTGTTTCTTATCGCAGTGGTCATAATGAGTTAAATAAAATGTTAAAGAAAAACATTTATTGCAATATATTTACAGATATGGAAGTACATAAAATAACATTAAATGAATCAGTATGGGGGAAAGATCAATATAACATAATGTAATGAATACAATTTAACATAAAATAATACAGTATTATATAATATAACATAACATATATAAATTGATATAATATATAATACAACATATTATATTAACATCAATATAAATAACGTTCCAGACAAAATAACTACATTTACCTGCTATTACCTGTTGAAATGAAAACCTTCCTGAAAAGACATCCTGATACAAGGCGACTTTCCAAATAATGTTATGTATGATTTTAAATAAAAAATGGAAAATTCTGATGGCGCGGATCCGGGGGGGGGGGGTCCAGGTCCTGCTCTTAACCAACGACTTTTTTTTAGAAAATGTTTATGAATTTTTAACCAACGACCTTTTTTTAGACAATTTTATGCATGCCAGCCGTTGACCCCTCCCTGCAAAAAATCCCGGATCCGCGCCTGTCCCTGATTTATATATACACCTTGAAATCTTTAAAGGGGTACTGGATGGACCTTATAGGTTCCATAGAAAACCCTCGGGGTTCCAAAAAGAACATTTTAAAGGTTCCAGTTAAAACCTTAACAGATTCCTTACTGAGTCCACCGCAAAGAACCCTTTCCTTCTCCCTGGGACCTTTTTTCTTAGAGTGGATTGTGATATATATTTCAACAAAGCAAATTGTTTAAAATGCTGTATTGATGAAAAGGGGTGTTCAAAGGATATTTTATATTTGTTCGAGGAAAGAGAAGCTTTAGGCGAGTGAGGAGGTGGAGGGTGCCAGTGTCTGAATGTTAACACAAAACACACTAAATACTATATACATTTTGTCAAGGGACACTGGGTTTTCTTTATGTTTGTATCGCTATTCTTTTTTATTTTACTTTTAAAATATATTACTTTATTATGAAAGTTACTCGGATAGTCTAAGGGTGCACGACTTGGTTGATATAACAATGTTTGGATAAAAACTCGTCAGTATTGGATATGCAACCTTTGCACATGCATAAACTTGTCTTCGATAGAGGTAAATATATGAAATATAAGTTATGAAATATACCCAGGGCTTTGCTGACATGTCTTTTCACGTTATTTATATAGGTTTAATTAAATAATACGAAAGTTATAATATATCGAAATGTCTCTTTGATCTTCAAGTATGTATATACATGCAAATTACTTTAAACAAATTTAATTACCCAGAAACTGTATACAAACTTAAATGTCTTCTATCTTGTGTGTAGATATATATATATATATATATATATATATATATATATATATATATATATATTAAGGGTTATTCATCCTGGGTGGCACTTCGATGGACACTCTTCGCATTGTAATGAAACAAGTCACAGTAAAACCCATGTGACAAGAAATTTTGAATGTCAATAAAAGCACGGTGTTTCTACAAATGTCAGGGTCGCGTTTATGGGAAGATAATCTAGTTTGTTTCTAGATACAAGCCCTTTTCAGACAACGGCCTTGTAAATATATAAAGGCACACTCGCACCGGCTTTTGTCACGCCAAGCCCCGGCTCTGTTTTCGGCTTACTCCACGATACAAAAACTCGTGGTACGCCTTTTAGTTATCCTCACTTGACCTTGCAAATTTGACGAAACTGTCTTTTCAAGAGTTTCTGTTGAAATTAACATATTAAGAAAACTGTACACATGGGAGGGATTTAAGTAAATCTGTATAAATCTGCATAAAATAGTTATGAGTCACTCTTTGAATTGATAGTCTGTCTGCATTAAAACTACAGACCATCTGAGAAAAATAATCAAACGACAAACTTGCATATCAGTATAAAGTACTATCTATATAAAGTACTGAAAAATACGTAAGGTAGTTTTACTTCTATTGTAGATCCTCACAAAACCTAAAAAAATATATTCTTTTAACTGAGAGCAATGGATAGCGCTCTTCGCCAATGGTGCTCTATTTGAACAATTGACCAGTGGGTAATAAAGCTCAGCTTAAAGTTACATGAGCTAAAGATATCACCGGAAAACTCATACATATATGTGTGTTTCAGTAATATAAGTTAAATTTTCCTTCTTTCTTCTCAATAACCATTTCCAATTGTGTTACCATGTCATTGGGAAGACTGTTATCCCTCAAATCCAACTCTGTGAGATTTTCTAACCCCAAAAGCAGGCGAATGCAAGACTCTAAATTTGCACGTTCATCTAATTTGCAAGATTTTGCAACCAAGCGTTCAAATTCTCTCTGTTGGATTAGAACATTTGTAAGGGCTTCTAGAAGGTGATCATCGAAGATAAAATAACTTAAATCAACCTCACGAATATGTTTACATTCCCTGAAAGCCTGTAAGAATAAATCTCCCGATTTGAATTCGCTCCCCCAAATATTTGCAATAAATAGAACTTCCAGATTAGTTAATTTAGGGATAGTATCCACTAATTCAGAAACACCTGTATTGCCAATCGAATTGTGGCCCAAATTCATTATTCGCAGATGTGGCAATTCCCCAATTGCTTTCACAAGTGAAAACGTACTTGTCGTCCTTGAACATTTACATCCGCACAGGTACAGCTCTCGCATTATGTACAGATATGGAAGAGACTCTGCAAGCGCTTCTATGGCTTTCATCCCTAAAGTGTTATGTGATACATCTAGAACCTGAAGGTGTTTAAACAACCTGATCTTGTTGAATAAATTAGCCATATTCTGCAGATCATGACATTCTGTATTAGCTATTCGCAATGACTGGAGTAAATAAAATGTTTCAGACTTTTGCAACAGGGCTGCTATTCCCTCTACTCCGAGATTATTTCCCGAAAGATTTAATTCTGTTAGTGTGTTTGGCAAGGATTCTATTAGAGATGCCATAAGGTGTGAATCAGCACACCTACACGCATCTAGATCTAAGACACGTAGGTTCGTACGTGTGGACATTGATTTGCAAAGCATGTTTACGCCACCTGACCCAACATGGTTTTCCGAAATGTCAAGTACTTGTACACTGGGTTTATTATTCAGAGAATCAAGAATATTTTCGATGTACTTGATATCTATAATTTGACAGTCTTTCAAGGTGAGTTTCGTCAATGTGTTAGCATGTTTCAAGACATCACAGAGTGATGTACATGCCTGAGCCATATCACATTTAGATAAGCATAGGTTAACAAGTCTTCCTTTAGATTTTAGTGATGAAAGGACACCATTCATATCTGAATCATTCAAGCTGCAGTCAGAAATATGGAGGCTGTTAATATTTGAGCAACCTCCGAGAATCTGCACTAGCTTGGTTTTAATATCCGAATTCAAAACACATTTCTCAATGGACAACATAATCAGCCCCCCACAAGAAGATAGGGCCCCAAAAAAATTACATGTGGCGTCAAATGAGCAATTTGATATATCCAGTGTCATTAATTGTCTACCAAATTTGGATTCTCCAGACGTGGATTTTATGAAAAAATAGTAACTCAATGACAGGTCTTGAAGCGTGACGATGTCGGTCAGTATGTTAACCGGGATGGTTACATACGTTTTGGCTACTGTACCACTAATGCTGAGTGTCACGAGATGTTTCATACCAGCAAGATATCGCAGTGAAAGTGGACCCACAGAATTTCCTTTCAGTACCAAAGTATTCAATGCATGGCGTTTACTTATCTCGTCAACTACCTGGAGGACAGTTTCCTTTTTATTACAACTACACTCACTCAGATATATTTTCTGCAGTTTATGCATCTCCTTTATACTGTGCGCTAAAACTTCAAAACCACTTTTCCCCAAGAGTACTTGATTTAAATTAAGAATTTTCAATTTTTCTAAAGTCTTAAGACAATGAAGGAAGCCCAGCATTACCTCTGTAGACTGGTAACTACAATTGGAGATTTTAATTCTCTGAAGTCGTTGTAATTTGGGTAGGATTTGTGTGAGCTTCTGATATCCAGCGTCTCCTAAAGCGATGTCTTTTAAGTCCAGTTCTTCGATGAAAGCTGCGGATTCATTTGGAATAATGCCTATAAAGCTCTGCCAGGAAAAAATATTACTGAAGTAGCATCTTTGACTCATAATACATTTTACTCGTTCAATACAGTCACAACTTTCTAGAGAAGCTAAAAGGAAGTATTTAGTTATATTCTTAAAGATTTTATCCTCTATGTGGGGACAAACATCCAACAGAATGGCTCCATCAGTGGCGACAAAAGAAGCAGGATTCAACACAAACCCTATAGTCCATTCACTTGCTGTCGGACACGGACATATTAATTTGAATGCATCTACACAGTCATCATTAGGTATATTTGTCACGTCTGACATCATAGTACACACCGTGTCTATTGTCTCTGTGCTTTGATTGATATTATTACCTTTATCGCCGAAGTAAAGACATTTTGTTTTACAATTGCTTTGACAATGCAAAATGTGTGCAGATCTTTAAATCCTAGAGAGGGTGATACTTGTTTAAAAACATCAATAGCGTCATTTTCATCTATTACGTGAAGTGTAATATCGTGCAAGTTAGAATCAGGGATGCTATTCAAAATCTGCGGAAAGTCAAATGTCTCTGATTTGTCAATTTGAATAGACAATCTACACACTGTTCCAGAGTTCTGCAGCTTTAGATGTTTCAGATGCCTTGGGGTAATTTCAGATATACACAAATGAAGGACTTCTGGCAAATCGAACCTAGTCTGAGGGAAGGCGAAAACCATTTCAAATAATAAATCTGAGACAAATTTATCATTCATACCTTTACTTTCCGTTACACATCTGATTTTTTCTGCTATATTTTGTCTACATTTTTGTTCCAAACCTGGGGCCATCTGGGCAATGAAAGTGAATATCACTGTATATTCCATAATATTTTTACTAGCAAACATTGAACCGATGAATGTATTGCGTGTTTGAGAATCTTCTGCATGTGTGATATAATATGCCGATAAATAGGCATGGAAGCCAGTTTTATTAACGCTTGATAAGAGAAGATTTTCTATATCATCGGGTGTCGAGCTAGCTATGTCAGCTTTACCGGTAATGGTACGGGAAGTTTGCTTTCCTAATCTTATTATACTTTTTCGACATTCGGCGGCATCACTTTCTGAGTCTGAATGATCGGAGTCAGGACGCACCCCTAACAAGGCCTTAGATAAATTATTATAGAACTGTGTAAGAGAAGTTGGTGTCGAATCTCTGCATACGTGATCATGACATGCAGGCATCAACAAGAAGGGGTATCGAAAGGCTTCAAGAATTTCTTTGAAGTCTGATGTTAAATTTATCAAATCACGAGACTTCTCTGGGGACCCTATTTGCTCGAAATACGCAGATATATATCGAGTGATTTCAAACATCGTAAAGCCATATACCTCAATATGCTCAAATTCACTAATATGGACTCTGTCAGGAAGATTTATTGTTCTGCATGTCATAACCACGGGTAACTGGTTGAATAGTGTACCATCTATTAATTGGAAAAGGGCAGGTTCTTCCAAAACATCCTCGTGTTTCTCACTGTCTATCAGGAGAAGTGTTTTGTGAGATTTTATTCTGATGTAACGCCAGAGGTAATTTGCACACTTCTTACTTATTTCAAGTTGTGTCTCCAGGATAGTTTCTACGGAGCTGCCGGCTATCACAGATCTGGTATCTAGATAAATAACATATCTGTACCGTGACCACATGACACATAGTGCCTCGTCCAAGGGCTGTCCCCGTTTTCTTTTGGGCAGCAGATTTGTTGATTTGGTCCAGTCGTTCAACATGCAGTGAAGAAGTGTAGATTTTCCAACCCCTCTGTCTCCGCTTAAGATGACCTTTTTCTTAAACGATGCCAGGGTCTGAAAATTATAAATAGAAACAGGGTTTCTTTATTGGAGATGTAATACAAGTTTCAAAATTAATAGAATTTTGCAAAGGGCAGCATGGTATTTGGTATCTTAGCATATGAGTAATATACAATATAAGATAAATATATACCTTTAATATGTCTGCATAGTGTTTCAATAGGACGGAATCACTGGAACGGTGATGCAGAAGAACTGGGTCAACGTATATCATCTCGTCAGAAGTTTTCAAACTGCCGGGAAACATATGGATTATCTCAACCAACTTTCTCCTAAGCTGTTTATGTGTAAACATATCAACTGAAAAACAAGAAACGAAAGATTTTATGGTTTGCGTTTGTATCTTTGTGTGTTTTTTTTTCTAAAATTAACGCATGACAGTTGTGGAAGTCTTGTTTCCTGATATCAATTAACAAAGCTCGTTACTCTACAAATTGTCAGTGCCAATCATACTGATAAATTTTCATGAAGAAACGCAACAGAACATTTTATGTTCATTATGATTACCCTAAAAGCCTTGTGATAATTTTACACTAAAACAAGGAACCCAGGGGTAATGACGCTCAGCTGAATGTGACATACTGCCAGTGTATGCATTAATTATCGAGTAATTAGTGTATGTTTGAATTTTACTCAAACTGGAATAATAGTAGTGACATTTAAGCGTTTATTACATTTGTGTAGAATTAGTTTGGTCGATTTTGTTAAAACTTTACTGTCTTACAGAAATAATTGAGTGGGGGTATTATTTCAGTTCTGTGATCGAATGCAAAATATTTTTAATAACCCTGAACACTGGGAAGAATGAATCCAGTGTTTTAAACCATGTTCATTGCATATGGTTAAGAGAAAATATGTTACAGTGACCTCATTTCGGGTCTCCAACAAGATTTTACTAGGAACCCTCTCGGTGCTAAGTTAGAACCCCTTTTGATCTTATTTAGCAGTTTCTAGGTCCAACAGAAGTGATTTGTGCCCCAGCTTTCATGATGCTCTTAATCATTTTTCCCCCCAAAAGGCCACAGTATATAGGTCAAAATGACCTGAGATGTTACCAGGACGTCCCTGGATGTTTGAATAAGACATTACTTGGTTCAAGCTTTATTTAACCCTGACCTCACTGAATGTTACCTTAGAAAATTTTGTGCCTATCTGACTTGTATGGTGCTTAAATCATACTTTCCCCAAAGCTCACAGAATAAAGGTTACACCATGACCTCCCTGGAACTTATTTAAAGAAGTTTCTAGGTCTATCAGCCCACATTTTGTAGAATTTAGGTCACAGTTACCTATTTCGGATTTCTAAGACGGACTTGGACCAACATTTATATTACATTAGAAGTTTCCAGGTTCATAGTTTTAATAAGAGTTCCCATACTCAAATTTTCGGTCTGTAACTCGCCGAAAATAGGTCATCATGACCTAATTTAAGTTTCCAAGGAGATTTGCTCAGGACCTCCTCCAATGTAACGTTAGAAGTTTTCAGGTCTAACGATTACGATTTTTGCCCTGTTTACGACCGGGCGGACACAAGGGGTGATCGCTTTTGCTCAGATTACTCACAGGCAGCTGAGCAAACAAGCATACATATTGGCGTTTAATGTTATGGGACACGGCATCATAATTTCTTATTTTTTTCTTTTTCCCCGTTGTGACTTTGAATTTATGGAATGCTCAGCCAATTAACAAAAATAGGATTGCTTACTGAACGTCATATCTGTATCTTAACTCACCTGGATTTCTCAACCCTTTTAGTAGAGGTTTCTTGGATGCGCTCACTGGTATGGAAATGAGAGCAAATTATTAAACAAAGTCATTTTGTTATAAATTAATCTAGCTTTACATCTATTTGCTTGATAATAAATTTTTGGAACTTTTTTTTTATGTTACACACATCTAACAGATATTTATATCAGCAAAAAAAAATAAAATAAAAAAAAAACTTGTCGGGTCATAAACAAAACTGTTAGCTGATATAAGATATCTAAATGATACGTATTTCGAAATATAATACCGAAGCAAAAAATCGAAAGTAGTACGAAACATATAAAAGTAATATAAGTAAAAGTGGTACATTGCATTCAGTAGTAAAACGATTCAAAACTTGCCTTCTAAACAGAGTAGAGCAGACTGTTGTTTTGTCTGATGCAAACATCTTGCGAATCGATCCACAACATGTTCTTTAAAAATAAGTCTTCGGAGGAGTTCTGTCGCCTGTTCACGATTGCTCTCACACTTTTTCTGAATTAGGAGAAATGAAAATTTAATTATAACCATTCTATCATATTTTTAGACGATTGTATGACGCATGGTTGTTATCACCAAAGAGGTTTATTTGCCAAATGAATATAACAATTAAATATATAATATGACTCTTACCAATATTGCAGATTTTTCATCTTCTGTTATAAGATTTTCTCTTATTAAAGCAGCCCACAGATCTTCATTAAGGGATAGATATGTACATATACCATTGGAAACCCAACGACGCACGCTACCGCCATTCTTTCTGTTCATTTTCGCAGAACTTCTCTGAAAATAAATACCGATTTTAAGCATATATAATCATGCATATGTGACTCTGCAAGCTGTTGTGGGCTGCATACTTTGCTTTATACCACATAGTGAATTAAATTTGTGCGCACACACCTGTTCATATTCTTTTAATTCATGAAACCCGTTTATTTGAGTAAAAATTAACGATGCTCTATAAAGAAAGATATTCATTTTGAAGCATACCCTGCCGGTATAGTCTTGATACGACAGCAATATCCCAGGCACGGCTACTTGGTAACGTGTAGATTTGTTGTGTGTCGCGAAACCTTGCAAAGGCAAACTAGTACGCCTCTAGGTGCAAAAAATAGCCCTATGTAATCTTTACTGCGTTCTATTTGCTTAAGTTCGTGCCGGGTTGCATATATAAATGATTAACCCGCCGTGTGTTTTGATCACATGTTATGTCGGTATAAATTGTCTGTCTCTCTTAAGCCCGCGTATTACTTCTTACTTTTTATTTTATAGACTAAACACAAGAAAATATACTGATCCCCGAAAACATGTCGAATGAAAAACTTTTTTTTTTTTTCGAAATAACTTTTATGATAAATTCATTGTGACACGTAGCCCTTAGACGCCAACCTTCCATGCTTTCAAATAACTAACTGAAGAGTCCCGACGTATATCGACACAACGGTTATCAAATTCACAATTCATTCATAAATAAATACATCCATTCATTTTTATGATGCAGATTCTCATCATCAAAGCAGTCACGAAAAAAAAACTTTCACAGCCTTTCCAACTTGCGGGAAATAAACCTCGGGCATCAATTAACACCTGATACCTATCATGACTTCTCGACAAGTATGCAAACCTGAAAGCTGATCCAGAATATCATATCGCTCAACAATAACTATAATTTGATAGTTCACCTGTATTGTTTTACAGTTTGAGACACATCAATTAAAATGTCAAATAAATCCAGAACGTGCAAGAAAATATGAAAAATTTTGGATGTACTACCTGTGCTGTAAAACGGTAAAAAGTGTATCCAACAACGACAGGTATATATTTCATGACATGGCGTGCATTCAGTGAGGTCAGATAGTAACAATCATTAGAAGGATACCAGGGGCGTGTTTAGAGGGGGCGCAACAGGCGCGCGCCCCACCTAAAATCTGCTCAACGAATTTTAAGGGGGCACCCAATTTCGTAAATTGTTTAAATTCGCATTCCGTTTGTCATTTTAGACACATGTATATGGAATTTTTTTATCGAAATTGAGGGGCCTAAATTAAGGGACCCCTACCGGCAGGAATTTCCTATAGGGCCAAATGAAATGTTTGAAGAGGTAGAATTCTCACATGATTTTATTTTAGCATAGGAATTTCCAATAAGGCACAAGAAAAAGCTCGAAAATGATTAAGCCACGTGTTATACGAAATGTAAATATTGACTTTCTAAAAATGAGTGCATTCAAATTCAGCCCGGGCCCATCAGGAGTTTCCTATGTGATAAACACCAGAAAATACATGAAAACGAGAAAATCTCTTTAGGCTTTTATGTTATCTTGTATTTATATATAGCTGTCATCAGGACGACTCAAAGGGGCCCGGCTCGGGCTTTGTCTCCTATAGGGCTAAGTTAAATGCTTGTTAATGCGGAACTTTGGTGTTAGCTTGTAGTTTTAATCGGAAGTGATCGAAAGGGCCTATGGGGACTCGGGCCCAGGAGTTTCCAATTGCACAAGAACAAACTTGATAATGATGTCTCAAATTTAAGTCTCTCATTTGTCTTTAATAGCATTTAGCTCCAAAGGGACTGGATGGGCCAGAGTTCTGAAGGCCCATTAGAATGCATGGGAATGTAGAACTTCCTAAGTGATGGGACACAATGGTTACTGTAAAACGGAAGGTTAAATCTTATATTTAGTACAACAGATCCGTGCATGGAAGAAATTAACCAAAATTAATATTTATTTGTATTTTACATGGTCCGGAAGTACATGCCGTTTATTCTCAATTTATTCTATTACTCTGTTTTAAGTACAGATCAGGTATAAAATGTAGATTAGTTGCTTTTGATAAATGTTCGTGAATAGAATTATTCCAGGAACCAAATTTATTTATTGATTTACGTTGAATATAAAACGATTTAGTGGAGAGAGCTTTTCTTGTGGGTTGGTGGGGGATCGCTTCCATTTTGTTTATAAATCCGTGCTCCTTATATATGCATGCTATATAAATCTTTATCAACTTATCAGGAACACAAATAGCTTCATATTATTATGTCAAACCAGGTATGGATGCGTTTGAGATGCAAAATATCATATATTCAAATTCATACGAGCAAACATAGATCTGGTCTTATTTATTATTAAAAGTTTTTTTATGCTACATGACGAATGTCCCCTGAAAGTAAACAAAGCGTTGTTAGAACCTTCGATCTGTTTGGTGGAACATGATGCAAGCTGATATATGTAAAACGTGAGTATATCAAAAAGAAAACTGGTTTTCACAAAATCACAGTAGACATCGATACAGCTTCCACTGCTGTTCAACACCTGTTAAAGCATGTAACAATCTGACGCATCTGAAATCGCCTTGGCTAAGGGGGCACTTTTTAACTATTTTAATCCCTTATTATGTTCCTGTAATTACCTTTTAATTTCAATTGGTTTTGTCGTTATTGTGATAGTATTGTTGTTGATAGTACATATAGCATGAGCGGCACAGCCTGTAGTGTGGGTAACCTCTTGTAGATTTCTTGCCTTTAATAACAGGGATGCCTACTAAGACATCCGTATGATTTTCTTTTCAGTTTAGCATGGTGGATAAAGTAAATATATATATATATATATATATATATATATATATATATATATATATATATATATGAGAATATACGTAGCATTAAATGGAGAAAAAATACGCATTCCCTCTGTTACAGTCCATTCTTCTGTAAACCGCTTCAATAACTATATAGCCTTAAATTTAAACCGAATAAAGAGTTTAGTATACATCCGAAAAACTTAATGGTTATTATAACGATGAAAAAAGGAAGGGGGGTGGGGGGGGGGGGGTGGGGGGTGGAATACCCTCCCCAAGATGTGGAAACTTGGTAGGCCTACAATATCGCTTCGCTCAGACATTTTGCGGTCGTGAGCCCCCTCCCCCCGCTATGCTTAATTCCTGCGCACGCCCTTGGTTCATGTATATTGTTATTGTTTTTATTGTAATTATTTTACTATCAGCCTGCCAATGTGATAAATGGTGAATGAAATGCTAAAAAACTAAGACATCTGCGTAAGGGAGTAGATGATACATTTTACACAAGGGTTAAAATGTCCAGTCGTTGCAGAGGAAAGTAAAATAATCCACGCGCCTCACCCTAGCACTAAGCCATGAACATCTAAGGTACCCCGAGATTTACACATTTCTCTCATGCTTTCATTGTCATACCATCCACACACATAAGGACATATTAAAACACAACCCGGACAACCATCAGTTCGTCAGTGCAAGAAAATAAAAATTGCTAATTTTTAAAGAGAAAAAAAAGTTTATTCATAGTACCCATTAATTAATATTCAAATGCCGGTTGAACCAGTTCAGACGTGGTGCTTGTCCACTGCAAGATACAATAAAAAGTCCGACCTACTCTAAATCTTACAGTTTGCTTTTGGAAATCAAAACATCAATGCTTTAGTAAATAGTAAATACAGTGAAAATAGTTTGCATATGAGACATGTTTGATTATAAGACAAAAGTGACGCTACAAGTATTGTACAACGACTACTGCTGACAGAAAATACTCATAAATAGTCATTCAATTTAGAGGTGAAAATAGTGACAACAATCCACAGAGAAATATACATATAGTCGGTCGCACCACATAAACGAAGCAAATTCCAACAAAAATGCACAAACATACATTATAGCCTGTGGAATCTGTCTGGCCAGTCTTGGCAAAACCTGACAGTTTGGTTAATGGAGAGCGGAAGGAACTGACCCACGAATGAAAGTTTACTCCAAAAAGATAAGACTATTTCACTGGCAGCTGTCTAAAGTCAATAGACTGTACACCTTCTTGTGTGTAATTAAAACACAATCTTTGATGAGAAACTTGGGTCATTCATGGTTAGTGCAACTTCTACCTCCTCTTTAATTTCATTTTTCTGAATATTAATGTGTTTCATTTTGGTTACCCTTTCTTTAATATCCACCAGCAATCCCAATCCATCTCCAAGACTGTTAATGGATAAATCGATGTCTTGAATACTTTGGCATTTCAGCAGTAGGTCAATAACAGATTCTGCATCAGACAATTCACACTGGGCCATGCGCAAAACCAGTAGCCCCTCCAAGTTTTCAGCGGAGTTTGTAATCTGTTTCAGGAATTCGCAGCCTATGCGATTTTTGCTAACATCAATCATTTCAAGCCCTCGATGGTTTTTCAGGGCCTCTGCAAACTGCCCCCAAACATTAGCATTGCTGCAACCGCAATCTACAAGGCTGACTTCTTGAAAATTGTCTGTGCGCCGAATATGAGCAATGAAACCTAAAAATGTCTTTTCATCAAGAAGACATGGAGGTGCATAAAATCTTGACAGATTCTGAAGTGCACAGATTTTCTCAATATATTCCCCTCTTTCAGAAGTCTCTGACAAAACATTTCCTGGACAGCGCAATGATGTGACTGCTAACAGGCTGTCAATAGCACTTTCGAATACCTGGAAGCCCTCTTCAGATAGTGTGGTACCCTGTAAATTCAGTTCACTCATATTTTTGGCCATGCCTAAATGTTTGCAAACCAGTTCAAAGAAACCAGGTGTGCGGTCATTTATATCCCTGATGGACAGGGATTCTAAATGGTAAAAGGTGATAACCTTACTCAGCTTGTCAGGCGAGTAATCTAATTCCCCAGATGCATGATCTGAGTCAGCCCCGTGGATTTCTAGGGCTGTCAAGTTGGAAAACTTTCCTTCTTTAAGTAAAGCAATGTGGGCAAGTGTACAAGTGGTGATCTTCACCGATGTCACCTGACTGGTATCAAGAGAGAGAAAACTCTTCATTAGTTTGATGTTCGGCTTCCCTGTGAAAGAGAAGTGGAGCTGAGGGGGCAAAGGGAACGGTTTGTCTTTATGCTCCGACATGTAATTCATTAAAAATTCTGTTCTTTCTAGTGTGAGGTCCTTCAAAGAATTATCTACCGTCAAACGGCTATTTTCGCCCCCTAATCCCGCAACAAACCTTAAAATGAGACTTGACATGTGAGAATAGGAACCTGATTTTCCAAGAATTTCTAGAACATCTGCCCTTTCATCGTCATCTGCATTACAAACAAAATGTGCGATGAAAAATGCTTGAAAGGTTTTGTGAAGAAACGAGGCTGACAAGTCACCATCATACAACAAAAACCCAAGTTTGATTGCCCTATCGTCTAATTTTTCCCTCACTTCACCCAGTGTAAAGGTGGTCTGGAAATCCTTGGCCCTCAAACCTTCAGTAGCTAACCTACTTATCTGCATCAGTTCTAATTCGTATTCCTGCAGCAAATTAGCTTTGTCAATATGATCTTGTTCCAGAACATATTTATTTTGATATCTTGCACAACCATACACTACAATTTCCTTATATAGTCCTGTAAACGTGTGTGCAAGAGGTTTTTCCTTTTTCCATATGGAGCAAAGCAAACATAGCATAACAGGAAATCGACTAATTTCTTTGATATCGGGCGCCTTTTCTAGTTCTGCTAACATGTCAGTGCTATTCTGGTCGTATTTTGAAATATATTCTTTGATTTTTGATTGAGAAAATCCCTTCAACACGAACTGTCGATCTTGTTGGTGGGTGAGATTAAGATTTCTCAAGTGGAAAGAAGCGGGTGAACGGCATGTTACGATTACTGTTACTCCATTTAAAATTTCCCGTTTTGCAAGTTTTACTATGTCATCTGATGTCTCCTCTTTGAACTCATCATAGCCTTCGAGGATTATCAAACATCTGTCCGGGAAACACATGAGATAACGAAATATGGTAGCCGCATCAGAAGCATTTATTGTTAACTGCTGGGATATGATTTCCCTTAAGCCCTGATTCTGTTTTACATGTACCAGGAAAATTGGAATTATATACTTGAACTTCTCCAAAATATGCTGGGTCTTCTTAGAGATACGTTTCCACTGTGGAAATTCTCCCTTTAAAACGGTGTATGACCAATCAACGAGAAGCCTTTTCACTAAAGTTGTTTTTCCAGTCCCTGTCTCACCCGTGAGAAGAATCCATTTAGGCAGGGGTGTGTTCTGAACCTTTGAAACAAATTGAAATATGTGTATTTTTCATTGAATATCACTGTCTAATATACTCGTATACGCAAAATGTTTAATTTCTTTATAAATTCATGATTTTCAAATATAAACCCATGCTATATAGAATTTACTGGCAAATGTGTTGCCCTCCTGTCTAATTAAAAAAATATAGTGTGTTTATGATCATGTCGCATATTGAAATTAAAATATATCCTTTTTAAATACCCAATGACAGATGAAATGCCTGATGATAAAATTCATACCTTGACAAACATGTTTGCATAGTCCACATCGTCTTCTTCTGAACTTCCATCCTTTACCCAGTTCATGCCTGTATACATTTTATCTAGGTGTACTGTAGCCGGTCTGTCCCAGGCCCACTTTATTATTATGCCATATAAATTTATCATGTTGTGTGCCATTAACTTCCGGAGGGCCTTGTTGGTTTTGCCGACGCCAGGATAATTGCCTTAAAGACAATAAAGGATAATACTATTTTAATTATATTATATTATTAATACTATTTTATTAAGATTCATTACTATATCAGATAATGAGACGACGTATCTGAAGATACATTCAAAAAAGAAATGTGTTTGAAGTCTTTTATGACTTCCTGTTTTGTATCTGTCTTATACGATATATATTACCCATGATCCATCAGCTTTGGGATCGTTAGTTAATAAAACAAGTGGCCCATGGGCCATGACGATCAGCTGAATTCAAGGAGCCTTGAACAAAGGGGCAAAAAGACTCTCAGAGTCAAAATCATGAATTTTGCCAATAGCCCTTAGATATAGGTTACAGTGACCTTAACCTACATGCAGCTGCTACCATTTATGCCCTCCTGACTAATTTAGTGATAAAATCAAGTTCTTTCACACAGCTTGTAGAAAATGGGTCAGAGTGACATTTCAGGTTTCCAAGGAGATTTTCAGGGACCTGAAATTTGACCTTGAAGATCAAGTTCAAAGTCACAGGATTTCTATCATGTCCTAGATTTTGGTAGGAACAATGAGTGTTGCAAATTTTGGAGGAAAATGTGTAGCCCTTCAAAAGTTATCTAGTCCACAAAACAATAACTATAATTTCACTTATTTGACCTTGAAGATCCTGGTCAAGGTCACTAGGTTTCAAACTCGCCCGAGAGCTTGGTAGTAACAATTGGTGTACCAATTCTGAGGACAGAATTGGAAATACTACAAAAGTTATGAGATTCATAAAATGTTACATTTCGGCAATTTTACCTTGAACAGAAAGGTCAAGGTCACCAGGTTTTGAACTTATCCAAAACATGGTAGGAACAATTGGTGTACCAAACTTGAGGACAAAATGTGGAATACTTCAAAAGATAAGGGCTTCACAAAAATGTCATATTTCTTCAGATTTGATCTTGAAGATGAAGGTCGAGGTCACTTTTTTTAAACTTTTCCTTGATTTTAGTTGGGCCAATTGCTGTACCAAATTTGAGTACAAAATGTTAAATACTTCAAAAGTTAAGGGGTTAAAAAAATTTACATTTTGGCAGATTTGACCTTGAAGATGAAGACCAAGGTCACTGGTTTTGTTTTGATATGAACAATTGTTTCAAATTTTGGCAGAAAATATGCGGCCCTTCAAAAGTTATCTCCTTCACCAGATATCCTACAGATGAGGACGACGATGACAGACGATGGCACTGAAAACAAAATGGGGGGGGGGGGGGGGGGGTAGCCACCATTCTACAGGAAATGATGAAGCAATCCATGATAAAAAATCATGCAAAGAATCATGGCAATTAATGCATTAGTTATTCATATATAGAAGCCTTTGTACAACATTTTTAATTGTTCTGGGGGTGCATATGAGCCCCATTGCTCAGAGGATGTGGGTTACAAGAGACCAAATTTCAGGTTTCAGTGAAGTCTTTTCATGGACCTCCCCGTTTGTTAAGTTAGAAGATTCTAGGTCAAACAGTAACGATTTTATGGCTTGTTAACAGATGATAGCTTCATTTGAAGGTCACCAAAATTACAGAAAAATTCGTGAAAAATCGAAAAAATACGGGTGGCGCCACCAGTCTACAGAAACTGATGAAGCACTCCATGATCAAAAGGCCTGCAAAGAATCATAGCAATCAATGCATTAGTTATTCAAATACAGAAGCTTTTGTATCACATTTTTAATTATTCTGGGGGTAATTACGAGCCCAATAGCTCGGAGGATATGGGTAACAGAGAACTTATTTCAGGTATCCATGAAAACTTTTCATGGACCTCTTTAGATGATAAGTTAGAAGATTCTAGGTAAAGAGTGATGATGTGTACCCTGTTAACAGATTATGCTTTATTTGAATGGTCCCAAAAATGGAAAAAAATGCGTGAAAATTTGAAAAAAATCAGGTGGCGTCACCAGCCTGTAGGAACTGAAAAAACAGATCAGTAAAGCCCCTTTCACACATTCACGGATAGCAACAGGGATCACCCCGGACCTTAATCCGTGGTGTTCCGGGGACAGCAGCGCGATTTCGTAAATCGATCTTTCACATATTCATCGTTCCAGAATCATCAGTGGTGCACCAGCATTATCGGAGAAAAAACTTAAACTTGTACCCGGAAAGTGCCGGTCTCAATACGGAGCTCCCGGTGGCTACACGGTGACTCTCGGATGTACACGGTGGCTACACGGAGGTGCACGGTGCCTACAAGGAGTGATACGGATGATTTTTCATCCGTGTACTCCGGGACGAAAAATTGTGCAGGTTTAATTTTTTCTTCGAACATGCCGGTGCGCCAAGGATCACAATGGATGCAACATGGTGTTAACACGGTGATGCCCTGAGTTTACACGGTGATGACGGAGTTAACACGATGATCCGGGATGATACGTAATGCTATCCGTGTATGTGTGAAAGGGGCTTTAGCATGCTAATCATGTTGATCAATGCATTAGTTATTCAGATACTGGAGCGTTTGTATCACAATTTTAATTATTCTTTGGGGTACTTTCGAGCCCTATAGCTTGGAGAATATAGGTAACAGAAACCTTATTTCAGGTTTCCAAGGATATTTTTCAATGTCCTCACTAAATGTGAAGTATAAAGATTCTAGGTCAGGCGGTTACGATTTGTGCCTTGTTAACAAATGAGGCTTTATTTGAGGTCTCAAAAATAGAGAAAAAATGCGTGAACATTTAAAAAAATACAGGTGGCGCCACCACTCTGCACCAACTGAAGAAAAAGTACATGATCAGTATGCATGCAAAATATCATGGTGATCAGTGCATTAGTTCTTCAGATACTGGAGCGTTTGTATCAAATTTTTAATTATTTTGAGGGGTTCTTATGAGCGCCATAGCTCCGAGAATATGGGTAATAGAGACCTAATTTCACATTTCCACAGAGACTTTAATGGGCCTCCCTTTATGTCATGTTAGAAGATTTCATGTCCAGTGTTCACGATTTGTGCCTTGTTAACAACTGACAACTTCTTTGAAGGTCTCAAAATAGAGAAAAAAAAATCGTAAAAAGGGAAAAAATACAGTTGGCGCCACCAGTTTGCAGGAACTGATGGAACACTCCATGATCAATATTCATGCACAGAATCATGGTGATCAATGCAGTAGTTATTCATATACTTGAGCTTTCGTATCAATTTTTTTTTTATTTTTCTGGGGGGTACTTACGAGACCAACAGCTTGGGGAATATGGGTAACAGAGACCTAAATTCAGGTTTCCAAGGAGATTTTTTATGGACCTCCCAGGATGCCAAGTGAGAAGTTCCCAGGTCCAGCGGTTACGATTTGTGCCCTGTTAACGGACGGACGGCCGGACGGCCGGACGGACGACGGACAAAGAGTGATCGCTATAGCACAGATGACTTTCAGTCAGCTGAGCATAAATGAAGGGATGAGTGCGTCAATGTTTTTTATGCACTTTTGCAAAGGAAAAAAAAAAATGGCACAACACAGAACAGGATCTATCTAATACTTATGAAAGGAATTCGGTTCACGTTTGTTCGCAATGTTCTCTAAAACCGCGTTGTGTACTATATTGTGCCATACATCATTTTAAAGGTTATTATCCCCGCAGTGACATAGGCGATATGAAAATAAATAATTTCTAATATACATATAATTTTGAGTGATTTTTCCGTTTTTTTACCGAGCACGGCCGAACTGCCTTCGGCAATCACCGGAATGCGTGCATCGTGGTCACTTAACCTCTAACACTAAGAACTATTGTTCATATGAATAACGCTTGCTTTCAATGAGGGATTTGACCCACGTGCGTGGTCAGTAAAAGAGAAAAACACATGTTTCTCGCTTTATGAAATGGAGAGTTCAACCCCGGAGGATTAATGACAAAACCTAATTCAAGGTCCCAATTTAACAAACAGGCGTGGGGTGGGGTGGGGTGGAATGGTGTCTGGGGTTTCAGGCCTCAAAATTTGTCTGATACGATGAAAAAAAAATTGCGGCGGTTGAAAATGAATACGGACCCTCTGCATGGAGTCCCTTTGGGTCCGCTTCTGCTACTAACGAGATATGCATATTTCGGTTTCTTTCTTCAGGAAGTTTCCTTGCAACGTACATCAAATAAATCTTTCATGTGTTCCTCACATCAACCTAATCTTCATACGTCCACCGATAGAATCCAGTCAAATATCATCGAAAACCTGAATGCCCCCGCGTCTCATTCCGGTCCGCAATGTCAGCACCATCACTGACCAGGTCTTCAAGGTCAACATACCGGGGTTTAAATTTCTTGACACGAGGACAGCCCACAAAATAAATGTTAAAAATATTGGAGCGACTGCAGGATCACTCACGCACTGTCTCCACCAGGTTATGAGTTTATACGGACGGACGGTGGGATGTTAAGGATTCATGTAATTTAAAAGTAAGCGGCAAAATTAAGATACAAGCAGCTGTACATAGAAACGTTTTCTGTTCACAGAAGTGTTGTGCCTCAGAGAGGTGCGTGAGTTATTCTGCAGTCGTGCCAAAATGTTTATACATATCTTATGGAGACAGTTTCCCACTAAAAACCTATATTTTCTGTTAACTTTTAGAATAATAGGCCAACATTTCACATCTCAGTTAATAAATTTCCCTAACCCCGGTAATAAGCCCGGTATATCAGGTCTATCAGCTAGTTAAATTATAAATGTAGAATAAGCATACAGGTCGGTCAGGATAAAATCGATGTTTTAAAGCTCAGGCAATCGCCTTTATGCTTGAGTAAATGAGAATTCAAAATTCTCAGGATAAAGTCCCTTGAGCAATTTAGGAAAAAGGTTAATTTTGCAACCTGACAGCTCCCATTTGGAAAATGTACCAGATTAATAAACTTATTTTAGAACCAAAATGATGTCACTGAATACCAAGACAAAGTCAGGAATACTATGGTTTCAGAAAGGTCACAGATCTTTACCAACTTGACATGTGCATAGCTGTGGTTGAGCAGACGAAGCCTTCTTTATAATGGGGTACTGACTTTTACAAGGAGAGTGACTTTGACCATCAATATTTCCATTTTTGGTGAAAATGTTAAATATCTCAAGAAGGGATGCATGGATTGGTCCAAAAATCAAGTTGACCAAAGGATATCTTGGATAACTATTTCTTGTTTGTGAGACTAGTGGCGCCACCTATCATCCTTTTCATGTTTTTGTGTCTTTTAAAGGGACATAATCAGGAACAACATTATGCTTTTTTTTTTACACTATCAGTTAAGTTTAGTTTTGCTTTATACAATAGTTTCCCAGCAGAACCATCCCAGCACACAGTCTCATTTCCTCGCATACGGCTGTTTAACACCTTGTTACGGCTCTGCGTTTGGTAAACACAATCCATGTGTGTCTATTAACCATAACAAGACCTCGTGACCGGAGGTCCGATTAAGAGTAGCAATACGCGTCGTTTCAGCCAGCGGGAACATGTATTATATTTTTTTTGGCCAAGTTAGTCAGGTCTTCTCCTGATTGACACGTGTTGTGGCTCCTTGCTGCACACGGCCCCATACACTGTTTTTATGTTGACACCTGCGATCGCGCCCGGTCCACTGTTTTTAACACTCGTTTATAGGTGTAGGCAAACGGTGTCAAGGCAATATTTTGGCAGGTAAAGATTTATTTTAAAGGGAAGAAGCAATTTTTCGTGTTAACTCAACATGCTTTATAGGTGTTGGGCCTCTTTAATACCTCTAGCATTGCCACTCGACAGTACTGGAACATTATAAGTAAAAAATGATGGACAGATTTCTTTCATGTTATGCACATGAGTTATAAGATGAGTTATAGGATGAAATTAATGTAAATTTGTTTTTACCCTAACTATGAGAGTGGCATTGACATTGAAATATGAGTATTTCCATATTTGGTGCCAAAAAAAAATTGCTTCTCAAGTGGATACATATATCTTTCTGAATATCAAAATGAAAGATGTCAGATGATAAGTTGTCGAAAGAGTTCCTTCAAGGTCAGCTCTGCCGAAATTTAAGAATTTCTGTGAACCCCATAATTTTTATAAAAACCTATATTTTCTCTTCAAATGTGATACACAGATTGTTTCAACCAAAACCTCAGACATTTTTTTTAGACTGGTGACCTTGAGCCTTGTACAGCATTCCTTTTCCTCAAATTTGAAACACAAATTGTTTCCAACAGGATCTCAGGCATGTCTGAAACTGGTGAACTTGAGCTTGGTCTTCAAGGTAAAATCTGGGAACCTATTTACTTCCTAACTTTTGAAGAACTTCATGAAGTGTTTCATTCAAATTTGGCACCAAAATTTTTTTTCTCCAAAATCTCGGAATTTTTCAAGAATCTTGACCTTGACTTTCAAGGTCAAACCTGAAGAAACGTAGGATATTTGTGAACCCCGTAACTTTTGAATAACTGCTTTTCTTTTCTTCAATTTTGAAACGCAAATTGTCTCTACCAAGATGTCGGACAAGTTCAAACATTTGTGAACTTGACCCTTGTGGCCTTGGCCTTGACAAACGTCAGTATATGCTTCTGAAGAAGGGGCCTATTTTAAACGGGGTGGGGGGGGGGATGAGTTATTTGTCCCGAGGTTACTATGGCAATTCCGATGCCAGAAATTTCTTGTTGCTGAAGCTTTTAGGTGTGAATATAATATAATATACACTTCATCCGTGACAGGCTTCAAATGCTGTCTGATACCAGATATAAACGAGAAATTAATTGTAGTACATCTCTATAATATATTACTTATTAAGGCATGTGAACAATGTGGCATAATTATGAATGTTTTTTTATAAGAAAATACATAGAAAACATTTGACCTGGTCTGAGGGGTTCCATTTCATTTTCATCCTTGGGCAAAGCCGGGTTCATTCTTCGTCTTCTAATCACCTATGAAAATATCAAGGATATTATAAACGATATGCTGTTATAGGTAGTAGTGATATGCAGAAATTGTAGATTCAGACGTCTGGCTTTAAGGTACACAAGGTGATTCATTCATGTTTCTGTTTATTACGGTGAATTTAAAGCAGACGCAATGTCTTTGTTGTGAAGCTTGCTTTATATAAGAACCGGTTATAAAGCTTATGTGTGGAGCTAGGTCCAAATTTTACTCTTTCAAATATCCTTTTTGTTGAACTTTGAATTTGTGCTGACCTATCTGCGTGAATATATATATATATATATATATATATATATATATATATATATATATATATATATATATTGTGATATAAAATATTATGTAAATTAATATAAAAGTGTGTGTTTGTGTTTCTGTTGATACTGATCCGTAAATACACATAAGGCAAAGGAATCCATAACATAACTTACCACAACAACGACTATGGCAATAATAAGTACCAGCGCCAACACTACAGAAACGGTCACGCCAATAATAATCTTCAAATCTGCCAAAATACCTTATGATATGAATAAAAAAAAAAAAGAAACTAGGGGTAATTAAGGTGTGCCACTCAAACATATAACAAGTGAATGTATATATTAAAAGAAAGGTATTTACATTACCTGGTGAAGGGGGTGTGGCTTTCGTTGAATCATGACCCACGACGCGGACAGTGAAGTCTGTTCCCACTAACGGTATCTCTGCTGTTGATTGCAGGCCCGGATTACCTATACATGTGTTATATAGTATCTAGTGACGTAAAAAATGAGAAAACTTATATTCGGTGTAAACTGATTTAGTTCAACGGAAAAGCAGTATATAAATGGAAATGTCCCGAACATGAAGCGTTTAAATTATAGTACAGCGCAACATATTTGATAAGTCAAAACGAAATACAAACCTTTCCTTACACATATCGTGTTTCTTTTCATCTGACAGGCACTAGAAATCCATTTGGGAGCACCGTTGTCTATTACAACTGCCATGCAGTCCCCATTCGATGGCTCGTCTTTATTCCATGCAGCATATGGCAATATCTTTCCATCTGGAAAAAGTGTGTTATGTTAGTTCCATGGAGCATGTGGCATACTTAACATTAAGGAAATTGTGATTTATGGATGCATAATAGATGAAAGTTACCGACAAGTTACAGATTTATATTTTTTTTGTTGGAAATGGTCTATGACTGCGATCTAGCGATCCTTCTGTCAGAATTTGTCTAATTAAAAATGCTGATTGGTAGAATACGTTAATCAAATGCAGTAATTTCAAATTTGCAGTAAAAACAAATTCTAACACCCTCCCCCCAACCGGCTCCCGAGTTTTCTCTGATGTTATCTAAATATTCAAGACTAATATTTTCTACCTAACTTCAGTTTGACATGGTTTTCATATAGTTACAAAAAAACTATTCACAGTACAGTGGTGAATCTAAGACATGTTCTTTTGGTTTTGTATAGGGGTATACGTACAATAGACCTTCTAACAGTCACCCTTGAGGAACAGCCGGAACACTTATAAGGGCGACAAACCGAGGCCCACTTTGTTTCCCTAACCCGAAGATCAATTTTAATATTCAGTTCCAGTGATGACTTTTACAGAAGACGTCTGCTCCCAGCATGAAGTACGTGGCACGGGCGTACAATGTTCTCCCTTCTCCCGTAGCAGCTATTAAAAGCTACCACAGTCTGTTATCAAATGTGTGTCTTGTTTAGACAAAGGGATTTAATATAAAATACCAACCATTTTCTCTTGAGCGAATTAAATATCAAATAGGTGTCCTTTTTAGACAAACGGGAATTTATATAAATTATCAACCATTTTCTCTCTGGCTAATTGAAGCATACAAACTTCTCTTAATCTGAGGCATTTCCACAAGTTCCCTGACTTTTCCAGGAAAGCTTGGGATCCTTATAAAAGGATAATTATGTCGCTTTAAATAAATAAAATAACATATATAGATATAAATACTAACAGCATTTGCTTGCATAAATAAAAACGTGTTTTAAATTCTACTTTTCCAAAATTATGTGAGCACCTATCGCCTCATTTGTTTGGCGGGGTTCAAACACAGGCAGCTTTGGCTGTATGTTTTTCATACGGATGTAACTATTCAAGGCCCCTTTAGCTTAACAAAAAAATGGATGCGTGTTTTGCATGACGGCATCTTCACGAACAGTACCTGCGTCAAACCATTCTTCCCGGCGAAGGCCTACAAAAAATTGGCTGCAGGCGAATTCGTGATTTGCCAGCCAGGTCAGTAAAGATGTTGTAACCTCTGATAAATCCATGTTTTTGGTTGCGCATTCTGTTCTTGATTGATACCAGTTCAGCTCATCACAATAGAAGTAGAAACAAGTGTTGTTGATGGATCTGCAGGCCTGCCCTTCCCATGTGCGAGGACAGGCGGCACAATCTTAAATAAACAATCTTATGCACTTTAAATGAAGCCACCCCGCCATATAACCATTTCCATGTTGTTTATGCTGAAGACAATGATTATGGATTCCATGTGTATCGAAGTATGAAATAACTAGAATAATTTTGTTTTTGCAGCGCAAAACAGATATATCCCTCCCTGCCATATGGACCATCCCAAAACATTAGGGGTAAAAATATGCACTATCTCAAAACATTCTACAGATCAGCAGATTTGACTTTAAAGGCCAAAGTCACCAGTTTTCGAAATCGTCCAAGAACATCGTGGAAACAAGTCGTGACCAAATTTGATGAGATAATTAATGTGAAACACTTCAAAAGTTATGTGGTAAAAAAATTACATTTCGGCAGATTTGACCTTGAGAAGGTCCGAGTCATTGGTTTTCGAACGCTTTTGAGATTTTGGTAGAAACTATTTGTGTTTCAAATGAACGGAAACAATATGCAGCCTTTCAAAAGTCGTCGCGTTCACAAGATATCCTACAGACGACGACGACTGCAGCGACGACGACGCCAGCACTGAAAACAACGTCTCCACTGGAGCTAGGGAGGTGGAGATTTTAATTTCGTAAATCTTGCCATCAGTGCATGAAAAAAACTTCCATACAGTGATTTTTTTATAAAAGTAATGGCATATATCATATATGTGCTTGGTTTACTCGAAAAAAATAAGCCTTACTATACCTCTGAGCTCACAGATGTGCCCAAGCTTTGGTCGTGCACACTCTGTGCCTCTGATTTCTGTTGTGTTCTGAATGTAGTATGCACAGTTTTGGTGGGCTAGAACATCAGCTGTCAGGTTGTCTGAAAAGTAAATAACAGGACCAGTGGTCACTAGTGGGGTACTCATAAGTTGATGATATTATACTAATTGTTTTAGAAAACGGTTAAAAGTCTATATAACCACTAACTTAAGCTTAATGTATCTATATGCCAGGAATCCCCATAGCTCAGATGGTTTACATTCATCAGAGTATCTAAAGACTGAGCCCTGCCAAAAAAAACCCCCCAAAACACTTCACTCTACATTATCAATGAGGTGATCAAATTCCGGACAATATTTACAGGATATAAGAGAAATATTTTTTTTTTTACGTGTATATTGAGACTTAAACTGTCCTTTTCTTCATCATATTGCACTTGGGTCCACTGCAAACCTGAACTGATCAGTTCAATTTTTTTCTGCAAACTCTGCATAGATAATGTGGATGGTATAATTTCTTTTTCTGTTACACGATAATAACTTGTAGGAAGTACCATCAGTCTTCAATGTGTTATAGCTAACCAACATCGAAATGCATGCACACTGCACACCAAATTTCATCACAATCTCTGTGGTTATTCCTGGGGAGTGCACATGTAGGAATTCAACAAAAAATGAAGCATTAATAGTGAAACTTTGATTTCATAATAATTTTTAAACAATATGTCGACCTATTTCCTTACATAGTGACAGGGACATTTGACTTGAGCATTAAACATTCTTTTTAATATACTGAATTATTGACATATGATGGACTGATCAGTCTAAGTGTAACATGACTGCTGTGATTTTTCAGCCTAAAATATAATTAATATATGGGAAAATATTATAGTTGTTGTACCTGCATGTCTTGTTTTACGGATAATGCTATCTATTATCAGTTAGTACATCGTCTTTAAGGATAATCCATGTATGTTTCCATGCATATCTTTAGCTCGAAACAGTTCTCCACGTGGCCTTGCCAGAAAGAAAATTTTTAACTTTTATTGGTTTCGGACGGAAGTAAAAGAGACATTATATGTGCCTTAACGTCAACAAGACTCGGAATAAGTATATCTAACAAAAGCTTACGTTGTATACGTCCGGTTAACCAAGTCCACTCCTTAAATCTGTGACGCCTCCCAGCTAACCATACAGATGTCAAGTTCCATGTTCTCATTTTACGTCCGAGCAACATCTGCATCTGCTTAGAATCAGGCATGGGCAATTGTCCATTCGGTGAGCAAATGTGCTCTGCTTCATCCCTGGTTAAAATCTCGTTAGAAAAACTCATTCCATCTGTAAAAAATAAGCACACAACAAGACAGTTAGACAAATATAAATAGGCACATTTCCTAAATCCATGTTATAATGTACTATCTTTTATTATATTTTATAAATAATAGCATGACGTGTGATAAAATCATTCTTAGCTACAATAATCACCCTGTATAATGAATGTCACGCATGTCAAAGGCTTACCTTTTGCTGAAAGACAACATCTGAGAAAAGTATATAAAATGAATACAGTGTTCAAGTATTCGTGCTTTGGAAATATCATCTACCCAGATTTTTTTCTAAAATAGAAAACTTTTCGCCACTGACTTCAGGCGACCAACTGCAGGTTAAATGTATACCTGAGTCTATCCATTTAATATATATGATCATGTATTTGCATGTAACTGGGTCAGTGTAACAAAGTCCTTATAGAGCGAAGCGTATCAAAGCCCGCGTGTAAAGATTTTGTTCGTTGTCTCACAGGAATGGCAGTATGGAGGGCGTAAGGGATCAAAATGTTAACTGAAAATGGGTTTAACGATACTGTCCGTTCTTCTCTTCTTTAACTGTGGTGAGTTCCCTTTTATTATTGCTCAGCGTGTCAGGTGAACTGGTGAATCCGATTACCCATGGGCGGAATTTAGTTGGGGGTCAGGGGTGGGAATGGGGGGACATACCATGTTATGTCACAACCCTCACACACACATTTTGCAAATAAAATAAATTTCATTTTGTGAATAAAAATAGGCTCTAATTGCAATCAATAATGTATAAACATAAATGTGACACAGTGTTGCAATATTCCTCAAATATCGATTAAATCCTGTCATTTAGATATGTATAAAATACAAAAAATGACTGATATTATAACATTACCCATCCGTTACTACGCCATTATGGTTTACCCAGCCAATAAATGCTCATATTGATAAAATTTAGGTTTAATAGATTAGAATTTTAAGGGCAGGGTTTTTACTTCTTGAAGATTTCTGAAGGAAAAAATGTATTCCCTTATTTTATATCCATATTGCTTTAATATTGCTTATATTTTTAATTAAAATTACACAAAATTTTCCAAACCGCAAAGGGGGAGGGGGCTTGAAAATACATGGCTCCACAGAAATTTTGTCTGGATCCATCGCTGATGACATTATTAATATTACTCTATATTGAGAAAATGGGAATGGGTACGGTGGGAGATTTGTTAAACATGGAATACCCCGCTACAAGGGCCTGTGTGTGTGAGTGTGTGAGGACAGGGCCGGGGGGGGGGGGGATTGGGGGTGACTGGATTGCGCCCCTGTAACTATGCCCACTAACAAAAGTGGAGCTGAAGGCCTCCACAAGAATGTTTAGTATTCATATCAGCTATATATGCTTAAGAAATTGACAAAGGAAAGGTTTGTGAAGCCTGCCGAACATAAATGTTGAATTAAGGTAAATAAAATGTAGTCGTTAAGCTCCAATGTATAATATAAGTATGCATGTGTAAAGAACTCCCACACATAAACACATCAGGACGGTTACTAAATTGTAATTGGTGAAATCTGATATGGATTATACTGGGTAAATTCATCCGCAACAGGAATTTAAATTTGTCAGTGTGACCCTCCGTTTCAGCTCCTACAGCTTCAGATGTGACCAACCGTTCATGTACATCTTGGAAGCAAGCTGACGCGGTGTGCAGGAAAAGGGGTCTGCAGCTCCCGATCATAATACAGGATTCTGACTATCAAGAAATTGGAAAATCCATGGATATGACTAAAATATATACTATTTGGCTTGGTTTGAAAAGAAGAAATTACGACGAATTAAGATGGTTAGACTGTTCAAAGCCTTGTGAGTTACTCCCTAATTTTGCAAGAATTTTCTATTTATAATAATATTATATTGTGTGGATATAAATAAATAAATTTATTGGACATAACTTACTTATACGTGATATACCTGTTTTATTTTTTTGTCGTTAGTATATATATATATATATATATACATATACATATACATATACGGGATTTCATCATAATTCTTATGCAATGAGCTTTATATCAGATTCGAGTCCTGGTCCTGCTTCCAAGTTAGATCTCTCTCTTCATTGCTCCCTCTCTAGATGATAATACGCAGAATGTTCTTAACCGAAAGCACCATGCCATTTGGTAAACTGACCTTGAATATCATTTGATTAAACTCCATGACTATTTACAGCAAAATGGATCATGAATAAGCGAACAAATGAATCGTTTCATTGTGGTTATCTGAATACTTCTGCAAAACAAATAGAAACAGGAAAGTGTTCCACAGGCCGGGGCGTGTTGTGCAGTGTCCCAGGTAATTTATTTGCGATTTTTATCAGTAACTTTCATAACCACTCGTAATGCATTAACCCATATAAACACAATAATGTAGTCAAACACTTCCTTCGGAGTTGATGTATATTATCTCGAAACAAAGCAAATACTTTAAAATTGTAAATGTGTTTAATATAAATCAGTTATATTAATTATATTATATAAAAATACCCCAGCTCTATTCGTATTTGCGTACCTTTTTTTTTTTTATAAAACGTGATGTGCATGAAGAATAATTATTTCATTACAGTTTTTATCAATACGATATACCAAAAAGTAACTCCTCATGGATCATTTGCATGATTTGCATATTTACTGTACATAAACGGATTTGACTCAGAATTATTAACTCATGGTTCGTGAATGTTTTCCTCAAATGCCACATATTTCAGTTTTCATTGGAGTTTTGAAAAATTCCCATTGATATTCTCTGAGCATTAATCCGACCACCTGATACATAGTGTTTCAGTTTCACCTTCTCCTGGGATATATCTATGACACTTTGAAAAACTTTCAGATTGCCATGAATGTGAGCCTCCTCGGTGCATGAATATTCTAGGACGTTGCTATGCAATGTCATGCATTAGCCTCTCTTGGGAGGCAGCTAAAGTATATTGCACCATCCAGTGGGGACATCTAGCGGTACTGCCAGAAAGATACGACCAAGATACTGTGCGAGTGTTGTCAAATAACTGGCCAAGTTCATACTGTAAAGAAGCATGGGTGGGTTTGAGTAAACAAGAGTGGACCTATGATGATGATACTTCAGGTACGGAAACTTTGGAAAATTACTTTTGACAAAGTGATTTCCAGGTTTAGCGTACACTTCTTCTTCATCATCTGTGTTTCATTTATGGATACTATCCGGCACCTGTATAATTCACTTTAAATATTTCAGGCTACATATTAACTTTGAGACAATGCAACTTGTAATTATCTCCACCTATCTATAAGTTGCGATATTTATTTTTAAAGTCATCCTTATTATTATTATTATTATTATTCTGCCATTTTTTATCCAATTTTGTTGACTCTCATCCAGGATGTAATTACTATGGTTTAATAACTTTGAACCAGTTTCAGTGACCTTGACGTATTTTTTCAAGGTCACAGGGCTGAAAAACTGCGATTGTTGTTATTGTCGATTATTTTCTATATTATTTACAATGAAAAGGGTGTAAATGTCTTGATAAAACCTATTTGCGCCCATTTATATGCCAAAATTTTTGTATTCACTCATGCGAAAATTACGATAGGTTACTCAGCACACTTTTCAGATGAGATGCGTTTCCATATATAATAATTACACTTAGAAAAATGCAACTTTAACAGACATGTGCTATTCCAAATGTAGGAGTGTAGTGGCAGGTTTGGTAGCCATATTTTTAACAGTTTTCTGATAATGTGCAAATTACGAACAATTGCACATTACCATGTTCAGCTCATCTGTGAAAGTTTTTAATAATTTTTTTTTTTAATTTTAATGCAAATTATGAAAATGTGACGGCGCCTTTTTCACTTCATCCATGAAATTTGAAGAAGGGACAATCAAATTTCAATTCTTTTTTTCTGAACCCCATGGAGTTCTGATCAAAATCTTAGACACGGGTAAATATTAAGATCGGTTGGAATATCCAACAGCGGAGATAATAAGGGGGGGGGGGGGGATGGAATCAGGGGTAGGTGGAGATCGTGACTGTCGCATGACAGTCCACTCTATTTTTAACTCTCCTGTGTAGCGTACATTTCTGCTCTATGTTTGTAGAGATATTGTCCCTTTGATTTTTCATTCAAATATTTTTTTTTCATCAATACAGCACAGCTTGTGAATTACTGGGAAATTGGAGAGCCTTCTGAGAAAGGAGACTGTGCTGTCATGGAGAAAATCGGTTCCTTTAAAGGCTGGAAAGCGGTCTCTTGCAGCCGAAGGTACCAATACACGTGTCAAAAAGGTGATCACAGCCAAATGCATTTTTAGTGACAGTGAGGTCATATGACCGAAATTGAAGCCATATGTACTAATTATTTCTTATTATCTAAAAAACAATGATTTTTTTAAGAACCGTGAACTGTTAATTCGAGTGTCCGTAACTCTAATAAATTATCATTGAAATATAGACATATGATGATATTTTATATAAACGTGGTGACACAAAAATACACATCAATCGGATCTTAGCCAATAAATACCGTATATTTTCAGGAATTAAATTTTAAGAACGTTATTAAAAAAATTCTATAACAATATGATTGAATTGCTTTATTGCATGCATTCTTGTATATGAAATTTTTAAATTGCCAGTTTTTAAATAGATTTTAGAATAAAGCCAACCGATGGACCGGACTACGATGTAAAATCGCCATCAGCTGAATCTCAAGTAAACGATAAAGGTATTAATCTGTACATAAAAAGTTTCCTGTACAAATCCTGCGATAAACATTTCTAAAGAAGATACGCTTGTTCAGCTCAATGTCCGCTTGAGAGATTACGTAGCAAATTATGTACCTATCTTAAGTCCGATATTTTAAATGTTTAACAACATGCTTAACGTAAGTAAATTTTAACAGCAATTGTAATTTTCTCATGGAAATTTCATATAGATGTTAATCTATTAAAGAACACTTCGATTGTCTTTCTTATACTTTTCAGACCGCGGCAGCGTAAATGCCACAATCATCGCTCCCGTGGTGTGCGCTTTTTGCATCATTTCCACTATGATTATTGCTTTATTTCTCATGAGCAAGTGGCATGCCAATACGGTATGGTTATTCTCGCAACCTGCTTATATGTGTGTAATTTATACAATTATAATGATAAACCAAGACGGAGTTCAGCGGTAACGAAACTCACTAATTTACATGCCTCCGAAATAAACATAAATCTTGATATACTGGATAAGAGATTGTATTATTTTTTCCCCTGATGCCAGTTTTGGTACAAATGCAGAAATCTAATAACATGCGCATCAAATGTAGCGGAAGTGTGACAACCGAGTTTCTTTTTTGAATGTGCAACGATAATCAGTTTTATTACATGACATTATTTTATGAAGTTATGAATTCTGTATAGTTTCTCGACATTTCTAGCATTTTAAGGCGCGATCTCATACAAATGACTTCTACGAAGAGATGGTACCAATCTCAGCTGCCTCAAAACAAACAGAGGGCAATCATCCCCACATGCATATGTATCCAGGCTTAAGTGTAAGTGCTTTGTTATAGTATGTAAACAGATGAAAATAAGTTATAAACAGAGAATGATACAACTATACTAGTGAAATACATGACGCTAATGTTAAAAAAGCAGGTGTTCTATAACATGCTATATATCTAGTGTATTGATTCTGTTTACATAAAGAATGTCATTATATAAACAAAGATAATTTGTATATATTTCAGAAAAAATATAAGGATTTTGCCAAGAAAGAACAGCTTTTAAAATTGGTAGGTGAATTTAAAAACAACAGAAAGAAATATTATTCATAGCTGCATGTTATAAACAGTTTGTTACCAATTTTGATGAATTATGATGAATTTTGTGAGCTTGAAGAGAGTTGGGCCAACATTTTATGTCCTCTCGAAATTTTACATAACATTTACATTGTTTTGCATGTTTAAAGTTATAATTATGCTGAAGGTACATGGACAAAAACCATGTCACTGTTTAAATTGTTATTGCCTTTCTTTTCAGACGACAGGCACTGGCACTTCACCTGCAAGTATTAGTATCGTCGACCCATAGACCTCGATTTTCTCAATCATGTGTAACAATTAACCCTTTTAATAAACGACCAGTAAACTTAATATGTTTTATTTTATTTGTTCTTCTCACCAAGCAAAAGAGATAGTATGCCTATATACGGAAAGCCTGCACATATTAAAACATGCCCCAAAATAGTGAAATGTCTATACAGATACAATTATATGAAAACCTGCAAATGAAAATCAAATATCTATCCTAAATACAGATAAATTTAAGGAAGAATTAATGTTAATCAGGTTAAAATTGTCTTTAGGTACAAATATCTGACCGTTCCTTTATAAATATATAGCCAGCAATGGGTTAAATAGGTGTCAAGTAATCCTCATTATCTTCAGTACCTTTCTGGATCCTGAAACAGACACAGGACTGGTCCGTGGTGTCAGGTTTAGATTCATCTTCTTTGTCAGAAGCATTTTGCGCAGCTTGGAGTTCCTGGTATATATGATCTTCCTCTGGAATACAATCAGAAGGTAAACCAGACCCTATTTCTTTCATTGCCACAGGCGGTTGTGTTTGCTCCGAAACAAAGCGGTTCCTTCGAGAACGACATTTCGTGGCAAGGACTGTTAATACAACAGTACTCACAGCTATAATAGCACTGTACCCTGCAATGGATAGGGGTAAGTTTGCAGAATCGGTTGTCGGTGGTTTCGTGTTTGGCATTTCATCGGTGATTTTAATATTTTCGTTGATAGCAGAATGCGTAAAACTTACATTGTTACGGACATCTAGGTATTCCGCATCGACACCGATGATATTTTCAGCTGTGCAAGTATAGTTGATATTCTTATATGTCGCAACCATTGAAACCGTAATTTCTCCAGTATCTTGCAATGGTTCTCTACGTGAAGTTTGGCCATTTGTTCCCATTATAGTAACACTTGGTACTGGATCACCGTGCGCAGAACATGTTAAAATGATATCTTTAAAAAAGTGAAAATTTATTATTTCTGGTTTACGGCAATGAGGAGCTGTCATGAAGGTCTCGTGTATTGCTTGGTAGTTTACTTGCGGATTTCCCATTCTGATATTACGCATACTGCTACCTGTGTCCACATAATACTCAAGTAAACTTTCATTAAAACCATTCAGTAAACCTGTTTCGCAGTTGAAAAATATCGGACACTTTCTGCTAGGGATAGTAGTATTAACCCGTTTGCAGCTACAGTGAACTGGATTTCCTTCCAGTGTGATGTAAAATGTACATTTTCCCAGATCAGGATAGAAAATCAGCGAATTCTGGCTCAAGTCCAGCCACCCTAGATTTGAAGGCCAGTCACCGGAAGCAGTAACTGTAACCAGTAAGTTGTGTCCGAGCCTTAATGTTCTAAGCGATCTTATTGGTGCCATGGCATTTGAGTTCAGGACTGTTATTTTGTTGAAACGGAGATCCAAATACTGCAAACTGAGCAACCCATCGAACATTACTGCTTGCAAAAGTTTTAATTCATTGTTAGTGAGACTGAGCACCGAGAGATTTGGTACGCCATACAGACCTTGTGGTTCTATTTTTGATATTCCGCCGTGGTTCATGGACAAGAATGTCAGCTCCTTTAAACCCAAAAATAAGTTGGTTCGAATTGTGGTTATGTTGTTCCCCGACATGTACAAACGTTGAATTCTGGGAATAACAGAGGCCAGTTGTAAGTCAATTCCGATGATCTGGCAATTATCCAGTTTTAATATTTTTGTGGATGACATGACAGGAACATTTTCTTTTTGGAGGCGGTGGTTCCAGTCATCCGCACATATCAAACATTCTTTATTACATCCGAGTCCTCCATTTATTAAGATCGTCATTTGTAGAGACAGCTGAACCAGAGCAATATAAGCAAGAGCCATCCTGTTGGCCAGGAAAAACAGGCACATGCAGTTAGCTACCCGACAGGAATGGATTGTGCAGCCAATCAGCACATATGTTAGCTGATAAGCTGGGGTCGCCACACAGAGTATTTGGAGTTTGTCATCAGGAAGTAGTAAAACAATTTACTGTTACTATGAGAATTTGTTGTGACTTTTATTTTGACTGCAGCCGGGTATATTATTATAAAATTAATAGGTTTTCCTGGAAGTAAAGTAAACATAGGCATGTTATTATGAGGGCTGAACAAGATATATTAGATGGTTTTGTAAAAACGTATATTTACACGACAAAATACCTGGTTAATTCGAGGTTCGCAGCATAATCTGATCAAACAATATATAGTGGGATCTTGGTAGCAAACTCGCTGAATTAGTTGATATGGTTGCATGCATATGATGGATGATGATACCATATTTAATTTTAAGGATTAAGAGACCGGTCATTTGTGGTTTGAAACATCCTACTTTGTAACCTATATCCTTCTAACAGACCTGTATATGGGACAGTGGCTGAAGGGGATATTTTAATTGATGTCTCTATATAAACCCATAAGATATACACGCAACCCGAGAATACTGATTCATTATATATGAACAAACGTATATCAATGTGTCAAGTGACACGGCAAACTAACTAACTAACTAACTTTATATATATATATATATATATATATATATATATATATATATATATATATATATATATATAATTTTCTGAATGCCTTTATCGGTATAACAGGACTTGCAGTTTGTTTCATTTATTCACAAGATGCGGACCAGGAAAATTCATTAATGTTTCGAAGTGCTAGTAATGAGAGGTAATTAGTCCCTTTTAGTTTCCTTTTCCTGCTCTACACAGTAATTACACAAATACTTATAAATATGACGTTTGGTGTATTGCACGAGAGGCAATTGTATCATGTAAACAATGTCTTGTTTAGTTTCTCCATGGTGTTGACGGATTATATAGTGTTCTAAACAGCAGTATCTATATACACCTGCCGTACATGTATAACCATTTTCTGACCTAGCACAGGCATCAGTTCTTGTATACTATTGCCATCTGGTGATCTCCAGTATAACTAATATGGTTCGATAATCACGCCTTTGGAGTCTTCTTCTTTTTGAAAACTGGGGGATTAATATATTCACGTTTCAGAAAATAATTGTTAATGCATACTTTGATGGTAAGCCCCTTTCTCATGATCGATTCTCCCGGCATATTTTTTTTTTGCGCGTGGAAAGGAGATCACGGAAAAGAATCCGCACAGTATAAAGCAAATGTAAATGTAAATGTATTGTTATGTTCATAACGCAGGAAACTGCAACTGTGATAGACGCCGTACACCTTATACACGGCTTATATACAAGCGTCGATCTCAAGCCGTAATGTGGCCGTGATTACACGACCCGGCTGGCATTTAAATGGCTCAACACTTGGGTCGTGACGTCTCTAAAGCTGAGATTTCATATGCTCGGAATGCGGAATGCGTGTTGAGAGATTTCCAATGTACCGGCACGGCAACATGCATATTTCTGTGTCTCTCCGGGATACAATGTGGAACGAGCAAAATTAATCACCACATGTCACGATTCTTTCTGCTGAATACGCATTCTACATGCCGAAACTGCGCATGTAGAATCTCACTTTACTTCTTTAGTCCATATCGATTTGTATCCGCATTCCGCTTGCCGATCCATACGCCGTGCATATAAATTCGTAGCTTTAGCTCATCAGATCCTTTATGTACGGGATGCGGGTCCGGCATGCGGAATAAAATCGGTATTGATTAAAGAAATAAGACATAGAAAATATGCATGTTGCCGTGCCAGTACATATATGAAATCTCTCAACACACATTCCACTGGCCCGATTTAATCGGACTCATTATTATCTGGCCCTGCCGTATATTGAGTCCGATAGCCATAAAGTGAGAGTTTCTACAATATAAGCCACAAAATACACACCACCCAATGCCCTTGTAATCCGTGTCAACAGGTATCACTATTACCCCGTGCCAGCGCGTCACTCTTCAAAGTGGACCCGTTTAAACAAAATGTAACAAAATTCTGGCTCTCAGTCCGTCGTGTCAGCGAGGCTCCCAGTGAGGTATTGAAGTGCTCATACGACTAATTGTCACTCTCCCAACTATACTTGTGGCCCGATTGACTCGGACTCTAATATTAAAACTCATTATCTTGTTGATAAAACCGTTATAATTTTATTAAATTAGTCAGGATTGAAACCAAAAAATGCATACCGACTGCCTGGTACAAGGATAATAGGCCTGCGCCGTACCATTAAGGCGTGTTTCCACGTGCGCGTATTTGCGTATATGCGTAAAAAATTAGGTAGGCTATCGGTATGTTTCCATGTGCGCTTATATACGTATATGCGTGAACTGGCAGACATATTTGTACAGTGGATCGAGCAGGCCTTCCACAAAAAGATGGTGAATTAACGTCATTTTTTACTCCAACTCGCTCAGTTCACGCAGACCCTATGCGTGAAAATCGCATATACACTGACGGACACATGGAAACACTCCATTACAATCTCATATGAGCGATTTTTCACGCATATACACATATATGATATAAAAGATATTTTAAGAAGTATAAAGGAATATAATACGTACACAAAGTATTCTTCACGCACCAATATTAACATGATGAAAACAGTTTTAAATATATAGCCCGAACCAGTAGCCTTCTGGCCCAACTTGCAAAGATTTGCTTTAGTACATTTACAATAGTTTCCACTAGTTTTACAATTAAGTCATGAAAACACAAGCATTGGTATACTTACTTCAAATTACCTGAATAAAAAGAGGGAATGTGAAATAACGTCGAATAAGTGACCCCGAAAGCGCGATTTGCCTTGGGTACCAAGCAGATGACAGATATGCCCGCGTGGTGCTGCCCGCTAGCTTTTGTATAACGTTCTATAGCAAATGTTGTATAGTAGAGTGCTACCATGTTCAGGCTATCCGGACTCAATTTAGCTATTCAGAGGGAATTCCATCCGGAGGTTAATTTTGGTCACCACAATGCGCTGCAAATTGAAATTTTCATTGATTGAATTTTATTCACACCTCATAGTCATATGATACAATAGAATGACGTAGATGAATAAATATTGTTGAAATGAATCAATAATTGATGCCCAAAAACCGCACAATGGAAAATTCTACCATTGGCGACCAAGCGTAATATTCATTGGGGGGGTGGGGGGTGAATAGAAGACATACATATTTATATATATGTATAAATATACATGTAATATATATATATATATATATATATATATATATATATATATATATATATATATATATATACATACACACAGTTGTATAAAGTCATCATTTGATGAATACATATATATACGCACTTATAGGGTTGATATTGGGAGTGTTAGTCTATTACAGTCCTGTACAGGAGAATATACTAACTGTACTGAGAAATACTGGTACTCCTTATGTTTTTCCATTATATTATTGGAGGGGGGGGGGGGCGGGGGGTTCGCCGCCTTTGTTTAACTTATTATCTTTTTAAAAATAAGTCCCTGAGTAAAACTTTATAAAAATTTAAAATTTAAATTAAACCAGAATGAATGTTGATCACCTTGGGTCCATACTTCAAATAAGTTCAAAAGTCACTAGCACCAAGGTGTACTATATCTTGATTGCTAGGGCCTATAAAAATGAATTAAAAGCAGGACTGAGAGTATTTTTATATATATGTATAATGTACGTACCATTTGCTTTCAACTTCATTTGCAAATTGTGTTGGGAGGCTTTGTAAATGTTTCAGTTTACTAATAAAAAATATAAAATTTTCGTTTTATTTTTCAAGTTTGATCCCCTATGCTCACATATATGATAAACTCATTATCTTTATATAGATGGCGCCACTTGTTACTTCCCTGTGTCCGGCGGTGTTTGCAATGGACACCAGAGGGCGTTACATCGTTGACGTGCACCTGAGTTGACTTCGGACCTGGATGTTAAACCAAGTGAGCAGTCATGACAGACAGGAAATATGACATTGTGATTTTTGGAGCTACTGGTTTCACCGGCCAGTATGTCGTGGAGGAGGTGGCACGCACGGCAGAAGAAGAAAAAGACCTGACATGGGCGGTGGCCGGAAGAAATATGTCAAAGCTACAGCAATGTCTGAGCCAGGCCTCCAAACATACCGGTAACTCAATATAAATATAAAGTTTGACACTTGCACTTGACCATTAACTGTATAACTTACAATAGGGACAGCGACCGTTACACTGCAAGGTCCTACGTTAGGTCCTTAATCAACGGTACATTTTGCAAATGTAATGAATCGCTATTTATACAGGTTAGCCTAAAAATGTAAAAAAAAAAATGTTTTTAATGTTAATTATACAGTAATCAGTCATAGTTCATTGCCTTAAATATTAGGGTTTAATCATTGATTTCATATGTAGAACAATGCTGATGTTATTAAAATGAATTGTCATTTTATTGAGTGCGCATGATTTGAAGCACAGGAGCTTGACGTGTAACCAGGAAATATCTTTGGAAGTTTCTCCTAGTGATTGTGACATGGATCACAGTCATAGCAAATGATGACAGTATATATGCTTTTCATAAAATCACATAATATTATGTCATCATTTATAATACATGGTAATAATTTGAATTTTATTGAACTACCAAATTAAATACCTTATGATTTCCTGTACATATGTTTTGATTGTTTTATTGGAATTTAATAATGAATGCCTATTAACATAAACCAGGAAATTTTTTAAAGTTCTTTCATTTTGACTTAACAGCAGGACATATTTCAACAGGTCTAAACATATACACCATATTTCCACAATATTTTATATATAATTCTGTTGGACTGTTTTCTCACTTCCTGATTATTTTATCCCAAATAGTCTGCAAGAAGTTTTGGTCTCTCTCTAGTCAATTAGCCCTCTCCCTTATTCCATCACTGCACTCTATTTTTGGAAGGGCTATATCAGTTAATGAAAATATCACCAAATTTCAATTGGCACCCTATGCAGAATAGGTCACAGTTTTATTCCTTTACAAAATATGAAATTGATTACAGTTGATGCTAGACTGAATAATCTACATTAATCAATCCAACTGGACCATACATGCATAAAACTGCCTGGCCTGACAAGTGCCTTGGTTTATTATATCATTCCTCATCCTAGGTACAAATTGTGATAAGCGATAAAATGAGGAACAGTGAGGGGAATGGTTGGACAGAACTGTTCACATACGTTTGGGAAGAGGACTGTTGGGAACAGAACAAAGTGAAAGAACTGACAGAACTGTTCATATATGTTTGGGCACCTACTGTGGTTGACCTAATACTGCAGGGCTGAAATTTCGCGATTTTCTCCCATTTTTAGCAAACCTGTGAGCTTATGCGATGGTGCGGCGTCATCCGTCGTGTCGTACGTCTTGCATCATGCATCATCTGTACGTTAACCAAAGCTATCTCAAAAACGGCAGAAGCTATTACAACCAAATTTTTTGCAAATAATCAGTCATCTGAAAAACTCAATCGGATTTTGTTTATTTTTTTCTAACTGCATTTTCTTAGATTTTACAGGGAAAAAGCTAAAAAAGCTTTAAAAATCTTCTTCTCCCAAAATGTCCAGCCAAATTGTCCAATATTTCACAGAAATGATCCCTGGAACAATCTTTCTCAAGTTTGATTGAATAGTTCCAGTTCAGAGATTTTGGCCGAGTTACAGGAGGTTGAACTTAGTCATCTGTCCAAAAAAGCACACTAAAATTAAAATCTCAGAAACGGCTAGAGCTATAATCACCAAATTTTATACCAATGTTTGCCACATGTGTCATATCTGAAATTGAGGTATTGGTGGTGCAACCTACATTGATGGGTTTTTTACAAGCAAAATTGTAATTTTAAACTCTTCTAGCTTATACACTGATTTATGATGAAACTGTTTAGCTTATTGGTTTAAACTTTACAAGAATTATTCTATGGTAGGGTTCTGCAAGTTTTATAAGAATAGATTTTGTAAATACAGCTTTTAAAAAACATTGTAGCCAATTGAAAAAGGCTTTCTGTATTTGAAAACAGATTTGACAACATGCTGAGTTTCAGCAGACAAGTCAAGAGGTCGCTCAGTACAAACAGGTGGGGTCAAGACATCACCATGGCAACCAACCTGGCTCTGGCAGGTGTCTAGACAATGTGTCTAGACGTCTAGACACAGCATCTAGACACAATGTCTAGATGCAGAATTCCCAGATTATTGGAACTATCTTTCAACTGTTTGAAAAAACTTGGTTTGCATTTTAAGCGAATCTGGTTTAACATCAGGTCCTATGTGAACTGCTGCACCCTCATTTTTGGTTGACCTCTGACCTTTCCTCGCTGCCCAGCGTCCATTTGTGCGTCTGTTTCCACACATAAACCCACATATCTCGAGAACCGTTTGACCGATCAGGCTAAAAATTTTTCACAAATGTAGCCCTTTGATAGTTTTATAACATACACTAAAAATAGTGGCGCCACCTGCAACTTATTTTGCACAGCGTCCATCTGTTCATCTGCCTGGGGATAAAATCACTCATATCTCAGCAGTGGTTTGACTTTTCCACCTGAAATTTTGCAGGTTTATGCATCCTGGACATCTTTCTCGATTTTATGACAGGTGGCGCCACCTACATTCAGGTTTACTCTGCAATCATCCCAAGTTCATATCTTGGTAACCGTTTGACCGATTGGGCCAAAATTTTGCATGTGTATAGATCTCACATAGCTCTTCCACAGAGGCAAAACTGATGGCGCCACCTGCAACCATTTATGCACAGTGTCCATTTGTTCATCTGCCATGTGATAAAATCACTCATATCTTAGCAGTGGTTAGACTTATCCACCTGAAATTTTGCAGGTTAATGCATCCTGGACAGCTTTCTCAATTTTATGACAGGTGGCGCCACCTACATTCACGTTTACTCTGCAGACATCATAGCTCATATCTTGGGAACCGTTTGACCGATTGGGCCAAAATTTTGCTTGTGTATAGATCTCACATAGCTCTTCATCATAAGCAAAACTGGTGGTGCCACCTGCAACCACTTATGCACAGCGTCCATCTGTTCATCTGCCTTGGGATAAAATCACTCGTATTTCAGCAGTGGTTTGACTTATCCACCTGAAGTTTTTGCAGGTTTATACATCCTGGACAATTTTCTCGATTTTATGACAGGTGGCACCACCTACATTCATGTTTACGCTGCTGACATCCAAGCTAATATGCAACACACCTCACTCTATTCCCCTTACCACTTAATCCAATGCCTCACTTCACCCGTCCCACTTTGATTTCTGCGGATACACATAGTCGCTTGTTGACTACCAATATTCTAGTTTTAAAATGTCCTAGTCTGAAACTTGCATGTCCGAAACGTCCATTTAGCTAAAATCATAATGACTAATGCTACGGTCACAAATCACTAAATGCCGCCTGCCGGCGTGGTAACTGCAAGTTTTCACTAAAATTCGTCAGGTGGCAGCTCGGTGGCAGGCACAATCGGCAGGCGGCATTTTAGACGCCGCTGGGAAGCTGCTGAAATTTTAAGAAAAAGTTAAAATTCTGTCTGCCACCGGCCGATTTTTTCCAATTATGCCAGTCCTCAGGTTGCCGGCCAGGCGCATTTCGAAGTCACGCGGTGGCTATCAAGCGTCAGGCGGGCAGCAGCGCGATTTATATTTGGTTGTGGGGCTCGAGGTCCTTCAAACTTCGGCCGGCGTTCGGTAGGATCTAACTGCCACTCTCTAGCATCCGGCCTGCTGCTGTTATGCTACCGACATGCCACAGTACGATTTCAAAATATCTGCCGGTGGCAGGGCGGAGATTGAAAGGCAGCTTGGAGGCGGCTGTCGGTGTTGGTAGGTGGCAGGACGGCGATCTGCTGAGTGCAGACTCCCGGGCCCCTGAATATAAATCTCTTGTCGTCTCTGCTGCTGCTGCTGGGTTCTCGCTGGGGCTGGGGCTCTGGTCTCTTGCGCTTTGGGGCTGGCGCCTTGTCCTTTCCTTTGCCTTGAGGGGGCATCTTGTTGGAAGGAAATGGTTGATAATAATGGTTGATGGAAAATGGTTGATAATAAATGGTTGATGGTACACTTTGTAGTGATACGAGAGCACTCTAGGTTTATTTATCCAACCGGGAACCAGACTGCCGCCGTCAGATTATCGGGTGGGCGCCGGCCGGTGGCAGTTAGAACGCCCGATTGTTTTCCGGTGCACAGGCGCTTGAATTGCTATTTGTGTTAATCTTGGTTTAAAAAGTGTTCAATTTACCTTGACAACAATCCCTACCGTTTAATGAGCTTTAAACCATGTTATATCGTTTGCCGATACTTGTTTATATAATAGATACACAAGGCCGGCATCCAAGTCTGCGGACGAGTCTGTATCCATTAAGCGACGAACAGACAGATTTATCCCAGATAACTATTTCCATCATTATCAACCAATCAGGTGTTAGGTTCCAGGGGGGAATCCTTACTGCTGACCAAGATACATGGGGATTTCCTAGTTTGGGGTAACAGCTGCTTAATGGATGCAGACTAGTTACAATTAAGAGCTCATTACATGTGGTACACTGTGTGTATTGGAATTGTTGATGCTTTTATAGAAAGAAGAACTGGCCATTTAACCACTGTAAGTTTCTTCCCTCGAAAATCTTTGAAATATTTGGGAATTTCAATTGATTTCTTGTATTATCACCTACCCGTCCGCAGACTTGGATGCCGGCCTTGTGTATCTATTATATAAACAAGTACCGGCAAATGATATAACATGGTTTAAATCTCATTAAACGGTAGGGGATTGTTGTTAAGGTAAATTGAACACTATTTAAACCAAGATCAACACAAATAGCGATTCAAGCGCCTGTGGCCGGTCGCAGGTGTAAATGGCCGGTGTCCGCCAGGTCACCGGGAGGTGGCAGGTAAAATCTGACGGCTTCCAGCCTGTCGCCCAACTGCCACCGGCCAACACCCTGATGACGTCACACACACCCTCAAACTTAGACACTGCCTTGGGCCGCCCGGAGCGCATCAGGCGGCCTTTTACTTGCAGTTATTTATGACCACTCGCACTGATTTGCAAAAAATCGGCCGGCGGCATGTAACTTTAAGAATCCCCCGATGTCTTAAAATCGGCAGGCGGCAGTTTCACATTGTGACCGTAGCATTAGGTAGATATGCAGGACTTAAGAGGATCAATATTAAATTTTAAAAATAAACCTCCATTCATACTCCCAAACTTTGCACAGGTTCTCATTAGGCCTGTAGGCCTTGTTTATGTTTTGCAAGAGTTTTATTTTTACGTGATTTCACTGGAACCTATAACAAATCTTTGGTAAAGCCATACCTCTGTGTATTATAAAATCAGAATAAGTCATGAGTTTGTGATATTCTTCTTGTATAACAATGGATCCGTACACACAGCACAGGTAGTTAAGTTCACATTTAAGGGAACGTTTTCCCTATACCTGCATGGATGTAACTTATTATAACTTTTCTCACTGATCTAACCTATTCCCATACAAATAATGGCTACACTAAATAAGAACGACATACTCAATTGGCCAATTATTCAAGTGAGGGTTTCATTTTTGCGATTATTTCCCATTAGTGAATACAGTATTCCTTGTGCAACATGAAGATGCCGTATAACCCCTACATATTACCATTAATACAGAAGCTTAGATGCCATTGGGACTTAAATTACTGTCAATAATTAGTATGAATGAAATAATTGGCACTTGCTGTAAATAATATGAGATATTGCTTCCTTACCATGCGGGTCTTAGAATCTTATGGTTGTTTCAGCCAACAGGAATCTGGCACAGTTGAAAACACTGCGATGAATGATGGGAAGGACTTTTATGAAAATGAGAGTCTATCCTGGGAAGTGGGCTGATAATGCAGGGAGAGGTTCATTTGCATAGATTCTCCACCTAATTTGTATGGAATTTCCACTAGGTCTGTCAAACAAACCATGAAGTTGACTCTCACGGTACCAAGCTGTAGCGCTTACACCACTGATGGTGAATCAAGGGGTACAAACTGTAGCTAGCGTCATCCATGTCTGTAATGTTTTACAGGAAAAGATCTGGAGGATGTGCCTATAGTGATTGCTGATGTCAAGTCTGAGCAGTCTCTTCTAGAAATGGCCAAGCAGGCTCATATTGTGCTGAACTGTGTAGGACCAGTATGTACTTAATATTTCTACACACATGTAAGACATAATATCATTGTGAAGGAAGTCTCAGATTCTCATGATTTAAACTTTATTTTTAGGATTTGCATCAAGCACTCATATGAGGCAAAGACTTTTTTGCAGTTGTAACAGCTGCGGCAAGATTTGCTTGTTAAATTCTCGTGTATGACGGGACATATTATGCTATACTCGCGGTCCGTCTGTGAACTTTTAGCATTGCTGTGATAATTTACCAGCGTTTTCATGAATTTTCAGTAAACTCCCCATAATAACTTAACAAAAAATTGATCTTGCCTGAGTTGGATTATGGGCAAAATCCATGCATAGTTAATGAGGTCAGATTTCACAAGATATGCAATTGGCGTATTAATTATGCACCAGTTGCAGTGCCCTTTGTTTTTGATTTGAGAGAACATATCCTGGAAACAAGTGTTATAAATGGATTAACATCTATGTAAAGGAACATGAAATTTGTACATTGTACTTATGATAGATAATTGTAAAGTTTATTGGACCACTTAATAAATTGATAACAGATAACAAGAGTTTGTGATAAGGTTGTTGTACTGGTCTTTATTTTTAGTACCGTTTTTATGGTGAGCAAGTGGTCAGAGCTTGTATTGAAGGAGGGGCTCATCACCTTGACATAAGTGGAGAACCTCAGGTAAATATATAGCAGTGGAATATTTATATTCCCTTTCAAGTTGACAGTATTTCTTAATATATCCCTAGATACAAGCCTTAATGTAAGTTAAGATTATTTAGAATCATAAATTGGAAAGTCTTCCTGGTACACTTTTATGTCCATAAAATATTCTAAGAATCTTATATTCAAACTCCCACCACAACATTTTAAAACAGACCCATAAGTGTCCAGCAGCCATGCAACCCTTTTAAAATTGAGTGAGTGTGCAAAGGATAGTTTGAAACTTTACTGACAAAATAAGTTGCATTTCAAAGAAAACCTGATAATGTTAAAAATTTACAATCTATATACCAAGTCCACTGCTGAAGACTGATCATGCAGTCTCATATACGGTATACACAGTTTGTCTAAAACTGAAGCACAAATTTCGCTTTTTTATATCATCAGTAAAAAGTGATTTCTCTCTGTAAAAAAGCCTACTTTTATATATAATTTATTTTTGAATTAATTATCTAAAAAATTGAAATATAATTAATTTCCGGACTTAGAGAAGATGCAGCTGTTGTATGATGGGAAGGCAAGGGAAGCTGGCGTGTATGCGATTGGGGCCTGTGGCTGGGACAGCATTCCAGCCGACATGGGGACCACTTTCACCAGAGACAATTTTGATGGTATGGCAAGCTAAAGTTTTAACAGGAATATGCAAAAATATAGACCATTTTTCCATTGAGCTGAAACTGGTGTAAATTTTTACTTTAACACAGTCTAATACGCATGACCATAATGATAACACCCTACACGAGTCAAATTAGAAAAAAAAGATCACAAATGGAATATGTGATGCCTTTAAATAATATTTTTTTTTTTTTTTTTTTTTTTTTTTTACACATTTATTCTCATAAAACAAAGAAATACAGCAAATACAAATTACAAGACAATTACAAAGACACAACACACATATACAAAGACGTGTTGTTTACATGTAATTTTACAAACATAACATATTCTGTGGTCGGTTCTGTGTTCCGACACAGAAGATATTATAAAGATAAACAACATGAATGCATAAACAAGAACAGACACCATTTACCCTTGGCCATGATAATACTTATATAAGAAAATCTCAGTCAGAAATTTTCAAAACATCAACTAATTTACCCCATTTCTTTAAATGATTATAAAATATTCCTTTGCTATTTGCAATGTAACTCTCAACCCTTTCTGTATCTCTTAACCTGCTTTTAAACACTGCAAACAAGGAAGAACTATTTTCCTCTCTTTGCTTGTAGAGGACATATTTATACAGTAACAGAATCTGATTTTACAGCCTGTTTTTATCATCAACTGGTATGATACCATACAATATTTCCATAAGTGATATGGCTGGGAGATATAATTCATAATCTTGCAACCTTGCCTTTATTTTGAAATAAAAATTCCTACTGACCATACATTCAAAAAATAAATGTACAATATTTTCGTGATCATTGAAACAAAATGAACATCGAGAAGTTTCTTTTATCTTCCATTTAAACAGCTGCTCATTCAGAGGTATATAATTGTGCAATATCTTATACTGAAATTCTCTAAGGTATGTATCTAAACTTATTTTATATATAGCTAGATATGCATTTTCCCATCTAATTTCAATATTATTCTCACTGTTTATAATATTCCACCTTTCTTGGGCTGTGGGCTTTTCCCATATATTTTCTACAAGTGTATCATATATCATACGGGATTTCAGACTATTCAGTGTCGCTTGTCCTCCAATAGTTAAGATTGTTTCCATATTTGAATAGTTTTTTTCAACCTTATGATTTAGAATACATTTTTTCCACTGTTTCGGAATAACTTGTCTCAGTGACATACAATACATGTAATCTATAAATTTAACATCAATATGACCTTGCTTAATGGCATTCCAGGTCTTCCAGGTTCCTTTTTCATCAATCATGTCTTGAATATAATATAAACCCATGCTATGCAACTGTTTATTATACACTGCTTTTGAGTTAATCTTTATATATTTGTTGTTCCACAGGCACTGATATATAACATCATCTGGTTTGTTAGGTTCCACAGATACATAAGACGACCATTCTTCAAAACATTTTCTATAAAACTTTGGCAACCTATTTGGCAGTACTGTGACATCAAAATTACTTCCCATGCATGTTAAACCTCCTATATTCTTTAGTTTATAATTTAATATCTCCTTGATTACCGAACTTTTAGGTTCAATGAGGCGCTTTGCCCACATTACTCTCTGTGTCTTAATTTTACAGGCAACATCAGGTATGTTTATTCCTCCATTTTCAATTTTTCCAATGACTGTTTTGTATTTTACCTTGGGCTTTTTAGCTCTCCAGATGAAATCACAAAGAAGTCTCTTTATGGATAACACAGTATTTTTTGGTGGTATTAAAACATTTGTAACATAATATATTTTTTAAATGAGCAATGAACGTACAACTTCTGCTCTGCCATATAATGTGAGGTTTCTACATTTCCATAATGATAATGTAGATTGTAAACTATTTTCAACTCTCTTAAAATTTTCTTTATGTACAATATCTTTATTATATGAAAACCAGATTCCAAGTATTTTCATACATGATTTTGTCAAGTCTATCCACCTTAAATTATACACATCCTTCACAAATTTCTTTTTTGATCCAATATATGCAGCCTCAGATTTTGCTAGATTTAACTTAAGTGATGAAAAATATTCAAAATGTTTGATAACAGAAAGAACCTTGTCCAATGAATCAGTGTTTTTAACAAATATAGTAGTATCATCTGCAAACATGCACATTTTCACCATAGTATTTCCAATTTGAATTCCATGAATATTTCTATCATTTCTAATCATTATTGCCAATATTTCTATAGCCATTATGAACAAATATGGAGCCAGAGGGTCTCCCTGCCGGGTTCCTCTATCTAAGTTGAAATAACCAGTTGTATAACCATTGTTTAAAACTGAACTTTGCATATCATGGTGTAAAATATTGACCCACCTAATAAAATTATTATCAAAACCAAAATATTTCAATGTTGCAAATAAAAAGTCATGTTCTACACTGTCAAAGGCAGCTTCAAGGTCTGCTGCAAATATAATTCCAGGCTTGTTTTCCACATCAGTATAGTGTAAAACATCCCATATTAGTCTGATAGTTTCTCCTATATATCTCCCTTTGACAAAAGCATACTGATCCGGCTTTATTATATCTGAAAGATGTTTTTCTATTCTCATAACTAAAACTTTACTCAGTAACTTAACATCGACATTAAGTAAACTGATAGGTCTCCAGGCATTTAAATGCTTTAAATCCTTACCTGGTTTAGGTATTAGTTTCACAAGTGCTTGTTTCTGAGAAGTTGTTAGTGAACCAGTATCAAATCTTTCATTCAAACAATCAGTAAGACATTGTCCCAGTTCACTAAATAATGCTATGTAAAACTCTTTTGTCAGCCCATCATTTCCAGGTGTTTTATTATTTTTCATTCCCTTTAAACATGAAAACACTTCAGTTTTTGTAATAAGCTTGCCACATGTCTGTGTCTCTGTCTGTTTTAATTTGCTTTCAAACACAGGGAGATTCTGAAAAAGGTGTGTCACCTCTGATTTGTTACTCACTGATTTCTTCTTATACTTTTCTATAAAGGATTCCCTAATACATCTCATAATTTCTGTGTGATTTGCTATATCTCTTCCCTTATATGACAATATGCGTATTGTAGACCTATTTTTATTACGTTTTTCCAGGTTATCCTTAATATTTTGTACCCCTTTCACCTTCTTGTAACCACTGTGCCCTAGATCTAACAATAATGCCTCTGGTAACATTATCATAGTATTCTTGCAGTTTTTGTTTTAATTCACAATATAACTCCTGTGATTCAGGATTCCCTTCACTCTGTATAGCCCCTTCCATTTCAGAAACCTTCATTTCCAAGTTTACACCATATTCTTTACGATTTTTAGCTTTAGCTTTACTGTATTTGATGGTGTATTCCCTTATCTTATATTTCAAATTCCCATATACCTTGGGCTGTTATCGTATTTACCTCTTCTTTCCATTCATTTATTTTACTTTTCACATTTTTTATATAATCTGTGTCATTTAGCAAATCATTATTCATACACCAGTGTGCAGGTCCCGATTTTGTTTCTTTCGCTATATCAACTTTCAGCACCACTGCTGAATGGTCTGTGTTAACACTTGGTATAATTTCACAACTTGAAACATAACATAGTAGGGTATCTGACACCAAAAAATAATCAAGTCTCCTCTGAATAAAGGGTGTGGTTGAGCGCCAAGTATAAGCTTTTAGTGAATCATGTTTTATACGCCATACATCACACAGATTTAATGCTTCCATTATATTAACAATCTTATTAACTGAATTATGTTTAACACTTAACCTTCCTCCATCAGCATCTTGTTCAGTGAGGTGTACATTAAAATCTCCTCCCCATATAACTTCCACGTATGAATCCCTGAGAATTTTATCTATTTGCTGAGAGACAGTTTCGTAAAATTTAATTTGTTGACTTTCAAAATTTGGTGCATACGTGTTTACCAGGATACAGTGCAACCCTTCAATTTCACATTCCACTATAATATATCTACCTTTATCATCTATAGTTTTACTAAGCTCCTTGAAATCAACATTTTTTCCAATAAGAATACATACTCCGCATGACTTTGTATTACCAAAAGAAAGATACATTTCACCTCGCCAATGTTTTGACCAAACATTTTCATCTTGTTTTACACAATGACACTCTTGTTTTTAACAGACTCCTTTATGTGACTGATGTTTCACCATCCAATTGAAAATTTGTCTTCTTTTTACATAATTCCTTAGTCCTCGTACATTTAGTGAGAGGATTTGAAATGTAAACTTATTTACCATAAGTTGTATAAACAATATATAAGTATTAACACTCAAAATAACAGGGGTTTTCTTGTCATTATAACATATTGTTTTCATTCTCTTTACAATCCATAAGTAAAATATCATAAGTATTATACCTGTATATTCAAAGTCACTGGCCTTCAAATTAACACATATACAAATTGGACACATATAATTCATTACAGATATCAGGTCATTTAAGGCCTGGCAGTATACATATATAAAAAATAACATGGACCATCACTCCGCTTTTGGTAAATCTGTCAAAGGTTCACCATATCTTACTGTATGAATGTTTCCCTCCATATCTTTAACAAATATTTTGCCATCCCAAGTCAATGCATCTGTTACTCTGGCATCATTTCTCACTCTATTGTACAATTCATGTAACTCTCTACACAAATCATCTACTATTACTATCCCAGTGTTTTTTAATTGCCTTCTCTCTTTCATCACTAATATTTTAACATCCCGTCTGACAAACTTCACAATGATTGCCCTGGGTTTACTATCATGTTTGTTTCTGTTATACTTTCCAGCACCGTGAGCAGCATCAATATCTTTGGGATCAACTTCAAACCCAAGTTTTTCTCTACACAGCTTTTGTACTGTTTCTGAACAGTTTTCACCCCCTTTATGCCCATGACCCCTTTCCTGAACACCAAATATTCTTATGTTTGATTTTCTTGAGTACTGCTCAAGTTCAATGGTTTTTTTCATTGCCTCTTTAATCTCACTGTTTGATTTACCATTTTGCTCTTCAAGCTCACTCATTTTACCATTTAGTTTTTCTATATCAGTTTTTAATTGTTTATTCTCTGTCTCTAGGGTTAATAGCTTTGCTTCCAATAATTCCACTGTTTTTTCATACTTTTGTGTAATTTTTCTGACCAGTTTTGTCTCCAAATCATCTAACATCTTTCTCAAGGCTTCTTTAGTGATACCTGCCATTTCTCCTGTTTTTGACTTTATTTAAGTTTGAACTGAATGGAATTTTTTATTCTGAGGACTAACTGGAGAGTTTGAAGAGGAACTTGATAATTCTGCTCTCTGTCTTTTTGGATTGCCACTCATTACAAATAACAAGCACAGAACATTGAAGAGTGAATATTGTTACATTGTCAACTGCCAGGCATTCAGCTCAGCTTAGCTACACATTATAATGGCACAAACAAAGTTTAAACCTGTTGACCCGAATGTCGAGAGACCTGGTGCACATGGTCGACTGACCAGTGTGAAAAGACTCAAATGATTATGTAACAGTTACTATGGTTCAAATGACAAAAGGTAGCTTGAACTGATAAACAAAATTCCAAATTTATAATTAAAAGAAAAAGTACTTCCCTTTTTGTTGTACTTTCTAGGTATTCCAAATCTCTGAGTAGTTATCTGGTTTTCTACCACTTTTCAATCATCTACATGAAATATTTATCTACCAAAATCCACTTTCTTTGGGAGAGCAACAAATGTGTGTCTGCTCCCTTCCTTGCACCAAGCCTCTCTCACCTTTTAATAATATAACACAACACACAACAACATAATAAAACAACATCTATGTTCAACTTCTTAGTTGCATGTTAGTGAACTTTGTTGCACTTTAATGTTTAAGTTGAAGTCGCTGACATAGCAAATTCAATTTATAGGCTCACTAGCCATAATACAAGCCTACTCATAATTTGACTTGAGTATTTCACTAGAGTTACCTGGACCAAGAACTTTAGTACTCTTTCTGCATTAACTGATTGATTCCATATCATGCAGAACCTTTTGTCTGATCTTTTGTTCAATAAATACTTCATACAAATCACCAAAGTAATCGCCCTTTGACCTCATGCTTGCACCAGTCAGTTGCTTGTGTACTTTCAATTCAGTGTGTATGATTTGTATCCCTGATGTAAGTAGTATAATTTATCAACAGTTCTCTGATAATGCACAGTCATATTATTAAAATCTTGTCTTTTTAGAATGCATCCAATGCCTTTTTCCCTCCAAATGATTATGGTCTATAGGCCTAATGATTATGGCTGGTAATTAGCATATATGTAAAATGATTATTTTCCTCTGACAGTACATTGACTATCAAGTATGATATTTCCTTTTCCATCAGTAGCGGTATAGATTATTCAGATCATCTTTGTACTATCAAGTCTGTGGCTACCAGGGTTGGGTTTTAGGCTGCCCAATACCTGTTTTCGGCAGGGCAGAGCCTAAAACCTGCCTTTAACTGCCTAAAATAGGTTATAACCTGCCTAAAACTGCCTTTAACTGCCTAAAACCTTATTTACCCTTACCTATGACTTTTAGTTTAACTATGTTTTATTGTTAAACATCTAAATGCATTAAAGAAATATGCTCAACAAATTAAAATTGAGGATCACTTTATTCAAACTAAACAAATTAAACCATGACACAAAAAAAGCAACAAATGAATTCAACAATACTTCAGGGATTTCCTTATGAACACAGTTCTCCGACTCTCCTACCTCCATTACTGCCAATTTATAAAAGAATGCTCTTACTTTAAGCTTATAACCAGATACTTTTATTGGCTTTTTGATCACAAGGGATTAAATTTTGTGATAGATGGAAAAGAAGTTTTCCTGGATTTAAATGTTGTTCCATTTACACTGATGAATAGTTCTTTATACTGTTTTTCACTAACATAACATCTATATTTTGTATGCCTGTAGCTTCAGTGGCAAAAAGCATTGGATTGGTTTTATAAATTATTACATATCTTTTATGCTAGCCATAAACTAAAAATATGATAATATCCTTTACATTATCTGATAATGAACAAGAATTTCCACTATTTGTTTATTCCCTTAGCTAGGTCATCCCTTGTCAAATTTTAAGATTTTGTGCACATACTTATCTTCTATATAATGATGGATATACTCTGTTAATTGTATGATGAGATTGTGAAAATGGAACCCTCATTAAACACTATAATTAGTATAAAACTGAAAATGTGAAAATATATTGCAATGAATATGTTGCAAACCACAGAATATTCATAATTAATTAGGGGCTGTGTTAAACCTGAAGGCCTGAGGGGCACAGACTGCGTCACTCAGTAAAAAGTTTGCTCAAGAACAGTCTTCAGGGCAAGGGCTTTGATTGCATCCTCCTAGTCATGTATGAAAGTTTACATGAACATCTACTAGGACACAGCAGTAGGACTTAAGACCATTGGGTCTTATGACCCCATCACCCTGATAAATTGTAATTAACTTGTCTAATCAAGCATGTCCTCCCCTCTGATAGTGATACCCTGTCTTACAAGGGCAAACTGGAGGCTGTATTACATCATTCCAGGTAGCTGGGCACTCATCAGGAAACCCAAAAGGTCCTGATAATGTCATTACCTTGGCCAATAAAACTATGTGCCACACAAACATGGTCTCATGCTCCAGACACCTATACCGGCTCTTTGAAGACTGCATGGTGCCAGCCAACAGGAAATCATGCATTTCTAATACTTGATAGCTTCCAGAAGCCCAGCAAAGCCTTGTGACTGCATCACCCCAGCCAGTATGGTAGTTTTACAAATATTTAAGTAAAAAATGTAAACAAATATAGGTTTTGGGCACTTTTGGTGCCTAAAACCTGCCTAAAACCTGTTTTAGGCGGGGCAGTTTTAACCAGGTTATAACCTATGGTTAAAACCTTCATGCCTAAAACTTGCCAACCCTGGTGGCTACACTTTCAAAGACCTTGATTCAGTGAGCTGCTGTGGTGACTGTTTCATAAATCATGGAAAAGGCAAATGAACTAACCAAATGACTCGCATACTCTATTTCTGCATGGACATCTGGTGGGATGTTTCAATAAAATGTTAAAAGTAGCTGGCATGAAGAATCTTGTCAGTAAAATAAAGCCATATAAGCCTGTGCTGTGTCTTATTTATCCTGTTCAGACCACATGTGAATAGTACAGATATATTGTTTGTATATTGTTCGTAAGATTTAATTGGCAGTTGTGATTTCAGCCTAAAAATTTTGCAAGCTTTGTTATTCATGAAAAAGTATGCTGAATTACTTTTATGTAAAAGTGTAGCCACAGACTGAATAGTATGAAAGTGATTCAGATGATTGCTAAAACTATTCAGTTGGTTAACAAGGATCAGTCAAGGATCCTGGAATAAGGTTTCTATAGGACTGGATGCAAAATATCTGGTAATTTTGTCAGAATCATGGTCATAGTCTTCCCTGAATAATTACATCAGTATAGAGCATTTCTGAGTCAATTACATTTCTTATTTTGACTGAGTATTAAAAAAAAAGGGATTTCAATTTGCAAGTGTTTATTACATTAGCTAATTCTGCTTTAATTTACAGGTGACATGAATGCTGTAGAGAGCTATGTTGAAGTCCATTCTGGGCCAAAGGTTAGACTTCTTTCACACCTGCCTTGATAAGGTCATATCTGCAAATAGCTTTATAAGTAACAGGTAGTGAGATCTAGCAGCAGAAGCGTGAAACTATAATTTTAAGGTTGTAACACCTAACCATTCTAATCAAAGTCAGGATGTTAGAAGTATGCAGTGGGGCAATTTATATTAATTTATTGCATTTATGATATGAAATATATTACAATAAAATATATGTCATATAAATACTCATATTTAGTCTTTTGTGGAATTTACATTTGAACAAATGGCTACCCTAAATGTAGCAATTCAAACACTGCATCATGGATGAAATGTTTTAAAATTTAAATCCAATATCACTATTAAAAACTTGAAAAAGTAGAAAAAGTAACAACTAATTATGTAGGAGGAATTTTCTGATATAAATCAAGACAAATTTAATTTTAATGCACTGGTAGTTCACAGGATGTAGCATTTTCTCATTATATGAGTCAAAGGTTTGGTTTTTGTAGTTTCAAGAAGACATAATAACATTTAACTATAGAAGACAATTTTTCTAAGCAATGATTGAAGAGAACTGGCTGAATTAATTACAGACCTGTAAGAAAAACATCTGTGTCCAAACACCAAATATTAATCATTTTGTGGCAAATTTTGACTTGTATACATAGAATTTATTTTCTGTAATATTTGTAATGTTACTGAAGAAGTGCTGTTTCATAGGACACAGTTTTCAAGCATGATGTATTCTAAAGTATTACTTGTAATGAATGTGGGTACTATGCAGACAATAGTTTCTATGAAAACTTTCTACTTAGATGTCACTGTGGCTGGTGAGATGACCATGCAGATTGTGTATGACAGTTTATATATTAATATGTTATGTCTTATTATATACTTATATATAGTATAAGTGCTCAGAATTGTGGAGATGATTTATGTGAGCTTATGAACATATGCAAGGTAGATGATTAATGAAGTTGGATCCTTCATGCTGATGATCTGATTGTGCACAACTCTTATTATTCATGATGAAAATGGTTTAGGTAGACTTTCTACAAGTTAATTTCGAAGAATTTATTAAAGTAAAACATGTTACTAAAGATTATCTTGGTTTTTTAGAAGGTAATAAGTTTGTTGATTGTTTTAGGGAGGAGGAGGGCACTTTGCTACCTTTCAGTCGGCCATTCATGGGTTTGCCCATGCTCACGAGTTAATAGCACTGAGGAAACAGCTCTCTGCTGTTAAAGTTCCAAAGAGCAAGTTCCGGCCACCTAAAAGGTAGCTACTGTGGTAGGATGTTAGACCAACAGCAGCAGACCCAGATGGTTCTATCAAATATTTAAAGAAATTCTAACCGGAAAAACAAGGAGTTTGGGAAATGATAACTTGTGTCTTGGACATGGGGTCACAAAATTTGTACTGACTTGCTCCATTCATTTATGATATTCTTGGCTGATGTTTAGGTTCATAGTGAGGATTCTCTATAAGCACATGAGCTGATACATGTATTCCAAGCCTTACTCTGTCTAAGACCAAACTTTTTTTCTCAATGTTCTGCCACTACTTGTGGGATATGCCTCTCAGGTAACAACTAGCTCCCTCCTCCTCCCCTTTTTTGGAGATGATAGCTCCAGGAGATTCTGTCACTGGGTTTATCATGCCTGTTCAGGGTTCTACCAAATTGTTATCTGGTATGAATTTTGTCAAAGGCATCACTCTATCCCTTTTTCTGTGTCTATCTATCTAATCTTTTTATTTGTATATAATCTTTTACTCAATACCATCCTTGGCCTGATCCATTACATGTTTGTGAATCAGGGGACATATTCAGACTTGAAGCATCTAATTCTGTTGTCTGTTATCATTTGCAGGAATGTCCTGTTTTGTATATTCTTTTTTTGTTTATTGTATAATTGCTCATTCCTAAGTAGTTGTCACATGTATGGTTTCTTAAGGCAAACCATTCTTTTGGCAAAAAAGAATGTGGTGTAGCAGTTTGGTCTGCTGCCAAATCTATATGCTTGAGGTTGGTGAATTATCTGAAATTGATTGATGAATAATGGTAGATGATGATTAGAGGAAAAATATATATCTCCTGTTCTAATATACCAATATGTAAAATTGTATTAACCTGTCAATATCTTTGATGGATAAAGCGGGGAGGTCTTCACTTCGGCACTTGGCAGTCAGCCATCCATGGGCTGGCCAACTGGCATGAGCTGCGAGCTTTCCGCAAACAGCAACGTGCTTTAGTAACTTTACCCAAGAACAAGCACAGAATGCCGGGAAGGTAGTCATATATGTGTAAACCAAAGGATGCTCTGTATATATGTAGTTAGTGCTTGTCCTGGTTCAGGTTGCTATAAAACATGATGTGATATTGATGCTATAATAGTGACGCCATGATTGAGAATCAGTGATACAAGACTATTGTTTCAATGATTTCAGTCCTGTTGTACTTAAATGACTGCCGTGATTCACTTCCAGCATATTAAAGTGTACAATATAGTAATGTTATAAAAATTTGATGTTTCATTGATTTTTCCACAGTTACAGTTGGCTCTTGCAATTAGCATGATGTTTTTGTGGCCAGCTGTTTCCTATCATACTTTATTTAACCATATTGATTATTTTAGATCTTGCTGTACCTTCACAGTATTTATGTCACTATCAGCTTGGTCTGCTTCTGTTATGTCTCTATTATAGTATAGTTTATTTGAAATCTGCTATTTCCAGCTTAAAATATATTAGAAATGTTAGAGATAAAAACTCCATAAGTCAAATATTTCTGTTGTTGCAATATTGTCTATTTAAATAATTTAAATATTCATTATTTAAGGGATTTTTTGATCTGATCTTAATTTCTAATATGATTATCAAGTGGTTTCATAATTCTTGCATTTAAGGAATTCATTCTAATCTGCAGTAATACATAAGTCTTGTTCAAACATCTAATAAAACTATTAATTTTTAAATATTCATTGTCTTCATTGAATAGGACTTATCAGATTATAAAACGATACAAGAACTTGAGATTGTGGTGAATTGCAGTAAATACAAACCTTTTTGATTGTGTTTAACAAGTGAATTAAGTATAATATATACTTTCACATTTTCTTCAGGCCCCCAGTGTTTCACAGTGATGTGGCCAGTGGCTACTGTGTTTCCTTCCCAGGAAGTGACCGTTCGGTGGTGAACCGCACACAAAGCTTCAACTATTCTGTCAGGAAAGAGAGACCGGTAGGAGTTCTTTGTATTTACATGCTAGTCTAGGATAGGTGTTTTATAATCTTGGCAGCATCCATCTGTCTGTTTACTTTTAGTGTTGCTGTGATAACCCACCAGGGATTCAATGGATTTTCACGAAACCCACTATAATTTCTAACCAATAGATATTCTTGCCCAGGTTTGATTCTATGCAAAATCCATGCATATTCAATAAGGTTAGAGGTCAAAGGCAACAAGACATATGTTGGGTGTATTGTATACTCTTGCATTTGTTTAATTTTGGGAAAAATAAACTGCTGTTTGCTTGACTTTTCATGAACTTTTGTATTTTAAGAAGAAATTCTTCTACAAGATTAACATAGTCATCTTGGAATCTAATTGGTTTAATTTAAATGATCTGTAATCAGAAAAATTTGTTGCAAGTGTTTAGTTTACATTAGTTGTCGCATAAATAAAAAAAACTGGATATTCATTCCTAATGTATATCCATTCACTTAATTTTTAGCTCAGCTGACTGTAAGTCATCTGAGCTATAGCGATCACCCTTTGTCTGTCGTCTGTCCAGCCATCTGTTAACAGGGCACAAATAGTAACCGCTGGACCTGGAATCTTCTCACTTGACATCCAGGGAGGTCCATGAAAAATCTCCTTGAAAACCTGAAATTAGGTCTCTGTTACCAATATCCTTTGAGCTATGGGGCTCCTAAGTAAACCCCAGAATAATGCAAAATTTGATACAAAATCTCAATATCTGAATAACTACTGCATTGATCACCGTGATTCTTTGCATGAATACTGATCATTGGATGTTCCATCACTTCCTGCAGACTAGTGGCGCCACCTGTATTTTTTCGATTTTTTTTCTCTTTTTTTCAGACCAATAAATCTGTCATCTGTTAACAGGGCACAAATTGTAACCAGTGGACCTGGAATCTTCAAACTTAATATCCAGGGAGGTCCATGAAAAATTTCCTTGAAAACCTGAAATTAGAAGTACCCCCTCCCCCCAAGATTAATGCAAAATGTGATACAAAAGCTCAAGTATCTAAATAACTACTGCATTGATCACCCTGATTCTTTGCATGAATATTGATCATGGGATGTTCCATCACTTCCCGCAGACTGGTGATGCCACCTGTATTTTTTTCCAGTTTTTACGAATTTTTTCTCTTTTTTTCAGACCTGCAATGAAACTGTCACCTGTTAACAGGGTACAAATTGTAACCACTGGACCTGGAATCTTCAAACTTAATATCCAGGGAGGTCCATGAATAATCTTTTTGAAAACATGAAATTAGGTCTCTGTTACCCATATCCTTGGAGCTATGGGGCTCCAAAGTACCCCCCAGAAGAATGGAAAATTTGATACAAAAGCTCAAGTATCTGAATAACTACTGCATTGATCACCCTGATTCTTTGCATGAATATTGATCATGGGATGTTCCATCACTTCCTGCAGACTGGTTGCGCTGCGTGTATTTTTTCGAATTTTTACGATTTTTTCTCTTTTTTTTCAGACCTGCAATGAAACTGTCATCTGTTAACAGGGCACAAAGTGTAACCACTGGACCTGCATTCTTCAAACTTAATATCCAGGGAGGTCCATGAAAAATCTCCTTGAAAACCTGAAATTAGGTCTCTGTTACCCATATCCTTTGAGCTATGGGGCTCGCAAGTAACACTAAGAATAATTAAAAATGTGATACAAAAGCTGCAGTATCTGAATAACTAATGTACTGATGGCCATGATTTTTTATGCATATTGATCATGGATTGTTTCATCAGTTCCTGCAGACTGGTGGTGCCACCTATATATTTTTTAAATTGGTACGCATTTTTTTCTTTTTTTGAGACTTTCAAATAAAGCCTCATCTTGTAACAGGGCACAAATCGTAACCACTTGACCTAGAATCTACATACTTGACATCTAGGGAGGTCCATGAAAATTCTTCATGGAAATCTGAAATTAAGTCTCTGTTACCCATATTGTCTGAGCTATAGGACTCGTAAATACCCCCAAGAATAATTAAAAATTTGATACAAACAAAAGCTCCAGTATCTGGAATAACTTATGCCTTGATAGCCATGATTTTTGGGATATATATTGATCATGGAGTGTTTCATCAGTTCCTGCAGACTGGTGGCACTACCTGTATTTTTCAAATTTTTACGCATTTTTCTTTCTGTTTTTGAGACCTTCAAATGAAGTTGTGATCTGTCCAACAGCCCACTGAAACCCATTTCTTAGGACTCCTCACAAAATTCATTATTTGTTTGCACTCTGGCAGTCATTTTGCTCATTGTTCAACATTTCTTGAATTCAGCTGAGCATCATGGCCCATGGGCAACTAGTTATATGATCATAAGATGATGTAATAGAATGATGTCCAATATTTCTTTTTTGTTTTTTTACCAGCTGCAATTCCGAGCCTACTATGTCACAGGAACCATCCTGAAGACCATGGGTTTGATTCTTTTTGGTATCATCTTTGGCATAATGGCCAAATTCAGTTTTGGGAGGAAACTTCTTGAAAGTGTAAGTACATATTGATCCTCATAAATTTAGTCACAAATATATTTATTATACAAGATCATTGTTCAGAATAAAATTATATCCCATAAGTTACTGCAGAGAGGTATATTTACATATATATCACTTTGTTTTACTTGGAAAGAAGCACCTGACTGAGGAACATTAACACATGAAATAATTACACATAATTTAATCAGACTACTTCCATTGGCAATACCAGGTATACTCTTTACAGGCACTAAAGTACCTACCACTGATCGTGTAGCATTTCCATATTATATTTGATGGTGGTGCATTTCAACTTGTGTCACAGAATCCCTCTTAGGTCATGTCTTGGAAATCCCCGAGTTTGGTCTTGAACTATTGTGAAGAATTCCCCATAAATCTTGAATAATTTAAGTTTTTTTTTGTTGCACTGTCACCTGTCAGTAACTTTATGAACTACTGGTACATAAGAATGGGTAATATGCTGTCTGTGGTGAATCAGTGTTGTTTTGAACTAATCAAATAAATCTGGTGTTTGTTCCAGTATCCAAGACTGTTTTCTGGAGGTGTGTTCAGTCATGAGGGACCAACTCGTGAGCAGGTAAATCATTATTAAACAAAATCATGTCTTCTCAATACAAACAAATAATTAATCTCAGTTAACTAAAAAAAAAGCAAGGTTGCTTCTGCCTTTTTTGTCTTTACATTACACGTGATAGTATACATAATGATAAACACCCATCATATCAGGATTTGAAAGTAAAATTATAGCTGATTCAAATCTGTGGTGGGTAAAACAATAAGAAACGCTGTCTTTACTATGCTGAATTTATAGTAAAAATGTATTGAATGGAATATAATTTATTACAAGTGAACTAAAGCTCCTGGTCATCATAGTTCTGGGCATGTATAATGTTTTCTGCAGCACTCATTTCACTTGCCATTAACATCTTGTGTCTTCCACCTCACTTTTTTTTACAAAAAAAAAGTTCCATTATTACTTCAGTATCCAAAATCTTCTAATTTGGCTTTGAATATGTCAAAAAAGCAAACATTTAAAAACTTGATGATTTGACAGGTTGCAGGGTGTAGTTTTACAATGACCTTCCTGGGATTTGGTCACGCAAGCAAACTATCGACGCCTGAGGAACAGCACACTGATAAACCAGACAAGAAACTTGTCACCCAGATCACGGGACCAGGTGGGACATTTCAAATAATATTGATTTACTAGTGGGATTTTCTCCCACCAAACTTTAAATGTAGTCACTGTGACCTTTCAACTAAGTTTAACAGTCTTCATTATTCGAGTTGGTTAATCATTTAAACTATTTTTGTATATATTAAGCAGGTGAGGCTAATGCCTTAACTGACGGATATTATAGATGATTACGAGCTCTGAACAACAAGAGCTAATAAGGGATCGATCAACGGATTGCCTCATTGCATACATATGGCCAGTAACATCAGGGTACTGCCAAAATATGTAAAGATGAAGAATAAGTTTTATGTAAGATTACTGTGATGGCTTCATATTTGTGAGGCTAATACTCGTGATTTTTACCATGTCTTTGTTTCACGACGGTTCCATTTTAGTGATCAGTAACCTACTCATAGTATATCCATTATCACTTATATTTGCGCTAAATTTTAACAATTTAACCAGGACCAATGAGCATGAGTAGAAATTCTTCTCCCCTACAGGCAGATAATATGAAAAATCTAATATAATTTATAATGTTTGAATTTAAATTAAACATTTGAATTACAGGTTACATAAAATACAAACATGCCAAGTCTCAGGCATTGGGCATGAGACTAGTGCATTTACCCCTTGTCTCATGCTCTCAAACCAAGGGACATAAATCTCACACATTCTGTTACCTGGCCTGGACATCCCCAGCTTTAAAGTTAGCTAATAGGTGTTGGTTGCCCGACAAGATCCATCTGTTTTTGTTTAAATTATCACAGGCGTGGGAAAGTGGGGGGGGGGGGGGGGGGGCAGAGGGGCAAATTCATATTAGGGAGGGGGGAGGGCAATTGTATAGTTTTAGAGTTTTATAGAAAACAGGTGGGGCATGGATGATTTCCAGTAATTTTCCTGTGGATTCCCGTATATAGTCCATCCCTCCTACAGGAATGGTGGTTCTTGACTGCCACATCCACAAATTTGAAATGTCACGCATTGTGATTCTGCCAACTTTATATATGTTATAATATTTTGCCTTTTGACTTAAAAACGTGATTGCCTGGGTAACATACACAAAATATCACCAAGGCTGTATAATAAATGATTATTCACCTGTATAGATGAGGTATTCTATTCATGGAGGTTTTATTTTCATGATAATTTTCCTTTTGTGAATATCACGAATCTGAAACCCTCACAAACAGAAAGCCAACCACAGTATATACCCAAGGTCTGTAATGTGAACATTGTGACATATTTAATTAGAAACACACTTTTCTCTGTTTTGTAGAGGCTGGTTACATATCCACTCCAATCTGCTTGATTCAGGCAGCTTATACTTTGCGTTCAGAAATTTGTTCAGAAAGCAATAATTTGCCCTTGAAGTAAGTATCCAATTGCCATAGAAAATGCATCATAGACCACTTTTAAAAAAAGAATTGATATACACTTCACAGTTTGTATTTTGTATATGGATGGCTTTCATCTAAGTGACTTTTTATATGATAACCAAACCCTCAAAAGTAAATGTCTGGTGACATTAAAATGTACTGCTATAAATGAAAGTACATGTGAAATTTTGTGTGGTGTTTCTGTTTTAGGCATGAAGTAATGAAAGATAATTCTAAAGGATTTGCTGAACTAAAATGGAGAAACCTGGTCATACAAATGTGAAGTAATTTTCAAAGACAGTGGTTCAACAGGTTGACCTGTAAGCTGTTGTGGTATAACATTAAATGTAATTTTAGTAAAAATTTCTAAACTTCCAGTATGAGAATCTTGTAAGTTTGAGTGAATTCTGTTTTTATGACCATGAGTGGCCTGGATCTAGTCACTTTATATACTGTCATCTTATTTTGCTTCAGTCAGCTGCACTTGAACCTGATTCATGAAAAAAATTAACAATAAGGCAAAACCACAAATCAAATTACACCTGCTTTACACTGCTCCAAAAGCAATTCTGTTGCTCATTTCAATGTTAGAATTGCCAGAAGGGCATAAAAAAATCTGTTTAGTGATTTTGGCCTGAACACATGAAGACTTGTTCATTATTAATGAAATAGACACCAGAGCAGCTCACTGAAGCAAGGTATCTTGGCAGCGTATAGCAGGCCAGATCCTTGTTGGTAGGATGATGTGACTTTGGTAACCACATACTTACTTTCTCTTTCACTGCAGGGGAGGGGTGTTCACACCGGGAGGACTATTTGCCAAGACAAATCTCATTGACCGTCTCCAAGCACACAAGATCAAGTTTGCCATATTAGATCGCTTCTAATGTGGTTGAAATTATCATCTTAAAATGCACAAGGTCATCAATAATATTAGATTACCTGTGATTTAAAAACACATGAGAAGAGGTTGTTACCAAACCAGTGTACAAAAATAAGAAGAAACCCAAACAAAATAAATTGAAAAGCTGACACAAACTTGTTGACATTAAGTACAATGAAGCACAATTCAGAAAGCAGTTTGCTGATTGTGCTGATGCTATGTATTATACACAATTGTAATGCTTTTGTGCCAAATGTAATGCTGTACACAATTCTGTGAACAATCTCATTTTTGGTTAGCTTGTTAGATTTCTTCATTATGCAATATAATAATATAACCAAAGGGTCTTTCTTATGCAAGCTAAGCACAGCAGCTTAAGCAGACTATTTTTTAAGGATATTCAAGCTGGTGCTGGGTAGTCTGTAGACTGGTTTATATGGGGGGAGGGCTCATTTTGGCCAACAGCTTGTAAAACTTGCATTCATCTCAGTCCTGATCTGTCTCAGTCTTCAACCTTTGTGCTCTTTGTTATACATGTACTCAGAGAAGTTTTCTGTTCTTATACTGATAAAGCTTAATAAATATTACATTCAGACCAATTGGTTTTTGTGTTTCAAAATGTGATGCATAAAATTTAAAACCAAACTTAACAGACATGACTTTGCATTTTATATTCCATCAATTTCCTTCACGACATTATGATAAGTAGGTTATGATGTGAAGTGAAAAATGTTGAGAATATCCTTCTGGTGCATCCATAATTTTCTTAAGAGCGTTCAACTTTTAAAAAAAAAAAGCTTTCAACTTTTAAAAAAAAGAGCTTTCAACTTTTAAAAACAACTACACCACCAAGTTTTCCCCTGAATCAGGACAGATAGCATTTTGGGCTGGATTTCAGTTTGTGCATGCTGTTCCTTTAGTTTAAAAAAATGCTAAACCTTAATAGGTAGCCAAATCGAACCCCATGTTTCCCTCTTGCCAAGATTAGTTTTATCAATATGACAACTGAAATTCTTTTTAAACCGGACATTTTCTCACTTGGAATATACAAATTGTGTATCCCTGTAAATATGTTGTCCAATCATTGTTCAGAAATCTAATTAGTGTTTATTTGAAGGAAAAATTAACCTTATATTTGGAATAATGATATTTCACACAGTTTTATTTCTGTTCAATGCTACTCCTGATGATCTCGGGCAAGAAAATATGTGGCATTCCCCAATTTTGGCTTGGTTCAATTTGTAACCGATTAAACAAGTGACCCATGGGTCATGACAATCAGCTGACTGGGAAGATACTTGCAAAAGGAAATTTTATCATCTGAATGGTAGTATATAACCATTCAACTGAAGCATCAAGCAGATTAACCAACAGGCTGAGATTGTGTCTGTATTAATATATCTCAAAAATAGAGAAAAAAATTCCTAAAAAATAAAAAAAATAAAGGTGGCGCCACCAGTCTGCAGAAATTAATAAAAACACTTAATTGTCAATATCCATGCAAAGAAGCATGGTGGTCTCTGGATTAGTTGTTCAGATACTTCAGCTTTTGTATCAAATTTTCCATTATTCTGAGGGATACTTTGGAGTCCTATAGCTTGAAGGATATGGGTAACAGAGACCTAATTTCAGGTTTCCATAGACACTTCATGGGCCTCCTTGCATGACAAGAAGATTCTAGGTCCAGTTGTTACAATTTGTACCCTGTTGACAGATAACCACATCTTTAAAGGTCTCAAAAATAGAGAAAATAATTCATAAAAATTTGAAAAAAAATAGAGGTGGCACACCCAGTCTGCTAAAACTGATGGAACATGTCATGATCAATATGTATGCCAAAAATCATGAGCATCAGTGTTGTAGTTATTGAGATACTGGAGTTTTTGTATCAAATTTTTCATTATTCTGGGGGGTATTTTGGAGCCATACAGATTAATGGATATGGGTAACAGAGACCTAATTTCAGGTTTCCATGGAGATTTTTCATGGGTCTCCCTGTGTGTAAAGAATGAAGATTCTAGGTCCAGTTGTTATGATTTGTGCCATGTTAACAGATGTTCATATCTTTAAAGGTCTCAAAAATAGAGAAAAAAATTCGAAAAAAGCCCAAACAATTATATGTGGTGCCACCAGGCTGCAGAAACTGATGAAACACTCCATTATCAATATCCATGCAAACAATTATGGTGATCTCTGCATTAGTTGTTCAGATACTTCAGCTTTTGTATCAAATTTTCCATTATTCTGAGCTGTACTTTGGAGTGCCATAGCTCACAGGATATGGGTAACAGAAACCTAATTTCTGGTTTCCATGGAAACTTTTCATGGGTCTCCCTGTGTGTCAAGAATGAAGATTCTAGGTCCAATTTGAACCCTGTTGACAGATAACTACATCCTTTAAGGTCTCAAAAATAGAGAAAAAAATTCGTAAAAAATAAAAAAATACAGGTGGCGCCACCAGTCTGCAGGAACTGATGGAACATCTCATGATCAATATGTATGCCAAAAATCATGACCATCAGTGATGTAGTTAATGAGATATTAAAATATTTGTATGAAATTTTTCACTATTCTGGGGGGTATTTTGGGGCCCAATAGCTCAAAGAATATGGGTAACAGAGACCTTATTTCTAGTTTCCATGGAGACTTTTCATAGGTCTCTCAGAATGTCAAGAATGAAGATTCTAGGTCCAGTCTTTACGATTTGTGCCCTGTTAACAGATTTTCACATTTTTAAAGGTCTCAAAAATAGAGAAAACAATTCGTAAAAAATAAAAAAATACAGGTGGCACCACCAGTCTGCAGGAACTGATGGAACATCTCATGATCAATATGTATGCGAAAAATCATGACCATCAGTGATGTAGTTAATGAGATATTGAAGTATTTGTATGAAATTTTTCACTATTCTGGGGGGTACTTTGGGGCCCTATAGCTCGAAGAATATGGGTAACAGAGACCTAATTTCTGGTTTCCATTGAGACTTTTCATAGGTCTCTCAGAATGTCAAGAATGAAGATTCTAGGTCAAGTCTTTACGATTTGTGCCCTGTTAACAGATTTTCACATTTTTTAAGGTCTCAAAAATAGAGAAAAAAATTCGTAAAAAATAAAAAAAATACAGGTGGCGCCACCAGTCTGCAGGAACTGATGGAACATCTCATAATCAATATGTATGCGAAAATCATGACCATCAGTGATGTAGTTAATGAGATATTGAAGTATTTAAATGAAATTTTTCACTATTCTGGGGGGTACTTTGGGGCCCCATAGCTCAAAGAATATGATTAACAGAGACCTAATTTCTGGTTTCCATGGAGATTTTTCATGGGTCTCCCTGTGTGTAAAGAATGAAGATTCTAGGTCCAGTTGTTAAGATTTGTGCCATGTTAACAGATAATCATATCTTTAAAGGTCTCAAAAATAGAGAAAAAAATTCGAAAAAAAGCCCGAACAATTATATGTGCCACCAGTCTGCAGAAACTGATGAAACACTCCATTATCAATATCCATGCAAACAATTATGGTGATCTCTGCATTAGTTGTTCAGATACTTCAGCTTTTGTATCAAATTTTCCATTATTCTGAGCTGCACTCTGGAGTGCCACAGCTCAAAGGATATGGGTAACAGAAACCTAATTTCAGGTTTCCATGGAGACTTTTCATGGGTCACCCTGTGTGTCAAGGATGAAGATTCTAGTTCTATTCGTTACAATTTGAACCCTGTTGACAGATAACTACATCCTCAAAGGTCTCAAAAATAGAGAAAAAATTGTAAAAATACAGGTGGCGACACCAGTCTGCAGAAACTGATGAAACATCTCATGATCAATATGTATGCCAAAAATCATGACCATCAGTGATGTAGGTAATGAGATATTGAAGTTTTTTTATGAAATTTTTGACAATTCTGGGGGGTACTTTGGGGCCCCATAGCTCAAAGGATATGGGTAACAGAGACCTAATTTCTGGTTTCAATGGAGACTTTTCATAGGTCTCTCAGAATGTCAAGAATGAAGATTCTAGGTTCAGTCTTTACGATTTGTGCCCTGTTAACAGATGTTAACATTTTTAAAGGTCTCAAAAATAGAGAAAACAATTTGTAAAAAATAAAAAAATACAGGTGGCGCCACCAGTCTAAAGAAACTAATGAAACATCTCATTATCAATATGTATGCCAAAAATCATGACCATCAGTGATGTAGTTAATGAGATATTGAAATTTTGTATGAAATTTTTCACTATTCTGGGGGGTACTTTGGGGCCCCATAGCTCGAAGAAAATGGGTAACAGAGACCTAATTTCTGGTTTCCATGGAGACTTTTCATAGGTCTCTCAGAATGTCAAGAATGAAGATTCTAGGTCCAATCTTTACGATTTGTGCCCTGTTAACAGATGTCCACATTTTTAAAGGTCTCAAAAATAGAGAAAACAATTCGTAAAAAATAAAAAAATAATACAGGTGGCGCCACCAGTCTGCAGGAATTGATGGAACATCTCATGATCTATATGTATGCGAAAAATCATGACCATCAGTGATGTTGTTAATGAGATATTGAAGTATTTGTATGAAATTTTTCGCTATTCTGGGGGGTACTTTGGGGCCCCATAGCTCGAAGAATATGGGTAACAGAGACCTAATTTCTGGTTTCCATGGAGACTTTTCATAGGTCTCTCAGAATGTCAAGAATGAAGATTCTAGGTCCAGTCTTTACGATTTGTGCCCTGTTAACAGATGTCCACATTTTTAAAGGTCTCAAAAATAGAGAAAAAAATTCGTAAAAAAATAAAAAAATACAGGTGGCGCCACCAGTCTGCAGGAATTGATGGAACATCTCATGATCAATATATATGCCAAAAATCATGACCATCAGTGATGTAGTTAATGAGATATTGAAGTTTTTGTATGAAATTTTTTACTATTCTGGGGGGGTACTTTGGGGCCCCATAGCTCGAAGGATATGGGTAACAGAGACCTAATTCCAGGTTTCCAAGGAGATTTTTCATGGACCTCTCCGGATGTAAAGTAAGAAGATTCCAGGTCCAGTGGTTACGATTTGTGCCTTGTTAACGGACAAATGGCCGGACGGACCACCGACAAAGAGTGATCGCTAAAGCTAAGATGACTTACAGTCAGCTGAGCTAAAAAACTGATTTTGCTACTAGCATGGACGTCTTCATTAAATGACAACCTAGCATAGTGTGATTTAATTACAGATGTTGAATGATCAATGACTTTAAAATAACAGTAAACATATATGTGTTCATGTTTTATTAACATATGCATACAAGTTATATTATTACAAAACCCTTTCAGTTGTAAAATAATGCCATTTTTTTACAAAGAAATGTAAAGATTTCTTGAGAAAATTTGGAAAAATCTAGTAACCTACAAGTGACAGACATGGCAAAACCTGTATTGCTTGGCACTATAAGTTATTTTAAGCATTTTATGCAAATGGTAGCTGGTGACCATAATTATCAAACGGTACAAACAAAAATTTGAAATTTGAAAGGTGGCATATGTAATGGTGTCCTACCCCAAGATCAACCTTGCCCTCATTTTGTTGAATATATCCCAGATTTCTAAGCCCCCTGGCCCCACCAAGGCTAAGTCCACTTTGTGCATTACACATGATTACGCTGACCAAATACAAATGAATTGTATTTAGAATAAATGAACTGTTTTGAGGGAACAATGAAGGGTCCATGCTCCCACTTTTGCGACTAAGTGTGATCTGTTATCAAGACCAGGCCCTCCTGAAGAAAATAAACAGAAAATATTCTCTCCTGTTAATTCTCAAAGTGAAATTTACTACATTTATGTATGATCAAAAATGTGCAAAATCTGCATGAACAAAGACACCCTGAGTACTAGGCCTCAGTGCAGACACGCCAGTTGATATAAATATAAAGTACTTTTGAAGAAAAAGTCTCTTTGTTAAGTAGTACTGGCAATCAGTTGTAATTTCATGATCGATCATCAGTAAAAATCAGTTGACCTCTACAGACCAATGATCTAAAATAATTGGTTGGTTAGAAGTATGAACCTTCAGACCATATACAGACCTGCACGTCATCTCAACTGACATGTAGGCCTAAATGCAGGCTAATTATGTCTAAATTAATGTCTTAATAAATTCTATAGCCTACTTGTTTATATAATAACTTAAAAAGGGCCTTGAGGCACAAAGAAGTCCACAACTCTAGTATGCTTGCATGCAAAAAATTGCCATTGATTATGGCAATGCAATCATTGATTATTGGATAGTTTGCAACAACCTGACCAATCACCTATTACAAACGATCATCAGCCCAACCCTAACGTCAGGGCATGTAATATATAATATCCCATTAGGGCAAGAAATATATAATATGATAAAGGGCCATTTGGCGTGTAATTTTACTGTGCAGGTATCGCCAGCTTGCAACCTCCAAAGTATTTCAGTCCTACTCATCAACTATAAATTACATAGTCAATTGTTAGTATCTTTTACAAGAAACTAAAAAATTAACATTATTAGACTTCAGAAATCAGAATTTATTTGATTCTTTGCATTTATCCAAAGAATATATATCAGCCAAATCTGTGATTTAAACTTACAATTACACATATTCACAGCCAAACAGAATTGAAAAGTCATTTATTAAGTGATCTGAAAGTTAATCTAATAATATCAAAGTGCTAATACTTGTGGCATGAACCTACAAAACCCACTGACACCTTCCCTTCAACAGTCGCCACCCACCAACCTGCAGTTATATAAAATACTTGTGGTATGTGTCCATCTGTTAAACTATGTACAGCATCTTTGATGTATGTGTGGTCTAACATAAATACAGGTTTACATATCAAAATGAAATACCCCTGTATGTGTTCTGCTAGTATTTGATCAAGGACCAGTCATAAATATGTTTCAAAAGTCATCAAATATGTTTTCAAAAGGAGCAGCTCATTTTTACATTGCTTACTATATGTGGCTTGTGTACTGATATACTGTAACAAAGAATCATAATTCTGATTCATTAAGTACTATCTTCAAGTCAAGATTAATCTAAATCCAAATGTTAAATTTATATTTCATAATTAAAAATGGTACAATTAGTATTTCTTTGGCAGCCTAGGGTATCCCTTCAAAACAAATTGCTATAAATGATATACATATGGAAACAAGTCTGTGGTTTGTAATTTGGAACACACTTTTTATAAGTGTTTTAAGTTCAATTAAACCCTATATGTGAGTGTTGAATGTAACTTGCAACACATGAATAGATAAATTTAAGATTGTGAAATACCTTTTAAATATAATATTCAGTACTCTTCCTCAGCTTTTAAATTAAGAGATGTATGAAAGGTCCTTGATGTCATGTTAAGTACTGCTTGCCACTTGTACAGTGCAGTTCACATTTGTTCTGTTTCTTTATTTGATATATGATGTTCATGCTCCAGTATACAAAGACAAAAAATATATATATAGCAGGAATATGGGATACAATATAAGAGGCTTTTTCTGTTGGAGTTCTTGGGTACACAGCAAGGATCCAGCACTGTAGGCTGCCCACACGACACCCAGCAGCTGAAACAGAACGACAAATCATACTGACCAGGAATTATCAAATCTAAGAATTACTGCCAAGCAGTGCTGCCACCTGGCATTAACAAGGGACCTATGGGTCATGGCTCTCAGCTGTAATATATGATAAAACTAGATGTGTCGGAACGACACAAATGCCCCCGCCTGGGGCAAATAAGAAACAATTGTTAAATTTTGAAAAAATTTTTAAGTTCAGGTGGTGTCTTATGGTCAAAAGTATATGACAAAATGCAAAGTCGATCTGTATGGGTCATTATCAAGCAAAACACCAAAAATCAGGCCAGTATCTGCAGGCATTGTGAAAAAAAGTCCATACATGTGCATTTTCCATATAAATTTCTGTCTTTCATGAAATTTTCTAATTTTTAGGAGCCGTAAAACAATCAAAAGTAGGTCAACCGGGACGAAACGCGAACTCGATCTGTAACTGTCATTATCTGCCCACACATAAAAAATCAGGGTGGTATCTGCAGGCATTGAGGAAAAAAAGTCCGTACATATGCATTTGTTATGAAAATTTCTATTTTTCATTAAACTTTCTATGTTCAGGAGCAGTGAAATGGTCAAAGGTAGGTCAACTTGGACAACACAAGAACTCAATCTGAAACTGGTCATTATCTGCCTACACACCAAAAATCAGGCCCGTGTCTGCAGGCACTGTGAAAAAAGTCCGTACATGTGCACTTTTTTATGAAATTTTCTATGTTAGAGCACCTTCAAACGGTCAAAAGTACGTCAACTAAGACAAAACGTGAACTCAATCTGTAACTGGTCATTATCTGCCTACACACCAAAAATCAGGCCAATATCTGCAGGTATTGCAAAAAAAAAGTCTGTACATGTGTATTTGTCATGTAAATTTATATTTTTCATGAAATTTTCTATGTTCAGGAGCCTCTTAAAACAATCAAAAGTAGGTCAACTGGTATCCAAACGCAAACTCTATCTGTAACTGGTCAATATCTGCGCACACACCAAAAATCAGGCCAATATCTACAGGCACTGCGAAAAAAAGTCCGTACATGTGTATTTGTCATGAAAATTTCAATTTTTCATGAAATTTTCTAAGTTTAGGAGTCGTAAAACGGTCAAAAGTAGGTCAACTGGGACGAAACGCGAACTCGATCTGTAACTGGTCCTTATCTGCCCACACACAAAAAATCAGGCCAATATCTGCAGGCATTGCGAAAAAAAGTCTGTTAATGTGTATTTGTCATGAAAATTTCAATTTTTCATGAAATTTTCTAAGTTTAGGAGCCGTAAAACGGTCAAAAGTAGGTCAACTGGGACGAAACGCAAACTCGATCTGTAACTGGTCATTATCTATCTACACACCAAAAATCAGGCCAATATCTGCAGGCATTGCGAAAAAAAGTCCATACAACTGTTTGATTTCGGAATGACGGAAGGACGGAATGACGGACATGGGTAAAACTATATGCCCCGGCCACTTTGTGGCGGGGGCATAAAAATATGATTTAGAAATGAGGCACATGCTGGTATTGTGTGGTAATAAATATAAGCTGTATTATAAGTTGTTGCTGTTTAGCTTATGTATGATTTTGATAGTACCTTTGGAGACAGGGAAGAGGATTGATTTCATTTATTTTATTAACAAATGGAGTACTATTGTCACACAGATTTTGACTTGGCCATATAACTTATAGCAGAACATATAAGAGTTTAACTATTTATTAAAAAAATTACAAAAAATTACAAATATTGTCCCAAATATAATTTTTATTAAAAATAATAAGAGAATCGTATGATTTTTTAAAATGAAATATAACTGAAATGATTATTAAAATAATATTAAAGAATATATTCATGAATGCATTCATGAATACATTTTGAAATTATTTGCACTGGTATTCACATACTTTCATTTTTACCTGTATTCCCATTCTTAATGCAAGAAATTTTATAATGGAGTACATATTCATATTCGTATTTAAATACAATTGCAAAGTATTTGCACCATGTCTGGTATTTATTCAGTTTTCACCAAACAAATATGTTGAGAATCCAGAATATACAAAATTCACACATTTAAATGCTGATCATAAGTACCTGGTTTTATGGCTTTTATTTATATTAAAAAAAAGTAAATGTAATATATTCATTTTGGACTAATGTCACATCAATTTACACACTAGACACAGTAGGAATCTAGATTAATATTATCAACTGCATCTTTGTCTATCATTAATTTCCTTCATATGATCCCTAATGATTATCTATAGTGATGAATAATATGATTTATTTTTTTTTATCATTAAAATTGGACTGAAAAATACCACTTTTGGTGACTGCATGGTAATATTTGGAATATGTGACATTCTATCTGTCCATACAAGATTCTTATATCATCAGTAACTGCAAGTTATAATTTCCTGTTATTATAAACTAACAAAGTCCTTTTCTATTTTTCTTTAATTTGTTATTTAAAACCAATAAAAATTTACTAATTTATTGTTTATTGTTATGTTGTTGGTTAAAACTACTAGATGAGTTGGGTTGGACACCTGGATCAACTGTGGCTGGCCATAAGCTGCCTGGCTGCCCCAGTGTATGCCTCGCCTCAAGCATGCATAATTTGCTGAAAGTTCAACAAGGTCAACATATAGGTCACTCAAGAGGGGCTGGAGAGAGCAAAGGTCTGAAATGGTCTCATAAAACCATTAATAAAAACTACAATTTTTGGCCAATTTCTTTCAGCTTTCTAAACTAAACAGCTGAAATCCTTATGTGTGCATGATATGAAAATTATATCAACAGTGCTCAAAGGAAACAAACGTGCTATGGTCAAAGTTGGGCAAAATTTAAGGTACAAATTTTATATTTATACTAATAACTTATAAAATTTGAGAAATTCAGGACTAATTTTGGGTATTCAATTGAATCTTGATTAAATCATGTTACATCCCTGACAAAAAATCTTTAGCTTCAGCAATCCCCTTGTTAAGGGAGTAAATATATTTCTTGATTTTTTACAAAGTGTTTATGTTTGGGCCCATAACTTAAAACAGTTACGCAATACTGACATCATTTCTGGCATGTGCATAGAGAATGTATAGAAAAATATGTATATTATATATGATTAAAGTCAGATCAGTGGTTTTGATATTAGGCCGTCTTGAAGTGTAACAATGGGTCTTTAACGGAAAAATGAAGTTTTTCATTAATGTCTCGAAGGTAATAAGTCCTAGTGACCAAATTCTTGGCATGGTAGGGGACTTTAGAGACATCTAATTGTATGCCAAATTTTGGGAACTGAGAGCTGAAGCTGGGAAGCTGAGCTGCATAACACTAGCTTGATGTAAACAATATGTTACATGGTGCTTGAAAACTTGAATAAAATCTACAGTTTTTGATCAACTGGTTTCAAATTTTTGGTCTTAACAGATGAAATGCAAACACAAAAATGCTGTGAAAATAAAATCCACGGTACTTACAGGAAAAAAACGTGCTATGGTCAAAGTTGGGCAAAATTTAAGGTACCAATTTTTTATTTTTGTTAATAATTTAAAAAATTTAAAAGATTTTGATATAATTTTGGGTATACAATTTAATTTTGATTAATTAAAGTTATTTTACTGGAAAAAAAGTCCATAGCTTTAACATGTTTTGTGTTAAGTGATGAAATATCTTTCCTGATTTTTTAAAAATGATTATGTTTGGGCCCATAACTTTTTTTAAATTATATAATACAGACATAATTTCTGGCATGTACATAGAAACTATTTAGAGGAATATTTATGGAAAATATGAGGAAAAATAGATGAGTGGTTTTGATATTAGGCAGTCCTGAAGTGTGAAAATAGGTTTTTCAAAAACATTTGAGGTTTCATAAAAATTTGAGGACTTATAGTCAGCTGAGCTAAAATTCCTATTTTTTTCAAGACAAGCTAATTGTTGACTTCATTTCATTATATCACTGCCAAGAAGGCAAAGGTTTTATGTTTTCCCCTTGGTCCTTTGGTTTGATTGTGTTTGTCTGTTAGCAATGTAATACAGAGTGCCAGTTTTCATAGATAACAATGTGTCAATATATTTAGTTTCCCTAAGAGCAATACTTATCTTAAATAAAACACCTGAATTGGTCTAATTTTGGTGTGATAGAATAAAAATGAAATATTTCATCTGATAAATTGTTTTTTTTTTCATGCTTTGTAACTGTTTGCAACTGTACTTTGTGCCCCCACTGCCAGAGCAAATTACACAGATTTGTAGTCACAAGAGTATGACCCTACTGGTTAGGGTTTGTGGGCTGTGAAACTGATGGCCCACAATGCATCATCAGAAGTATAAGTGTAGTGAAAAGAATAATGTAGTCTGTCCAAGTATCTTGGATATAAACTGGTTCAAGGGGAATAACAAAAACGTTGGTGTTTTTGTGGTAAGGAATTTAAGGAATAAGTAATATTTTGTAGGCATGTGCATGTGAAATGTAAACAGGTGTTTCACTGAAATGTAACAGATTTTTACTTTTGAAGTTAGATAGTCCTGGCCGTCTGACAAGACCTAACTGGAAGAGGTTCATTTTAAGTAGAAATGAACCCTGGCAGTTAAGATTTTAATAAGAAATATCAACAAATATTATATAAGATTAAAGAGATTTCTATTGTGTTATTTCATTAAATGATCTCGGATCCTGTTTTAACGACACAGGACTATGCAATTTAATGGGGAATCTCAATGTCATGACCCTCAGCTGGGCTTGTGTGTTCCGGGGTTCAAGGTGAAATTTTGACACCTGTAGTCCTATATGCTGGGTATGTTATTATGACATGTATAAGAAATAGAAATGACCCATATTTATAGGATCCTTTCAAAACTGACTAATTTGACCTATATATAGTTTATTATCTCATATTTTAATCACTGGTTGTCATTTCTATGTCAGTGCATGAAAAAAAATGATATTCAACGTCATTTCACAGTAAGAAAATGCAAAGCCACCCATCTGCATATTTTTTACAGGAAAAAGGTACCTGAGAAACATAATTAAATTTTTATTTGCTTATGACAAGTTATTATATGAATTTTTTTTACCATTTACATATCTTTTGCAACAATCACAAATGCCAAAGGAAATGCCAATTCCATTAAATAACAACTTCTTCCTTATTCAACACCTTAGTTATAAATCAACTGGTAACAATTAGGGTATTAACCTGGTTGAGCTCTCAATATTTTCTCAACCCTATGTATTCATCTGAGACATCTGCTGAGCTGACAAGCATTATGTGCTATGTTGTCATCAACATTAATGTCTTGATTTATTAAATAAGTAGTCATGACTAAGACTCTGCAAAGGTGTTCATCCATAAAAACGTTCATTTTTACCTTGAATGCCATGGCTATGATATGTAGGTTCCCAACAGCAGGCAGAATGGCGGCTATAATAATCAGTGGAAGAAGTGAGTAACCTATCACGCCCAGGCACTGTGAATATATCACCTGAAAATAATCATTGGAATCATTTCATCAAGACCCTGTGAAAACATCACCTGAAAATGATCAATGGGTTTATTACATCTAGACAAGTGCTGTGAAAACATCACCTGCAAAAAATCAATGAGTTCATTCTGTCTATACACTGTGAAAACATCACCTAAATAATCAATGGGTTCATTATGTCTAGTCCTGAGCACATTATTTGATTATATATGTAATTGGTCCTTTTTTTTTATAACTGATTAAACTGCTTACATTTTTCATGACAATGTAAACAATTATGTTAACACAAGTGCATGAAAAAGACATATATTTGTGAAAATCTCTGAAGTCTATAAGGTGCATCGATGAGTATGATCACCTTTCTCAAAACAAAAAATAGCATAATTTATCAAGTGTGTACATGACTAATAATGATAATTGCTGTTATCTTGTGATGTGTTTAAGCAGAAGAATATGGTATTGTTGTTAAATATAAAAAGTGTGTCAGAACATTCATAGTGAGACAGGAACTTCAAATTTTGAAAAACTATAAACAAGAACATGAAATAATTGATAATTATCAATGGTTGTCTTTGTCTTAAAATCACTGAATATTATTAACCAATTGATTCTGAACACTAAATAAATACACTTCCTTTTACTTGATAGTCATGGTCAGATAAACTTACTGTGTCATACAGTCAGTCTTTTAGAATTTCTCTATATAAATTTAAAAGGATAAACCAGATAATCTATATGATTAATCAGATAAATAGATAAACAATTGTGTGGCTTTCAGATATTAAATACACCTTTATTTAATACACCAACACCAGGTTGTTCATGGTACATACATATATTGCAAACTATTGATACTGTTGGAACCTATCTCCTGTGTTGAAACAAATTGTAAAATTTAGTACTTTTAATTCATGATAATGACATCTTCATACTACATCTGTTGCAGCCACACTTTCACAGACCTTGATTCAGTAAGCTGTTCTGCCATCTATTTCAACTGAACCAATCAAACAACTTGTGCACGCCTGGTGCTATATCTCGACCAAAAATTTCAGCATTGCCTGGCTTTGATAATTTGACCAATCAAATAAAGCCATAAAAACCCATCCTGTTTCAGGTGCTCAGAGGGCATGTGAACAGTGTATTGTTTACATACAATTCCTTGGATTTAATTGGCAATTTTTTTTTGGCCAACACACTTACAGGCTTGTTCATTATTCATGAAACAGACATTCAAAAGGCTCACTGAATCAATGTCTGTGAAAGCATTGATACCACAGACATAACAGTATGAAGATGGATACTCTGTGAGCAAAATAACTAAGGATCTGACTTGCCTCTCCTCCCAGCACTCTGGCAAGCATAAACACCAGCATCGATCCAAAGATCCAGATTGTCAAGATCCATGAGACCACCTAAAAATAAAGCCAGCATATGTTAATATAGTTAAAATGCTGGAAACATGGAAGGATGATGGCACTAAAAGTCTTAATATCAGAATCCAGGAAAGGATTACAATCATCTTAAAAAAAAATTAAAATAATAAAACTTCAGATGTGACCTTGACCTTTGATATTCTGACACCAAAGCTCACAGGGTTCTTACTTAAGTGCAGGTCACATGTATGTGAAAAATGAATCCAATCGATATTTGTCTATACAGGCAGGGCTGGTAAAATCATGATTTGGACCTTTTTTTATTTAAATTGCCATTTATTGATTTCAATCAAATGATGATGAATTTATCATTTTCATTATTTTTTTCAACTAAACTGACAGTGTTTTGTGATACATATTATTATGACAGTATTTCAAAATATTGTAAGAGTAAAAATTAGTATATAAGGAGCTAAATAGAAAGTTTTTTGTTATTTAAATGTGTCCACTGGTTGGACAGATTATTATAGATGGATTGTGCTAAAACATACCCTTTAATATACCTGCAAACTTACATTTCATGGCGCATTACCAAACAACAATAAATTGAAACTAGAATACGGGAAGTCAACAAGTGACTACTTGTCAGAGTAGGACGGGTGAAGTGAGGCATGGATTGTATGGCAAGGGAAAATAGAGTTAGATGTGTTACATATTAGAATGGATGTCTGCCATGTGAACATGATTGTATGTGACGCCACCTGTTATTTGAATGAGAAACTATCCAAGATGTATACACATGCAAAATTTTAGGTGGATAAGTTAAACCACTGCGGAGATATGAGTGTTTTTATCACACAGCAGACAAACAGAAGGATGCTGTGCAAAAATGGTTGCAGGTGGCGCCACAATTTTCTTGTATGATAAAGAGCTATGTGAGATCTAAACACATGCAAATTTTCAGGAAGATACCTAAAAACCAGTCCGGAGATATTAGCATGGATACCTGCAGCACGAACGTGAATGTAGGTAGTGCCACCTGTCATAAAATCAAGAAAGCTATCCAGGATGTATATACTGTGGTTGGCTTCATATTCGCGAGGCTGAAATTTCGCAATTTTTCAATTTTTAATGTTTCGCGAGGGTTTCATTTTCGCGATCTCACCAGAACCCAAATATTTGGTAAAGCCATACCTATGTGTGTTATAAAATAAGAATAAGTCATGAGTTCGTGATATTTTTTCTCATAAAACGATGGGCCCGAACACAAAGCACAGGTAGTTTAGTTCAAATTAAGGAGAACGTTTTCCCTATACCTGCATGGATGTAACTTATTATAACAATTCTCATTGTTCTAATCTATTCCCATACAAATACTGGCTACATTAAATAAGAAGGACGTACTCCATTGGCCAATTATTCCCGAGGGTTTAATTTTTCGCGATTATTTCCCATTCGCGAATATCGCGAAATTAAAACCCTCGCAAACAAAAAGGCAACCACAGTACATGCTAAATTTCAGGTGAATAAAGCAAACCACTGCCGAGATATTAGTGATTATAACCCAGGTCAAAGGAACAGATGGATGCCGTGCAAAAATGGTTGCAGGTAGTGCCACCAGTTTCTTGTATTATAAAGAGCTGTGTGAGATCAAAAACACATGCAAATTTTCAGGAAGATGCGTAAAACCAGTCCGGAGATATTAGCATGGATGTCTGCAGCGTAAACATGTATGTAGGTGGCACCATCTATCATAAAATAAAAAAAGCTATCTAGGATGTATATGCATGCCGAATTTCGGAGGAATTAGTCAAACCACTGCAGAGATATTACTGGTTTTAACCCTAGGCAGACAACAGATGGACGCTGTGCAAAAATGGTTGCAGGTTTCGCCACCATTTTTGTGTATGTTCTAGAGCTATCCAAGGGCTACATTTGTGCAAATTTTTTTCCTGATTGGTCAAACCTGTCTGAAGATATGTGGGTTAATGTGTCAAAACAGACACACAGAAGGATGCACTGGAGAGAGGAAAGGTCAGAGGTCAATGCCTAATGGTTCGGCACCAGTTCACGTGACCCAATAATTAGTTTAAGTTTCAGAAAAATCGGTTCAGCAGTATTAGAGAAGTTCTCCGGAAACAAATACGGTGGTGGGGGCAGTGGCGGCAGTGGAACCCAGTCAAAAACACAGTATCCGCAAATCTTTGTTTTTGTGGATACAATAATAAAATCCTGAAAAATACAGTGTTTCCAATTAACTGTCAGTCTTCTTTATTGAGTGTTAGTTAATGTTTATCGCATGCAAAGTTGCTGGTTCATTATGCTTTCCATAAGGATATTTAATTAAAATAATTCAGTGTATCTTTGGAATTTTATCAGTGTATTTACAAAATCATGCAGCACTGGAAACTGACAGAGTACTGTATCAGCTGACTGAAACATCTGAAAATTTATAATGACCTGTCTGGAAACTGGCTTAAAGTTTAACTTGAATTGCAGTGATTATTTTGAAGTATGTATCATGGTCAATGGAAATACAAAGCTTAGAAAATATATATTCAGATTATTTTGAATTTTTGTCACAGAGGATCTGTAGTTGGTGATTTTTTTATGTTATATAATTTGTAATGCAGGCATGCATGACATTTGGGCAATTAACTTGAAAAAAAAGTCACTTTTAATGATTTTTATGACTTTTTTTTACCAGTGTGATTTAAATCATGATCAGGTCATTTCAATCAACCAGCCGTATATACAGGTTGTATAAAAGAAGAATAAGATCAAGGCGAGGAGTTTTCAAAGTACTTAGTTAAAACATTTTGTTCATCAAATTTGAAAAATATTATAAATACGAGTTAATTTAAAAGAATAAGTTAAGGTCTAGAGTTTTCAGCCTCATCTGAGATCATAGTGGAAAGAACTTTTGTGTAAAATTTGATTAATAATTATGCAATACTTTTTAGGTACTTTTTAGATATTTAAAAGATATCATGTTTATAAGAAATCCATAAGTCAATAAATTATAATTTGGCTGATTAGACCTTTAAGATCCTGGCCAAGTTTTTGAACTCATATGAGAACTTTGTGTATAAACAATTTGGATATAAATAAATTTATTTTTTTCTGGAGGGGGGATGTGCAGTTATTTAAATGTTATGGTGTTCACAAGAGATATATTTTGGCAGTTAGACCGTGAAATTCAAATGATGAAAATAATAGAAACAAATTTGTGTACAGTTAATTTTTATGAAAATGCTTTAATGCTGATGAGCAATGATTCGGATAAAAAAAATTAAAACGTCAGAGAAAGATTTTATAGAATGTCTGATGATAGTGAACAAAATGGTTATTATTGTTTTTTTTTTTACAATGTGTAAGTTCTATATCTTTCATCTTTTCATTAGTTAAGACTTAATGATGAAAATCTTACATAATGTCAGTTCTGTAGTACTTAAATATCTGAGTGAACCCATTGAAGCATGTTTAAATAACACGTTTTCTTAATTTCAGTTAAATTTCACACTTACCCTGAATTGTCCATAGAGTGACACTAGTGAATACAGCAGTACCACAAAAAGTGGACCCCAGAAGTCAGGACTGTCTCGCAGAACCTGGCGGTTAAACCCAAGCTGAGGCAAAGGGAACAGCACACAGCGCAACTTGTACAGAATGTCTTTAAGATCTATGTCCAGCTCCTCTCTGAAAAACAAATAAGTAGAATTATTCTATCATTCATGGAAAATGAAAACCACAAGTGCCTCTAAATATTCAAAAATTGATCAATACATTAAATAATTCTACTTAAAAATATCTAGAACAAGGGACCCATGGGACACTGTGTTCAGCTGAAGTTGAAGTAAAAATTCTAAAAAATATCAAATGGAGATAAAGTCTGAGAGACATCTAACAGTATGCCAATTTTGGATTCCTAGGTTTAAAACTATTAACATCTTACGATACTGCTTATGACTAAAGCCTTTAATCTAAACATTACATGATCTACTGCCTTATGACACTAATGTTTTAAAGAATCTGCACATTGTACAGAATTTTTGTGTTAGTGCCTGAAAATGTGCAATAATAGCACTGCATTTAAAAAATGTGCATTTTGGTAAAGATTTATACTTATTTCATACTTTTTTGGGGGTAATTTTTTTAAAGCTTTTACACTTTTTTCATACATGCGAGTTTTCTTTAATATAGCACTGTGTCATGCATGAGCACACCAAGACTTCCAGTGAGCATTACCCTATCTGTAAAGCCCACGGCAGACAAACAGATGGATGCTGTGCAAAAATGGTTGCAGGTGGCACCACCAGTTTTGCGTATGATAAAGAGCTATGGGAGATCTATACACATGCTAAATTTTGGCCGAACTGGTCAAACTGTTCCTGAGATATGAGCTTGGATATCTGCAGCTTAAACGTGAATGTAGGTGGCTCCACCTGTCATAAAATCAAGAAAGCTGTCAAGGATGTATACACATGCAAAATTTCAGATGAATAAGTCCAACCAATGCTGAGATATGAGTGTTTTTATCCCAAGGCAGATGAACAGATGGACGCTGTGCAAAAATGGTTGCAGATGGCTCCACCATTTTTAGTGTATGTTATAAAGCTTTCCAAGTGCAAAATCTTTAGCCCTATCGGTCAAACAGTTCCCCAGATATGTGGGTTTATGTATGGAAACAGACACACAAATAGATGCTGGGCAGAGAGGAAAGGTTAGAGGTCAACCAAAAATGAGGGCGCCGAAGTTCACATGTGACCGATCCTAATTCTGAATTTTAAAAAATTATGCCTAGTGGTTTTGGAGGAGTTCTCCGGAAACCTATGCGGCCATGGTGGCAGCGTCGGTGTACGACTGTAAACATAGTATCCGCAAAACTCTGTTTTGGCGGATACAATGATTGTAGCTGGCACCACCAGTCTTATATACAATGAAGAGATATATAAATATGCCCAATGTCAGACTGATATATCAAACCCCTCCTGTAAAATAAGCAGGGACATACACTGTGCAAAAATTATTGTAGGTGGCGCCACCAGTCTTGTACACTATAAAGATACCAGGTATGTATAAACATGCCCAATTTTAGGCTGATGTATCAAATTCCTCTGTAGAAATAAGCAGGCGCATACACTGCAAAAGTAAATGTAGGTGGCACCACCTGTCTTGTTAATGAGAATACCATAAAAGACGCATAGACAGGCCAAAATATCAGTCCAAGAGTTTGATGCACTGGGCTGACAAGGCTTAGGTGAGTAAGGCAGTTGCCCCCGAGAGACCTATGACAAATTGCTGCCTCAAGCTACTGCACTGAGTGAACTCTTGACCTGCACCTGGCTAGACTGAGTGAACTTTTGACCTGTATCTGGCTGCACTGAGTGAACTCTTGACCTGTTCCATAATCTCACACAGTTGGCAGTCTGTTAAAGCTATAAATAGATTCAGGCTGAACTTTGATGCCAAATCTGATGCAGTGAGCAGTCTGCTAAAGCTATAAATAGAATGCAGCTACTGCACTGACTGAACTCTTGACCTATACCTGGCTGCACTTCTTCCAATCCTGGCACTGTACCAAAACTATTTATAGAGCTGACATCATCTTGACTAATGGCCAACATCAAGGCATTTCAATCTGCCAATGGTAAACCAAGTGCTGCCATCTGTACACAAAAGTGGTCCCTACTTGAAACAAGTGACCCATGGGTCATGCCGCTCAGCCGACTGACATGTTGACAATAAGTCCTTGCAAAGGGAACTAATTAAGATAATGGAGGTGGCACCATCATTCATGCAAGTTAGCTTAAGATCATTAAGTCGCATAAGCACATGGACCTCTCTGGATTTCAAGTTAGAAGATTTGTGGTCCAGGGGTTATGATTTATGCCCTGTTAACAAATGATCACATCTTTAAAGATCTCAAAAATAGAGAAAAAAAGTTAAAAAATTCGAAAAAATACAGGTGGCGCTACCAGTCTGCAGAAACACTCCATGATCAATATCCATGCAAAGAATCATGGTGATCAATGCATTAGTTGTTCAGATACTTGAGCTTTTGTATGAAATTGCCATTATTCAGGGGGGTACTTTGGAGCTCCATAGCTGGAAGAATATGGGTTACAGAGACCTAATTTCAGGTTTTCAAGGAGATTCTTCATGGGCCTCTCTGGATGTCAAGTAAGAAGATTCTTGGTCTAGCGGTTACAATTTGTGCCCTGTTAACAGATGACCACATCTTTAAAGATCTCAAAAAAAAAAACAAAAAAAAGTAAAAAAAAAATCGAAAAAAATATAGGTGGCGCTACCAGTCTGCAGAAACTGATGAAACACTCCATGATCAATATCCATGCAAAGAATCATGGTGATCAATACATTTGTTGTTCAGTTACTTGAGCTTTTGTATGAAATTTTCCATTATTCTGGGGGTACTTTGGAGCCTCCCAGCTGGGTAAATATGGGTAACAGAGACCTAATTTCAGGTTTCCAAGGAGATTTTTCATGGACCTCTCTGGATGTCAAGTATGAAGATTCTAGATCCAGCAGTTACGATTTGTGCCCTGTTAACAGATGACAGCATCTTATAAGGTCTCAAAAATAAAGAGAAAAAATTGTAAAAATTTGAAAAAATACAGGTGGCGCCACCAGTCTGCAGAAACTGATAAAACACTCCATGATCAATATCCATGCAAAGAATCATGGTGATCAATGCATTAATTGTTCAGATACTTGAGCTTTTGTATGAAATTTTCCCATTATTCTGGGGGGTACTTTGGAGCCTCATAGCTGGGTGAATATGGGTAACAGAGACCTAATTTCAGGTTTCCAAGGAGATTTTTCATGGACCTCTCTGGATGTCAAGTAAGAAGATTCTAGGTCCAGCGGTTACGATTTGTGCCCTGTTAACGGACAGACGCCAGGACGACCGGACAGCCAAACGGCCGGACTAACGACGGACAAAGAGTGATTTCTAAAGCTCAGATGACTTACAGTCAGCTGAGCTAATAACTTTGAAATTTATTTTCCCAATACAAAATGCTTTTCAGCTGACTTTTTAAAAAAAAGAAATCAGGAATATATGTAAAATTATTACAGATGCATACTGAATGCAAAATTAGAATACAGATATATCTCACTGATGGCAAATTCTTGAATTAAGTTGAGGAGGGTTACCAATAATTTATAATCCACGTAGTTGTCTTTATAAAGCCACAGAGAGCTGAATATCCATGATAGTAACATTGCCTGGTATGATGAATAACTTAAATCATAAATCTAAATTTAAAAAAAAAAATTAAAAAAAAAATTTCTTGTCAATATTAACCAAAGATAACCTGAAATCTAAATGTCTAGTGGCATGATGTAATAGATGCTGATAAACTGGTGCCAGGCTAGATGTAACAGCATCACACAGCTACCATATATGGTAAAATGACTCAATTCAATCTCCATAATTCAGCCAAAAATCATTCATGTGGAACCATTAATGACAATTATTATAAGAATTATTGTAGGGATTATTCTTGTAAAATATTTAACAAACTGGCTACAGTGGCATCAGTCGAAAAACGTTTCGCAGGTTTATAACTAATAAAGGAAGATACAGCAAACTGGCTAAGTTCAGATTCCCGTAACTCAGCCAAAAAGCACTGAACCAAAACCATTTGAACAAACTTGAATTATCAACATCTGAGGATAATTAATGTGTGAGATTAAAGAATTTGGCCCAGTGGTTTTTGAGAAGAAGATCTTTGTAGCCACTGAGCTAAAATGGGCTGTTATGGCATATGACTAAATTCAGCTTCCCATTACTTAGCCAAAAGTCACTGAAAAGAGAGCATTTGAACAAACTTCAGGAAGCACTACCCTAGGATCATTTCTGTGCGATATTAAACATTTTGGCCATATAGTTTCAGAGAAGAAGTTTTTTGTAGCCCTCAGTGTGATTCAGGCACTGATGACTCCGTACTAAAAAGGCCGATGCAGGTGGCCCTACCAATACCTCAATTTCAGATATGACCTATGTGACCAACATTGGCATAAAATTTGGTGATCATAGCTCCAGCCGTTTCTGAGATTTAAATTTTAATATGTTTTTTTTGCACAGTTAAAAAAAGTTCAACCTCCTGTAACTCAGTAAAAAATCTCCAAACTGGAACCATTCGAACAAACTTGAGAAAGATTGTTCCAGGGATCATTTCTGTGAAATATTGGACAATTTGGCTGGACAGGTTCAGAGAAGAAGATTTTTAAAGCTTTTTTAGCTTTTTCCCTATAAAATCTAAGAAAATGATAGATTTTTGGATGACTGATTATTTGCAAAAAATTTGGTGATGCTAGCTCCTTCCGTTTTTGAGATAGTTATGGTTAACGAACAGACGCCGCATAAGCTCACAGGTTCGCTAAAAACATTGTCTTACAAACACATGATTCTAGAAGCCCGGATTCTGAAGTGATTGAAATTATACCACAGTTTAACACTGGCTGGTGTTACAACTGCACTCATTCCAACTGGTCTACAATTAATAAGGTGTTAAAGGTAACACATCCTCACAGCAGGGGTTTTTGATAGTCATCTCCATCTTCTTCTTCAACTTCCATCAGCCAGCCATAACCCCTGTTTGCCAAGAAGCTAGAGGCTGGGCCTCTATTCCTGACAGAGGTGGCATCATATTGGTCCCTTGATTCTGGCATCATACTCCCACTCACATGACCCCCTGGAAAGCCAATTCAGGTGTATAATGATAAGACAGATTATACCTGTTATTTTAATGATAATAAATAGCCCTGTACACATTTTACTGGTTATCATCTGCTGACTGAATAATAACTCATGTATAGTTGCCTGATTAAAATTTCAAAGGATTACCTCTATAAATCTTAGTTCTGAATGTGTGAACAGAATCAATGAATTTATAAATAAAAATAAAAAAAAAACAAAAAAAAATCTTCTTCAAAGAATTCATATTTATTACTGGAAATAAAATCTGGCAAAGTTACCCTAACTTTGATGAAAATATTTAGAATAAAATATGAATTTTTTTTATACTGGAAGAACTTTCAACAGAATGCACTCACCAGAATTATCTGCTACTGTGACAAACTGGAACTCATCATGTGAGGGCACAAACTGTGATGGACTCTGGGGTTTTGTTCGGGACATCTGAGGGTCCGTTGCACTGTACGGTGGAGGAGCTGAATACTGCCCACTGCTGAAGTCACCCTCCATTTTTTATGATATTTGTCAAGATCACAATTGAGATTCTTGCCTTAGCTGTCCTGGTTATACAGATGCTCCACCACAAGCCTACAAAATATTAAAATTAGGGAATGTCATAAAAAAAATAAATGTTTCTACAGATTCTGAGGTAAAAAATATTGAGCATGCGGACGTTTTTTTTTAAATTTAGGGTCAAGTTGAAACACTGAATTTTGTCAGCTGGTAGGAAGGAAAAAATATGAGGGACTATTCTGGAAATGGTGCAGTTTAACCACAAAACAAGGGACCCATGGGTCACATCGCTCAGCTGAATTTTGGAAAATATTAGTAACTGTATTTTTATTTCTTTTGGTTTTTCATGTATATTATCATTAGAAAAGCTATGAGAAAATGGCCCTGCTAAAATGAAACTCTGTAAATTATAGAATGATGGACATGAGCTAAACCATATAGTGATGCACCAAGGGAACAAATAGGCCTACGGTAAGTGTTATATAAAAGTAACATTTCATAAACAAATAATGTGTGAAGGTAATTAAGTTTTCAAAAGTTTAATATATATGGCCATATGAGTTAAAAATTAATCCCACAAAGTTTGACCAATATTCCTAATTTTACACTAAGTTAACAGTGTTATATACACCTAGGCCCTGCCAACTTTAAGAGATATGAATGAAATGCTACAAAGTATTTATATCTTCTTAAATCTTTTCAGTTAGCACTTACATTAGATCCTAATATTTTATCACATATGAATATTAGGATTAAATTCCTGAAATTAAAAAAAAAAAAAAATCAAAATTGTCCAAGTCTCATCAAAAAGAATTTATTTAACATTAAAATTATAAGATTAATCTTGTTTATTAGTCCCGTGTATTGAAGGGGTGGGTGTGGGGAGGGTTCTCCATTGTTACTGCTCGTTGCTGAAAAAATGTTAATTTTAAGATTCATCTAGTTCATAGTACAGGTCTGTCAACAGAATTGGGAATTGGGGGGGGGGGGGGGGGGTGCAAGAGAAAAAGGCTCCCTGTGGTATGGTATTAACTGCAAACAGCCTGATCAAGCTCAACTCAATGGAGAGAGCTGCACTGAATGACCTACAGTCACCAAAGTGGACTGCTTGACAATGTAAGGGAATACAACAAGAGCCTCCAAAATAAATTCAATTACTAGCCTAATTCTGCAGCTTTTATTTTCAAATTTCAGATTTTAACAGATTAAATCCTTATGTGTACATGCTGTGAAAATTAGATCCACATTACTTATAGGAAAAAAACGTGCCGTGGCCAAAGTTGGGCAAAATTTAAGGTACCAATTTTATATTTTTGCCAATATTTAAAAAAAAATTAACAGATTTTGATCTAATTTTTGGTATACAATTAAATTTTGATTAATTTAAGTTGTATTACTGAAAAAAGTCCCTACCTTTAACACTTTCGGTCTTAAGTGACCAAATATCTTTCCTGATTTTTTTACAAAGTCCATTATGTTTGGGCTCTTAACTTTTTTTACATTAAATAATACCGACTTAATTTCTGGCATGTACATAGGAACTATATAGAGGAATATTTATGGCAAATATGAAGAAAACCAGATGAGTGGTTTTGATATTAGGCAGTCCTAAAGTGTGAAATTAAGATTTCTAATAAAAAATTGAGGTTTTTCCTTAATTATTCAAAAGGAAAGAAGTCCTATTGACCCAATTTTCGGCATGGTAGGAGATTTTGGGGACATCTAACTGTATGCTGAATTTCAGATTCTTAGGTCCAATGGTGTCGAAATGTGCTCGTCTTACGGACGGACAGATGGACAGACAGATAGACGACGGACAATGGACCACGACGGACTTATAGTCAGATGAGCTAAAAAGTTTAATCCAGTTTGAAAACCCCATCAAAATCTGGTGACCTCTGACCTCATTAACTGTTAAATTGAATATTAGGTGAGATATAATATTTGTTAATATTTCTGTCAAGTTTCAACAACATCCATCATATTCCAGGCGCCGCCGCCGCATATAAATCTTGTTGGTGCGATAACCCAAAAAATATTTTATGGAACTTTACCAAACTTGGTATATGTATAAATAAGAGGACGACGCCTATTTAAAATGAGGTCATGACCTTTACTAGGAGAGTGTCCCTGACCTTGAATAGGTCCAATTTTGGGGAAAATCACACAAATTCTTTAATATCTCAAGAAATCTTGCATTGATTTATCCCAAAATCAAGTTGATGGAAGATCATGGATAGGGTTGTCATGTTCCAGAAACTGGTGGCGCCACCTATTATTCTTTACTTGTTTTCGTGCCGTTTAATACCCCCAAAATTGCCACCTTACAGTACTGTGAGCATTATAAGTCAAAAACTAATGGACAGATTTCTTTTATATTATGCATATACATAGGTATGGGTAATAGGATGATGTTTATTTAAATTGGGGTCATGACCTTTCCTATGAGAGTGGCCTTGACCTTTAATATTTCCATATATGGTGAAAATCACACACCTCTTATGATATCTCCAGTGTTGATAGCCATATGGATTTCAAACATCACTTATGTATGGCCCACCACTAAAGTAAGAACCCTATAGGTTCTAGGCTCATGAGGTCAAAGGTCCAGGTCACTGGACTGGCATTTTAAAAGATACTTGAATATATAGCTCACTTGCCAATAGTGGATGATCCATATCAATTTGGGGGTCACAAGGTCAAAGGTCAAGGCCATAAGAGCTATCTGCCCAAAAATTAGTTTCTGGATGATAATTCCTGCTTTTATTGATGTATTGATTTCAAACTTGACTTATATATGTCCCATTGAAAAAGCAAGACTCCAATTGATTTTGGGGTCATGAGGTCAAAGGTCAAGGTCACAGGACACATCTTTAAAAAGATTGTGGATGCATTTTCAGCCAAACGTTTCATCTCAGACCATTCATCTGGCACATATAGTTCATCTGCCAAGAGTGGAAGACCCCTATCAATTTTGAGGTCACAAGGTTAAATGTGAAGGTCACAGGAGCCATCTGTCCAAAAATTAGTTTCTGGATGATAATTCCTGCTTTTATTGATGTATGGATTTCAAACTTGACTTGTATATGTCCCATTGGAAAAGCAAGACCCAAATTGATTTTGGGGTCATGAGGTCAAAGGTCAAGGTCACAGGACACATCTTTAAAAAGATTGTGGATGCATTTTCAGCCAAACATTTCATCTCAGATCTTTCATCTTGCACATATAGTTCACCTGCCAAGAGAGGAAGAACCCTATCAATTTGAGGTCACAAGGTCAAAGGTGAAGGTCACAGGAGCCATCTGTCCAAAAATTAGTTTCAGGATGATAATTCCTGCTTTATTGATGAATAGATTTCAAACTTGACTAGCATATGTCCCATTGGAAAAGCAAGACCCGAATTGATTTTGGGGTCATGAGGTCAAAGGTCAAGGTCACATGACACATCTTTAAAAAGATCAAGGTCACAGGACCAACATCTTCAACAAGAATGATTGTTAGATGGAAGAAACAATAAATATGCCCAGTGTCAGTATATGCTGCTAAAAATGGGGGCCTATTCTTAAAGGGGGGGGGGGGGCCTACTATGTCTGGGGATACTCTGGCACCTGTGGTGCCGAAAATTGTCTAGTTTTTTATGTAGCCAAACAGGAGCTGATGAGAGACAGGCTTGTAGGGAGTTCCACATACACTTTGGGTTGAAAGCTATGGAGTAGAAGTACAGTCAAACCTGGTGTAATATTAGACAGGTCAGTCTTACCCAATAGGAATGACTTTCAGTCACTCATGGGTGGTCTTAATAGACAGGAAGTCTTTTAGGCAGGTTTCACTGCAGTGTACTATCAAGGCAGCTGTTAAATGAATTTTTTAAAGCTGTTTTAAACAATACAATTTTTTTTCAATACCTGCCTCAGCATCCATCCTTTGTCTATACTATATAAAATCCAGGGACCAATGGGTCATGGCCCTCAGTTAAAGTTGACCAACAGGATCATATATCCTAAATGTCAACATACAAAGATAAAAATATTGGGAAGTCAATTCATTGTATTAGTAACCAGTTAATTGTTTAAATATTTGTGTTTGTGAGGGGAAAATAATAGAGATGACTATCTAAAATATGTTTAAGCAGAGAGGTAAAATGTAAAGTGAAGACATGTTTCATTGTAAAATGTCCAAGAAACTACTCCTGAGACAGGGCTGGGGTTATTGAAAATGTAATTTTAAATGAATGTAATTTCATGTTTTCATGTAATTGAAAGTAATTTGTAATTTAACATAGTTCAAATTACAAGTAATTGAAATTAATTACTTTGAAAGTTACACAGTTATTTCAATTACTTTTCAATTACACTTACATCAAATGTTCTGCCTGAAGTCAGACAAACAAACTTGAAAGTTGCTACACAGCCATCACTGCTGATCCCTCTGTGCCCAAGTTTCATTTGTTTGATTGCAAGGACAAATGATAGACCATGGGAGTATCCACCTGTGCACTCAGCTGTGTGTTTTTAGCTTACGCATAAGTTTCCCAGGAAGGTTTCTGTTGGACTTTCCCCTGACTATGAAGCACCCCTATGTCTTGGTTCTCCCAAACTGCAAAATTTCCAAGCTATCTGTAGTTTATCCAGAGACACCAGAAGGGGCTGGTTGCATTGTTTGGTTTGTAAGGACCTATCAGTGACCAGGGAGTGCCAGAATATGGTGATTTAAAAACAATGCAGTCATCATTAGCTTTTGTGCCAAAAGGGATAACATTATGTCTAAGATAAGCAACTTTTTATATCCGTAGGCAAATTGTTAAGCCTGGACAGGTGTTCCATGAATGACACTGTATTCAGAGTTTGTTGATGAAAATGTTCACTCAACAGTTTGATAACATATCATAGATATCACATGCACAAAATAGACAAGCCTTTAATGGAACCAAGCAGTGCAAGTACATCTGTGTCCTTTTCTTTTTTGTGTACTTTTGTCATAATTGTTAGTATCAAGTTTACCTAAACCACCAAGTATCTATTAACATTCAGGTAGTTATGTTGTGCTGAGGGTGCTGTTACCAGCCGTATTGTAAGGTCTTATATTATAATATGAGATGCTGTCGTGCGGACTGTACATCTTATCGGCACTACTGTCATGTCGATAGCCTTTGCTGTAGTACTAATAGTAATAGTATCATATTTTTTGTTTTAAAGTTGTAAATTACCAACCTGGAGGACAGATTATATTGGGTGGTCTTTTCGCCAAGCCACACCTAGCTACGCCAAGCTACAGTCAGTTTGTGGGGCCACATGAATTATGATAGATTATGCCTAGCTACAGCAGTTTAACAAGGGGCATATTTGAACGGCTGTGTTGAATCAGGTGTAGGGCAAAATGTTGATTTAAGTTTTAGAAGCCTTATTCGAAACTGCAAACTTAGTAAAACTGCACACATATATCCATACATATCTAACTACATGAAACATTTACAAAGACAAAATATAAATATGTGTTTATTTCCCATGTGAAGATATCATTAATTTATATACAGATATATACTTTTACTTCACAAGGTTATGTCTTTATATTCTTTAATCAAATCCAAAAATTAATAAAACTAAAAATTAAAGCTAGTGATATGCACAATCTGTGAAATTCTCTCACTCATACACACCTACACACACACAAAACATATACACACAACCATATTTGCCTATGATGAAAGTTTTTAAAAAAAAATTTCTGGCTTTGCTTTTCTTCATTGTAACAGACCATTCTGCCCTTTTTTGCTTCCTTTGTCCAGGTATTTTTCCACCAGTGGGGTTTTGGGCAAACCTTACCCAGGGTAAGTTTCAGTTCTGGTCTTCTGGAGCCGTCTGAGCCATCTTTGCACCTTTCTTTTGATATGTAATTAAATCGTAACCATGACAAGTGTTCTGTAGGTATTTGTTTTACATTAGACTCCTCATTGGAGCTAAGGCATACAAAGTAATTCTGAGTTTTGCAGGTAAATGAAGAGACCTTGGGTGATATATTGTACAGGACACCAACAGATTCTTCCATGGTTGCAGAAGGGTACGTACTCCTTTCCTTTTCTCCAGCCATCCCGGTCTTTCTCTTTATATCAGACTAGTTCTGATGCTGCAGCGGCGGAAACTCTTGCTCATACTCTTCATCTGACATGTGCCCCTGTGTGAATGAAGCCTCTGGACTGCTGGTTGATATATTATGAACTTCTGGTGTTCCTCATTCATGTAACAATGGTTTAACAAATATTTCGTGAATTTCATGTAGATTGCTTCATAGACCACATCAAGAATCACTGGAAAGACATGTTTGCCCACATGTATGTCCATAAAAATTTCTTGAGTAAGGTGTGGCAAGGTATTTATTTGCTGCAGTAGGTGGAGAGTAGTAGCGAAAGGGGTAGCCCATAGCTGCACTCACTCTGTAAATGTTTGGGAGTTCTTGATAGGAACCATCTAGGCAAATGGGTTGGGTTAACTGGCAATGGATTACGTTTTTGTGCTCGTTTAGGCAGCTGTAATTTGTTCAAATGTTGCATTGACAAGAATAGTTTTTCCCAAATATATATATATAAAAGATAAATATGATTTCCTACCACTTTAATGATTCATTGAAGTTGAACTGTTTCGCATGTTCAAATGCACACTGTTTGCAGATAAAATTCGACGTACAGTCTGTTGAATGTTTTTGTAAATATTTTAAATATATATGGGAATTTCACTGAGTTTTTCATGTTTCCAAATCATGTCACAAAAGTGTGATTTCTTTAAATCATTCTGTAACTAACACTAATAAATTAAATAAAAATTGACCACTTAAGACCACACCAAAAAAAAATTTAATAAAATCACAACAATAACCAAGCACCATCCATGGAAAAAGTTTGTTTAAAATAATTATTTACTTAATTATTTGATTAAATATAGCCAAAAAGCTCCTTCCATAACTTGTGGACCTGTCCATTTTACTTGGCCTCATCAGCATGGCTCTGCGTCCTATCACCCTTAATTAAATCAATAATATAAGCAATGTATTTGCTAACATTTTACACAAAAAATACACATTTTTTTCTATTTATACTATTTTTTTTCTAGGCTAGGAATTATTCATATAGTTGATATATATACATTACTGATTGTCATTTTAAGAAACTATTGTCATTTTACGAAAAGCATTTGCTAGGATTAATACTTTGTTTTCAAGATGAACAGAATATCTAGTTTATAATATAATGCCCAGAGTTAATCCAGAATACAACCCTCCCCCATTTGATGCGCCTCTTGTTTAATTGGCCTTGCATTAAGCACTTTGTCAGGTGAGTAATTGGTTTCTTAATGGGTCAAGTTTCTGTGTCATGTTGGTTATGCCTACACAAAGTTTGCACAACAATTACTTGGACAAGCTATAAGGGCAAGTGGTGATATAAGAAACATTTTAACATCTTTTATTGTTATCATTTAGCAGGGTTGGGTTTTAGGCTGCCCAAAACCTGTATTCGGCAGGGCAGAGCCTAAAAGCTGCCTTTAACTGCCTAAAATAGGTTATAACTTGCCTAAAACTGCCATTAACTGCCTAAAACCTTGCATACCCTCACCTATGACTTGCAGTTAATTATGTTTTATTGTTACACAGCTAAATGCATTAAAGAAATATGCTCAACAAATTTAAAGTGAGGAACACTTTATTCAAACTAAATAAATTAAACCATGATACAAAAAAAAGCAACAAATGAATACAACACTACTTCAGGTGTTCCACATGAACACATTTCTCTGACAGTTTTAGCTTGTATCCCTAAATCATGTTGTGAGGTCTCCCACCTCCATTACTGCCAATTTATAAAAGAATGCTCATACAGTAAGCTTAAAACCAGATACTTTGATACAGCATTTTGATCACAATTAAGGGATCAATTTTTGTTATTTATGCGAAACAAGTTTTCCCAAATTTTTAAAGTTGTTCCATTCACACTAATAAATAGTCCTTTTTACTTGTGTATGTTTTGTATGCCTGTAGCTTCAAATAGCCAAGAGCAAAAAGATTGATCTTTTAAATTATAACAGATCTTTTATGCTAGCCATGAACTAAAAATATGATAATATGTTACATTATCTGATCATGAACAAGAATATCCACTGGTTGTTTAATCCCTTAGCTATGTCATCATTTGTCAAATTTTAAGATTTTGTGCACATACTTATTGTCTAGATATAATGAGGGATATGCTCTGTTAACTGTATGATGAGATTGTGAAAATGGAATCCTCATGAAACACTATAATATGTATAAAACTGAAAAATGTGAAAATATATTGAAGTGAATATGTTGCAAACTACAGAATATGCATAATCACTTTTGGGCTGTGTTCAGCCTAAAGGGCTAAGAAACCTACATGTCATGGTCACCCTGACTGCATCACTCAGTAAAAAGTTTGACTCAGGGACAGTTTCCAGGGCAAGGGCTTTGATTGCATCATCCCAGTCATGTATGAAAGTTCACAAGAACATCTACTAAGACACAACAGTGGGACTTATGACCATTGGGTCTAATAACCCCATCATCCTGATAAAAAGTAATTAGCTGGCCTAATCAAGCATGGCCTCTGCCTCTGATACCCTGCCTTACAAGAGGCATACTGGAGGCTCTATTGCATCATTCCAGGTAGCAGGGCACTCATCAGCAAACCAAAAGGGTCTTGATAATGACATTACCTTGGCCATTGAAACTAAGTGTCATACAAACATGGTTTCATGCTCCAGAAACCTATTCAGGCTCTTTGAAGACTGCATGATGCCAGCCAACAGAAATCATGCATTACTTATACCAAGGAGTTTACAGGGATGGAGTATCAAGTGAGAGTCTGGCCGTGTCGGATGTTGCTGAGGGGGGGGTCATAAAACTCGCTGCTCTAAGGCACAAAGAGATGCCGCTGATAAGCCCGGTGCTAATTGATACAGCGCGAGAGACCCCCCTTCGGCGTGACTTCGGAATTATTGTGACAAGGATGAGTAAGTTTCTCCCCAATTTTATCTCCGGTAGTATTTAATATAAATTTTTAAACAATCATAAGTTTGAATACCATATGTTCATATGTGTGGGAAATGTGTGTGAAGCTGTAGTTGCTAATGACGCCTTGGCTGCGGTACATATGGGCGATAATACGAGAACAACGCCGTCAGTGACAGAGCGGACAATGGCTGGCTGTTATCCATCAAAATGAAAGTCATCCGAGCATAAGCTAAAAATTTTTTTTTATCGTCGGAATACTATAATACATGGCCAATTATTAATATAAGTCAGAAGTGTGGGAACTGATGGAATTTTTTATAATTCCGAAGTTATTCAGGGAAAGTAAGGTTTACACCTACCAGTCGTCCGTCATGAATCACGGCATAAGTTGATGTAGAGTGTCCGCATCTATCCAAAAATTGGTCAAGTGATTCCTCAACACGAGACCTCTCTAGATATATTTGTTGCGCATAATTCTTGACAAAACAAACCATTTGCGCATTCATAATTCCGGTCAATGTTATTCCAGTGATTTACTGCTCAGTTACTGGATATATCGCTCTCCGCTTCAGCGAGCTACAGCGGACCGCAGAAGTAACATCTAGCAGGCTCGCTTTATCAAAGGCCGTGCCGCCGCTGCGCCTGACACCGCGGCACAATAGGCGTACAATAGAGTTAATGGGCTTATCATGTCTTAATTGCAATTAGCGCACAACTGACACTCGCGACCTGGCAGGGCTTCTGACAGTTGTTACTCCAGTCCTGTAAACTCCTTGCTTATACCTGTAACCTTCCAGAAGCCAAGCAAAGCCTTGTGACTGTGCCACCCATGCCAGTTTGGTAGTTTTATAGATTTTAAAGTCAAAATTTAAACAAATATAGGTTTTAGGCACTTTTGATGCCTAAAACATGCCTAAAACCTGTTTTAAGCAGGGCAGTTTTAACCAGGTTATAATCTATGGTAAAAACCTTCCTGCCTAAAACTTGCAAACCCTGATTGTCAGATACTTAACACCATTATTTGCTGTATCAACATGTAAGATTTCCCATAAATTTAATCAGTATATTTGCATTCAAAATGTGGCTCGGAGTAATTCATTAGCCTGGTAGTCAGCTCTGTAACATGCTGTCTGTAGCTCGGCATAGATCTGTGAAAAGACTGACTGGATCATATTGTTGCTCCTTTCTTCCTTGTCTCGTCCTAAGATGTGTGATTCCGATCCCCTCTGCTCCTCTCCCTCTCGGGATCGACCCTTAGAAAAAGGCCTCATAAGGATCCAAATAGTGGACCCTTTTGGAATCATATAATTGACATTTTAAGGGGTGTCAACATAAAATAATTACCTTTTTGTTGTCCGAGTTTGGATGTTTTATGAAACATCTGCGAAGTAGTGGCACCAAAATAATGCTCAATTGCCCTACCTATCCATAATTTGGCCAAGAGCTGATGTGTTTACATAGAGAACATGCCGCCATGATTACATGAGTGACCCACAGTCCTTAGCAACTGGATTTGATTGGGAAATCCCTCTGATCTTATCGCTGTTTGATCTGGAAAAAGTGGGCGATAATAGATATCGATGCAGGTTACCCGTCAATCAACATCTGCTCATTACAAATTCTTGTAGATAGTTATGTTTAAATCACCGCGGGCTTACAAGGACCATTAGGGATAATGTTTCATTAATATATTAAGGTAAGAATGTGGTAAAGTTGCCAGAACGACCCATTTACTACCAAAGACACTAATGGATGCATTTTGGTGTGTATATAAATTTTAGCAGTTTTTAGAGTTTTTTTGGTGCCTTCTACCAGTGTCTACCATTTCACCATTACAAGGCCTAATTGTACAGGCCATTCCCACAACTGTGATCATATGGCTTCTGGTCACCTCGTACCCAAGTCATCTCGTACATAAGTTATCTCGTACCCAATAAGGTCATCTCGTACCCACAGGTAAGTCATCTCGTAATCAAAGTTAAGTCATCTCGTACCACCAAACAAAGTCATCTCGTACCCAAAAGCCAGTGTATAATAACCAGGCTGCAGATGAAATCCAAAGTTACGTTTTTTTAAATTTTAATATATATATTATAAAATAAATATATAAAAAATATATATATGGAACTAACATTAATGAATATAACCACACTCATGCAGTAGAGAAACATAAAAATATTAATTACGTATAGGCCATATTTTCTATCTAAGTGAGTGTATACTTAAATAATTGAACATGAAATAAATGTGAGTTAACAAACATAATACTTGCCAGTAGCTGAATGGCAGAAGTGTTAGCAGAATTAAGGGGGGGGGGGGGGCATTTGCGCTCCCTATGAATACGCCCCTGAGGCTAGCAGTCTAACTGCATAAATAGCTGGGGTTCTGGTGACCCATCTGGGTACAGTATACATATATAGTAGCCACCTGATATGACACTGAGATGCATGCACACGGCTCATTCAGCAGTGTGCATGCCAGTGGGAGTAATTAGCTAACACTATCAATGCATTAGGTACATACCTCATTAGCTTATAAATATTTTCTGTGTTCGTACAATATACTGAAAGGTTACTGAGGATAATGTAAATTATCGAATATATATTGTGGAACATGTACACATAAATGCATGGTAAACATTGCTACTAAGCTACTTAACTTAACAAGAAAATATATTGAATACATATAAACATATACTAAATTCACCGTATAAACGCAACAGATTTATCCCTTAATTGACTTTGCGGAACATGAGATACTGAAAAAAAAATTCACCTCTCTGAAGGAGAACTGGTTTTCTTTTTTTCCAGTGAACATGCTATGTCCATATTCCTTTTGACACAGACTACATATTTATATATATTTACAAAAGAAAAGATTCCCTTCTGTGCAACTAATGTTTGGTTACGAGATGACTTTGGTAGGGGTAGGAGATGACCTGCGATTGAGTACAAGATGACTTGGGGTGATATGAGATGACTTGAGTACGAGATGACTTGGGTACGGGTTGACCGGTACCCTGATCATATCACAGTTGTGAATTCCGCAACAACGTTCTTCCTAGTTACTATATGCACACAGCCGGCCACGCCCACTCCCTATCAGTATCAGTGCCTGTCAGTGTCATTCTCTGTCGTTCGGTGGGTGTCACTGCATAGCAATTTTTTTACCAGGCAGTTGTGGAATTCACAACTGTGATACAAGAAGCAGAGCGAATCGGAATAAAGCGTCTTGGCCGTCGACTTGGGACGAGACAAATTACCAAGACTGCAAGAGGCAAGACTCGTCAGCTTATCCATGAGTGGAGACTGATAATGTATGACCACATTACTTCACATAGCTTATCTGAGAAATTTTTGGTTTGCTATTTTGCTATGAATTTAACGTCGAAGAAAAAATATTTCACTCATGGTTGAAATTTTTCTTACCTCGTTAACTGGTTACCGATGGCAAGTGTTTAGTTTGTTCCTGGCCGCGTGGATGGCCTTGACACTTCCATACTTCCGGTGTCCCGGAAAAACTTGATCGCATGAGGTTGAGCATGACTTTAAAGATAAGATAGAGAAGATAAGTTTGATTTAAAGTCGGTTTTCCATGTTCAGCAGAGCTATGACATAAGCTTACTGAGCTTTTGTCACCATTGTAACTACCCACTTTTAAAACAGCTGTTAACCTTCCTAGTCTGGTAATTAAGTATCTTTCAACTTCATTTTTAATTTAAATAATATCTGCAGTCCTGATTATTTGAAGGTTTAGATACTAAATTTTATTCCAGTAAAACCATGTTGCAATGTTTCTTTAAATTGTCCAAATGCATGCTGTCCCAGCTCAATAATCCCCTTAATTAACAAGCAAACTACATTTGGCGAGCTTTGTGTCTTTTGGCGCAAATATTGTGAAATTCTGCTAAATCAGCGATCTATTCAAATATTAACATAGCAACAGCTTTAAAAATGCCTGGGTTTATTTTCTTAAGGAAGTTCCCTATATTTAGTAAATTTATTTTGTGCACCAGATACGGGCCGTTTATAAATGAAAAGAACAATTATAAAGAACAATGCAGGTCATATTACTTGCTATAGTACTTGATATAGTACAAGTTTAGATTCATTTTGATAAACTAGTTAAGCAAGTTTCTCTTCTTTGGCTATGAAGTATAATGTACATTATACAACAGTCTATGCTAAAATCATCTTTTTCTAAATTTAGAATCATTTTCGAGTATACAGTAATCTCACTCAATTGAATCTTATCTTTAGAATTTACAGTGAACTACCACGGTATAGAGAATGTTCATTGTGGAAAAACCAGTTATATTAATTTACATTCTTACAGAATGAAAGTCTTAATATCATAATATTTCTTTTTTCTTCGGTTCTTAATTGTAGCCAAAGCCGTCAGTGTTAAACTTGATTTTTTCTGACTAGGTGAGTACACAGTAAGATAAAGTGTATAATAATTATGTATATAAAATATGTGTGACTAAGATGTAAATGCAAGAGAAATACCAGGTGCTATGTGTACTTATTTCCTTTATGTGATCTGTGTAAAAACTGTAACACACATCTTCCTATCATATTGTGCATATAGTAATCAGTTAATCAGATAATTTGTATTAAAAAACCTACAGGGCTTGATCCTAATTACCTTTTATTAAGCTTAGCTGTCACTTGAATAAAAATAACATACCTTTTTGTTTGTAAATATGTATACATAGAACTGTAGACTTGAACATATCGTTACTTTTTTCTTGTGAATGTACTTTGTTAGAAACATCAGTCAAATACCTTTTTTTAAAACTGGATTATCAGTTTAAAAAGATAATATAAACCTGCCCTGCAAACATGAAATGTTATTCTACTAACTCAAAAATAAGTGATCTATACATTTAAATCAAAGGGATTTCTTGTATAGAGATAAATGCTGCTTTTGAAATAGATTAATTCCTTTACCTTACCTAGTGGTCTCAGAATCATGCACATGTAAAATAATTTTTTTGCCAAGTAAACATTTAGAGATGATACAAAATACCATTCGCCAGCTTGCGAGGCAGTTAGCATATGGTATATATCATTTAAATTGAACCGTCATTCTGCTTGTCCTTGGGTTGGACATATCTCATGACATGATCCCCAGCTGGACAAACAACATGTACGCTCTTGTGTCAAATTCAACCACGAGTGCGTCTGTATATTTCATTGAGCATTAATCTGTATCTGATATTTATTGCTCGTCCACAAAGGCACAGTGACCTGGCGATCTATCTGTGAGCCCACATGACGTATGTTGCTACATCACCTAAGTGGTCCAAGCCCGGACCAGGCAAATCCAATAGCTCATGGTCATACATGTCGCTGATTACCCACTCTGTTATCAGAACCGATATATCCATTTAGTCTTTGTGATAAACGTGTGTTATCCTCTTGACACTTGGGATGCTGAAATTAAACCACACATTACGCTCTTTACACAGCGCTTTACCCATAGGCCAACTACCTATATAGTACGCGCTGTTTGTTTTGACCTTGTATCCTGAATCTCTACACCAGAGGGGAGCACTGTATTTTGGTCCAATCAGATGAGACCCTGTGCTGGAAGATAAAACGGTTTACCAGCCAAGCGAGGAATACACGGAGCTAATGTCGTTCATTTCTTTTTGAGTGTCAGCTCATCGCCCCGGCGACCGTTTGAACAGGCTACAAGCTCAGAGAGAATGGCCCCACATGTGGTTTCTGGGCGGAGCCTGATGCCTGTCGAGTGTTAGTTGACTTGCATTTGGTTGGCTGCTAGTCACATCAGCAGTTTTTTTCAGCAGGCAGGACAGGCCTATATGCACCACCTGGTGTTTAAGTGCATCATAAACGGTCAAAGCAGGCAGCAGGAAAATCAGTAGCTTCCTTAGAAGCACAAGATTTCCGCTGCCTCGGGAGCGTAACAACACATACACATGTACAGACCCTATTGACTTAAGCTACAAAGCACCACAAATAATTCTTAATTAGCCTGTTGGAGTTAACTTTACTGAGGACATATATCAGTGGCGTAGACAGGGGATGGGGATGGTCATCTATATATATATATATATATATATATATATATATATATATATATATGTGTGTGTGTGTGTGTGTGTATTTATTTGTGTGCACGGGAAACAAAAAGTGTACATTGTAGAATGAAGGAGATATCAGGCCTTCAAGGAGAAGGACGAAAAGACGAAAAATCATACCCCAAAGGGGATGAGATAAAATAATAAAATAACACAATATGCTTCTTGGATTACCTCGTGCATTTTATTAACTCTCAGTCTATCGCTCTACTTTCAGCAATAAACAAATTGTCCTGCACATTATTCCATGACAGTAATATTTTGTATTTTGTTTCTGTTTTAAATTATAACCATGAGAACCGATGATTATAAAGATCATGTATCTAGATATCATGTCGATCATGGCAGTATACACTTCTACATCATTTAGAAAAGAAACTAGTATCATGTATTCCTTTAAGTATATATGTCTAGAAGATGTGATATTGTTAATGAACAAATAAATAAATCCACAACTAAATGAATAAACTAATAAATAGATAACTGATTAATCACTCGAAAAAAATCATAATATCAAAAACGATAATAAATGATAAACGTGATAAAATTAAAATTAACTAAATTATATTCCTATATTTAACCTGCAGATATGCGGAAAGTGAAATGCTAAGCAAGCATTGTTTACAAAGCTTGATTAAAAGGGTTTTATCAAGCACGGTAAATAATGAAATAAACCCCAATTGGTTGTCGAAAGAGAGAAACATACTTGTAAAGTTCTTATTCTCTTAAACGGTGCAGTAGTATGCATAAACGCTTTAAGTGCTAGATACCGCAGAAGTTTCTTGTCATCTAGTCAAAGAAATGCGCGAATGTTTGGTGCTCCTCTCGCTTCTGTTCGGGAAGTTGAAACGCAGTTAGTTAGTGATACAGTATGTATATATAACATGAGGCTGATTTTTTAAAATTGCTTAAAATTTCCATGTTAAAGTTAAACTTTCAGAAGCATGCTTTACTTCTAATGTTGATTTATTCTGCCTTAAGATTCAGTAGTTTACCACGGGGGGACGCAGATCTTGCCTAAAAGAAGTAGAAACTTGCAGGAGTGACTTTATAACTCATCATTAGCCACAATTGACAACATTTATAAAGATGACTCTATAAGTGTTTTTTAATTGTGAAGTACATGCAACAGTTTCATCCACTTTTTTTTAAGCCAGGACATTTTTTTTCTCAGCAATTTCCTTGAATGTCAATGTCTGCCCTTTACGGCCTTGGCCAATATTTGAAAAATCAGGTCTGATCTATTTAAGAAGTGGAGTCCGAGCCACAAATTTGATAAATTCAAGTTTCATTCATTCTAATGTGCACAACTTTTACTATATTACAGGGAAAAAATAATTTTGATATAACTAAGTTTTCCTTTAAAAAAGGGTATCAAATTTGTAGGAATTGATTTCATGTTTTTGTCATTCCATGTGAAATCAACAAATACCTCCTGAATGACCATCTCCGATTTGCCTAATACATCATGTTGATACTGTCAATTTTCCCAATAGTAAATATTCAAAATTTTAAGCCATGTATCTGCAAAAGTTTTGTAAAATTGGAGACTTTAACCTAACAAATGGGCATGGCCCCAATTTTCTGAAAAAAAAGTTGCTAAAATGTAACAAGTTTCCGTAAGTTTTGTTAACTATTTATTTTAAATGCATTAAGCCTGGATGGGTTGTTCTACACTTTTATGCGTCTTTGACTTCTAAGACAGGTGGAAAATTGAAAATGTATAAATTTATACATAAGTATAAAAGTTATACAAAAGTTATATAAAATTATGTAATAAATATATAAATTCCTGCCTCTCTGACCCAATGTTTCTGACCAAAACTAGGGATTTCAAATTGATAAATACATGTTACTAAAGTTTATGCGTTTTCTAAGCAGCATATGTTTATGCATCACATTGTTTGATTTATAAGACATTGCAACTGCGATTTAAATAATTTGATGTCATAAGTGCTTGTTTGAAAAGATTCTGTTGTGATGATTCAATATTAGACATCGTTATAAATGTGAAAAAAATAATTTTAACTATTCTCACAAGGGATTTTTCTGGGATTATATGTCCTTTTCATAAATTTCTTATTATTTCCCTTTATACTTATTGTCTAAAATACATAACTATGCCTGTTAGTTCAAGAATTCTTTGGTATTCTATATAAGCAATACACAATTTATAGACTACGTCTACACTGACCTCTTATAATGGAATGATTTTGAAGATTTGATTTTCCTTCAATAACATTTTAAAATGTTGAAAAAGACTTGTTTAATTTATTTTCCCTATTCAATCAACTAGAGATCTTAAGGAAAAGTGTGATGTCTGGATTATGAAGATACCGTAAATTTAATTTTTTTATAATAAAATTGCATACTTTTTTGCTGGTTTACCGTGCTTTGGTCGAATGCATTATAAATTATGAGAATGCGTTATTTGTAGAATAATTAAACACATTAATTCATATGATTAATAAAGAATGATATAGCTAAAGAGCTATGAAGGTCATGGTCTGCATATTGATTATTTTACGATAATAGTAATTATGGTCAGACTGTAATTAAATAATATGAGCGTATCTCTATAGCGTATATACGGAAACCTGTGGTGAAACGAATTAACGATCCTTGAATGTTTGACGACGCGAGATAGTTGTTACTCCTAATACCTTTTAACGTTCGTTATATTTTTTTATTACTATTATCTGGCATGTATTGCATAATTACTCAAGTTTTGCTTTTTTCCCCATAGAAACCTGGGGGGGGGGGATGATTGTACACACCATCCCCCCCCCCCCCCCCACCTAAAATACTTGGGGGGATGCACCCCCCCCCCCCCCCGCTATCTACGCCCCTGTAAACCTATGGACGCGAGATTAAAATTGATTGCATATACTTTGTAGATGGTCCAAGCAGTATTGTAAACAAAATAAACCATTCCAAGATCTATGGATATGCAAGTTTTCAGGTAAATACATCAAACCACTCCTATTCTGCGAAAACGAAAAGGTAAGATGGCTCCACCTGTCTGGTCCATGATGAATCTACGCTACGTGAAAACGATTGTAGGTGGCCCCACCAGGCTTGTGTACAAGATGGAGATATCCTAAAATCTGTGGACATGCACAATTTCAGACTGATACACTGAAACAGTCCTAAGATAAATTCATGAACATATTCTACAAATTATATGTGATTGCAGGTGGTGCCACTAGACTGGTCTTAAAAGATGAATGGACGGGCCAAATTCCAGGCCAGAACATTGAACCACTCCTGAGTAACTTTTACGGATGGACACCACGAAAAAACAGTACGGGTGGGGGGGGGGGGGTTGAGCCGCAACAACCTATATTTTTTAGGATTTAAAACAATTTTTCTGACCTGGACCCCTCCCTTTTACGGGTTGGACCCGCCCCTTTACAAACCCTTGATCTAGCCGTCACACACACACACACACACACACACACACACACACACACCCTCACTCACACACACACACACACACACACACACACACACAAATTTACTTTTCCCACCACATCTTTTAAAACAATACAAAAGATTTAATATCTATATCATATATGCATTTAAATTTCTTCTTGTACACACTTCTTTCTTCCTGTGTATAAACAGGATGCTTCCTATTAAATACATCAATATACATGCAATATTTAATAATAATTTAAACTTCAGTTTTATTTAATAATTTTCTCAGTATATTAAATTTTATTTAACATATGCATGATATGTGATTGACCACATTGTGATGTTTACAGATCATGTGATTTCACTTGTTTTTAATCATTTATTGTTTGAATACTGGTATTGGCACCAGTTTGATTATTATTATGTTTATAAAAAAACAAGGCCTACAGGCCTAATGCGAACCTGTGCATTGGGAAATACACCAGGTATAATGCTTCAATGCTGGACCATTACTTCTCATGTATATGAACAATGCAAGTAATAAACATTATGAATAAGAAAAAATTACACAAACATCACTGCTGAAATTCTGGCATGGGTGAACACAACACAAAAATGATTGTAACTGGCACCACCAGTCTTGTATACAACAAAGCTATCAGAGATATATACATATGCCCAATTTCAGACTGATATATCAAACCCCTCCTGAAAATAAGCAGGGTCACACTCTGAGCAAATATTATTATAGGTGGCACCACCAGTCTTTTATACTTCAAAGCTATTCGATATGTATATATATGCCCAATTTCAGGCTGATGTATCAAATTCCTCTGTAGATATAAGCAGGCACATACACTGTGCAAAAGTCATTGTAGGTGGCGTCACCTGTCTTGTGAACGAGAAAGCCATCAAAGACACATGGACAGGTCAAAATATCTGACCAATACATCAAACTTACCTCGAGTCTGATGCATGGGGCTGACCAGGCTTAGGTGAGAAAGGCAGTTGCCCCGAGTGAACTGTGACAAATTTGCTGGCTCAGGCTACTGCACTGAGTGCACTCATGACCTGCACCTGGCTAGACTGAATGAACTCTTGACCTGTTGCATAATCTGACATAGTTGGCAGTCTGCCAAAGCTATAAATAAATCCAAGCTGAACTTTGGTGCCAAATATGATGCAGTGGGCAGTCTGCCAACGCTATAAATAGAATGCAGCTACTGCACTGAGTGAACTCCTAACCAATACCTGGCTGCACTGAGTGAACTCTTGACCTGTTGCCTAATCTGATAGAGTTGGCAGCCTGCCAAAGCTATAAATAGATCCAGGCTGAACTATAGCCTGTTGTCAAATCTAAAAAAGTAGCAACACCATTACATAAGCTCATGCAGGGGCCCTGCCCTGAGGGGCATGACACCCATGAAGTGATCACATGGTGCCCATGAGGTGTTCACATGTCACCCATGAGGTGATCACATGCCTTGTGCTTGATTGCACTGATTGAACTCTTGACCTATATCTGGGTGCACTGAATGAACTCTTGATCTGTTGCCAAATCTGAAATAGTTTGCAGTTTCTCAACCTATTTAAAGATACAGACACAATCTTGGCCTGTTGGTAAATCTCTTTACACGTACTGAAAGACTTGGGCTAAAATGCTTTTTTTTCAAGCTGACATATTCATAAAATTTTATCAAAACATTTTGAATAATAAAAGATGCAGTCCTTTCATTGTTAAAGGTCCAATAATTCCGCCAAAAATCATTCAAGTAAACTTGAACAAAGGCCACCTAAGAATAATTTTTGTGCGATGTTACAGAAGTTATAATTGAAACAATAATTTTGTAAAAGAACTGTTTTGCAGTCCTCAGTTTGAAATAGACATAATAATGGCTATAAGACCAACTTAAGTTTTCTGATATGACTGAAAGAACCATGTCCTAGGATAATTCTTTTAAAAAATTGAACGATTCATTTTGACAGTTTCATCTTAAACATTTTAAGCTGAAAGAGGCTAAAATTATGAGGGTTTGCCCATAAAAAAAACAGGTCGATGAAGGTGGCACCACAATATTTGCAACTTCAAATATGAGTCATGTGACCAATATTTGCACAATACTTGGTATTGCTAGCTTCTGTCATTACTGAGATTACACTGTCAGTATGCTTACTTGGCCAAATGACTGTTCAAATTCCTGTAACTCCGATAAAATTTATCAAATGCAAACCATTTAAACAAACTTGAGAGGGCCTGCCTCTGGAATCATTTCTGTAAAATACTGAACAATTTGGCTGAACCGTTTACAAGAAGAAGACTTTTAAAAGTTTTTCAGCTTTTTCCCTATAAAATCTAAGTAAATGCAGATAGCAAAAAAGTAAGCTGAATCCCACAATATTTCATATGTGACAGATTATTGCATAAAATCTGGGGATGGTAGCTCCTGCTATTCCTGAGAAATTATGGGTTAATGAACAGATGACCAGTGACCCCCGTACAAGAAAAGGTCAATGCAGGTGGCGCCACCAATACCTTTAGCTTTTTCTCTAGAAAATCTTAGAAAATGCAGAGTTTTTCAGATGGGCAATTTTTGCATTAAATTTCATGATGCTAGCTCCAGTCGTTTTCGAAATAGTATGGGTTAACGTACAGACGACGGACGCCGCCACACCATCGCATTACTCACAAGTTCGCTAAAAATTACAACAGATGCATAATGAATGCAAAATTCTAATACAGATACATCTCACTGATGGCAAAATCTTGAATTAAGTCGAGTATGGATACCAATTATTTATAAGCCATGTACAGCCATCTTTATATACCCACAGAAAGCTGTATACCTGTGATTGTAAGCATTCCCTGGCATGAGGAATATCTAAAATCATAAATCTACATTTTTAAAAAGATTTTATAAGACATTCTTGTCAATATTAACCATAGATAATCTGAAATCTAAATGTCTAGAGGCATGATGTAACGGATGCTGAAAAACTGGTGCCGGGCTATATGTATCTGCTTCACACAGCTAACATATATGGTAAAATGACTCGATTCAATCTTTATAAATCAGCCAAAATTCATTCTTTGGAACCATAAAAGACAATTATTATAAGAATTAATCAGGGGATTATTCTTGTAAAATATTAAACAAATTGGCCTCAGTGGAGTGAGTCAAAAAACGTTTTACAGGTTTATAACTCATATCGGAAAATACAGCAAAATGGCTAAGTTCATCTTCCCATTACTCAGCCAAAAATCACTGAACCAAAACCATTTGAAAAATCTTGAATTATCAACATCTAAGGATAATAAATGTGTGAGATTTAAGAATTTGGCCCAGTGCTTTTTGAGAAGAAGATCTTTGTAGCCACTGAGCTAAAATGGGCTGTTACGGCATATGACTAAATTCAGCTTCCCATAACTCAGCCAAAAGTCACTGAACTGAGACCATTTGAATAAACTTCAGAAAGCACTACCCTAGGATGATTTCTGTGCAATAATAACCAATTTGGCCATATGGTTTCAGAGAAGACGTCAGTATGATACGGGCACTGATTACCCCCGTACAAAAAAGGCTAATATAGGTGGCGCCACCAATACCTCAATTTCAGATATGACCTATGTGACCAACATTGATATAAAATTTGGTGATATTAGCTCCAGCCGTTTCTGAGATTGTAATTTTAGAATGCTTTTTTGGATAGATGACTAAGTTCAACTTCCTGTAACTCGGCCAAAAATCATGGAACTTAAACCATTCGAACAAACTTGAGAAAGATTGTTCCAGGGATAATTTCTGTGAAATATTGGACAATTTGGCTGAACAGTTTCAAAGAAGAAGATTTTTTAATTTTTTTTAGCTTTTTCCCTATAAAATCTAAGAAAATGCTGTTTTTAAGATGACTAATTTTTTTAATAAAATTTTGTGATGCTAACTCTTGCCGTTTTCAAGATAGTATGGGTTACCGTACAGACGACGGACGACGGACGCCGGACGACGCGAAACCATCGCATAAGCTCACAGGTTCGCTAAAAATGAGTTATCCCCCCCCCCCCCCCCCCCCCCATGACAGCATGTGTCGCTTTAACCTGTATGGAAGCAACACTATTTACGCTGTCATCTTTTTTGTTGAAACTGCACCCTAGGTGATAAAAAATATTTAAATAACTGTTAATTTGTTGTTTTTTTAAATGTTCTGCTAGACTTGGACAAGTTGTCAATTTTAACCAACCGCTCAGGTGTCATGGCTGATGCGAGGGGTCATTTGATTCGTTCTCTGACACCGGTCGTATCGAGCAGAAACAGGTGCAATTTAATCAAACTTCTCAATTTTATATTTAAAACATCTCTGTAGCCTTCATATGTACACTTTAAACCTAAGGGGTGTGTTCTTGGTAAAATTAATACTGTTTGGGGTCTGGTGCGATATACGGCTGAAGTGCCGGTTCCACGTGTATAAATAGCACGCTTTCATGTCCAACCTAGCAACCGTATCCAGGCAAGGTGGGCGGAGCTAACTCTCCATGCCGTCACGTCGATTGCAGATGGTGCGACGTACTGGTCTTGAGTACGAGATGGAGGTATCCAAGATCTATGGACAAGCAAAAGTTCTTCCAATACGGCAAACCACTCGAGAGAAAAGAACACCAGTGTATTCAACGAAAATGGTATACTAATTTCTGAGTCAGTCTCAAAAGGAACACGTGTAGCACAGGCCAAATATAAGATCAACATGTATAGCAAAAAAATCATGGAAACCCATGCAAGTATTACTGAGAAACGGGTGCTTCTATGAATTTTTATTCAAAACAAACCTACTATACTGAACTTTCAAAAAGGATGGTAATATTCTTCAAGAAATCTTTGATCCAGTCCTTTGCAAGATAACATTAATACAGGTCCCACTGCATTCACTTTAACAGTTCTTGAGATATATGTAATATGTTCAAAAGGAATTTAAAGATGGCTACTTTGTGGCCATATTGGATTTCTGATAGGTCCGAAATCTGACACAAAAATCCTCTAAAAGGGACCAAACATTGAGAAAAAAAAAACCACTGCACTGACAAAGAAATTCTAAAGTGGCTACCTGACAGACATAATGGGTTTATAGCAGACATCCTCCAATAAGAGACCAAACTTGTGGCAATTGCTCCAAAGAATGTGACAGTTATGAATGTACAAAACAATTCAAAAGGCATGATCAGGTTGGAGAGCTCTCGTATCAGATTTATGGACATGCAAATTTAAAAAGTGTAAGTCCAATATTTTTTAATTATAATCTTGCTTTTGAATGGGGTCAGAAGGGTAGGTAAACTGCAAAAGCTGAACAAAAAAGCAGAAAGCATCACTAAGACTCTTGTGAAACACATAAAGACATTCTAAATCCAGGTACAGACCAACATCAGAACAAACACTTGCTGGTATATCTGATGATTTGTATAAAAATATTAAGATTCCTAGGAAATGTTCCAATCATCATATAAATCAGTAGCTAAACCCTAATACAATACTTTCATATTCTAAATGCCTGGCCGAAGCATTTAGTTATACTGGCTACAGTGTTTTTGTCAGGCACTAATGATGTTCTTATCATTCAATGGGCTGACACAAAAGGGAGTCCGATATCACAAATATAGCTCACAATTACGGCCACACAGTGAGATGTACCAGTTGGAGTGCAATGGTATATACAAGAAAAATAGAGATGGTCTACAAAGTAAGTTTTTATTGTGAACATCCCTGAACTATATCAATATTGCCCACATATCAATTGAGATTCTTTCCAGAGTGATGGGTAAGTACTTACCATTAACACTTGAGTAATCACTTGGTAACCAAAGTGCGAATAACTTTGACCTGCAACCCTTAACCTCCTGACCAGCTGACCCCAAAATTAGTATTATTTTTTTTCAAGCAATAAGACCCATAAATATGAGGTTTGAATCAAATTGAGTGATGCAAAGATGAGCCATATGTGAAAGACTGGGATAAACAGTTTAGCTTGAATTATGTTCACAAGCATTTGGAACAATTTAGTATTGTGACCTTGACCTTTAACCTCTTGAACTCCACATCAATAGGGTTCTTCTCCTATTGGTAGGTGAGTGTGACAGATAGAAGGTATAGGTTGAAAAGCCGTAAAATGACTCCACGCAAGAAGTGGGTGTGTGAACTTGACCTTTGATCTCAAAATCAACTGGTATTTTCTTCTGTTGGCAGAGAAGTGATGTGTCAATGCTGGAAGGTTTGGAATGAAGTCTAGCTCGAAATGTTTCAACAACAATTTTAAAGAGGTGGATCCTGTGACCTTGACCTTGTGACCTCACAATCTATGATTCTTCTTCCACTTGGTAGGTGAGCCATATGTGAACGATCAAAGGTTTTGGATGAAAGGTTAGGCTTAAAATGCATCCACAAGCTTTTCAAAGAAGTTGGTCTGGTGACCTTGACCTCAAAATAATTATGGTTCTTCAGGTGAGCCGTATGTGAAAGATGGAAGGTTTGGGATGAAACTTTTGGCTAAAAGAATTAATTCTGAGGGTGCAAAAACATCCCGTACTCGGACAATATAGGTCGCAGTGACCTAATTTCAGATTTGCAAGATCTTTGAAGAACCTCTATGACTGCATATGGTTCATGATCCTGGCTAATGGTGGGAGTCGGTTCCTTTTTCATAATCGATCATCGGTTTGAGCAAACCGATTGATGATCGATTATTAATCGGTTCAGACAAATATATGCAATTATAAAAGAAATATGCAGTTATCTGTGAAACTGTACCTGCGTTTCCCGGCAGGTATTCTCCTCTTGCGCACGAGTGTAACGATCCTTCCACGTATAAAGACACAGACTAATATAAAGGATCAAATTTAACGATTTGCAACGTCGGGTAATATCTTTCATTATGGTAATTAAGAGCATCTAAGAATGTTAGGCCTATAGAGGGGTTGTTTTTCTAGCACATGAAGGCAGATTTTACGGGCCCAGGTGCGCTAGGGGCAGATCATACCACATTTCTCACTAGAAAACTCTCCGCTAATTCTGCAGCTCCCTCCGAGTTAACAGATAATAAGTTTAATAAGTCCTCCGTTCTCGCATCTAGCGTGTCAAACTCAGTTACATACTGTAGTTATTTGGGAACACACTCATTATATGAAGCGCGGAATGTGGTTAAAAAAAGGAAGAATAATTTTTGCCTATAACATAAAGGCATTCTGGAAAGAAAACAATCATTATTATGATGTAATCGATAGTTACCTTTGGTAATCGAGCGCTTGAAAGTGGCAGCAAACCGACTGACTTTCGATAAAACTCGATGATCGGCCCACCACTAATCCTGGACCCTACGGTTACAATTTGTACCCTTCTAACGGACGGACGGCCAGCCGGAAAGTCGAAGGACACAGACCCATCGCTATAGCACAGCATAGCTGAAAGTCAGCTGAGCTAATAACTAGAAAGTTCAGTTTTTCATATATGCCTCCTACATCGCCCACTGGGGTGTACTTCCAGGCGTACAGTTTCCTCGTGCGGTCTAACTTAAGATTACTTAGGATTTTCCAACTATTTTTTGGATGAGTGTTGTCTTATAACTTTTAATGTAGTATGTGAGGACTGGCAGTACTTGTACACAAAATACGTTTTGCTCTTACAAAGCGCACAACAGGTGTGCGGTTGACCTGCCATGGCCTTGCAGGAAAACTTTTCATGGCTGCGCCCAATGAACACCCATGGCTTAAAAAGAATTTATGGGCCTTTATACTTTTAGTACCTTGCTATTAACAAAGCATAACTTTCAAATTCGCAGTAGGTTCATATGGCCAGAACAAAGGTATGGGGAAAATGGTTGCGTCAGGTAATGAATATAGCTTACCAATGGTTATTATAACAAATTAAGAGACGGGGAAAAAAAAAACCTGTCCAGAAGAGGTCCGTGCAGTTGATCCTCAAACTGTATACTGATGTTCTATAAGAGCAAATACATGCATAAATAATGCAAAAAGTAAGACACGCCAAGGTTTACCGAGTTTCTAGGTACGATAAAATGAGTATGATGCGCACGATGTCTGACATATTCTTAATTTCAAATGAATGACTGAAATACTGTTTTGTTGTGTACAATCCAAAAGAAGCATTTGTTAAGTATACTAAGGGTTTCTGGACGTTTTTGCTAATAAATTCAATGGTTGAGTAATAAAGTGTACAAAATCAGTTGAAGAATATTTCACTTTATTCATTTCCACACATCAGCGCACACATTTCAAAATCTGGTTTACGATATGAATACTAATAGGACGGGGGATGCCAAGACAGTAATGTCCTCCTAAATAAGGATTTATCTGCAGTTTAAACATTATGGTCGCTGTATAAAAACTGCAACTTTTGTGAACATTAATTGTAAAATACTATGTTTAAATATGTAATTTAGCAACTTATTTAGTCACCAAAAGGTATATCAATTTCCACTGAACAATATCTCCTTCAAACATATACATATCACTGGGAAATTGTATCAGCGCCTCCTGAACAAGTGACGATTATTAAATTTGGTGTTCTATATGTATATGGCCTCTGATACTAAACGTCATAAAATTTTACAATATAGATAAATAATGCACACTAGCCATTTAGTACATGCTTCTATGTAATACAAACAACCCTCTGCCCTGTTGTTCCTTGAGATCCACTTTAAAATGATGCAAAACAGTGTAATGATGGAAACTTCAACCATCTTAACTATCTTATGGATCACTCTTCTTTACGTAAAACCTTAAGAAAGCAGCAGAAATGTTACAGTTCAACTTAAACCTAAATCTAATCACTGTTTAATGCACAGCAGCTACAAGCATCAGTACCAAGGTTCATGTTGTACAGGTACTTGCGAGATGGTCAGATCCAGGTACAGGTTTATTCACAAAGGTACTTTTGAGAGTACTTGGGTACAGTTACAGATGATTTTAGTTAGATTCAGTGATATCTGAACATAAAATAACTGCATGCATATAATCGATGTGAAAGTCAACATTAATATTTTAAGTTTTATACCTGGAGTACATTCTACCAGGCGGAATTACTTAGCCCCCTGGTATAGGTACACTAGGTACTTTCTACTAGACATCCAGGTACCTGTACAAGTTTGTGAAATTTACCCCAAAACCAGAATTTTTATGTTACTGTATCTCAGGGTCATAATCATGTGATTAGACTGACCAATACCTGTAACAACATGCAAACACATGGTGCACATGAGAAAAAATTATTTTGTTAGCACTGCTCCATAAAGACTTTGTGTACACATATTCTACACCTGGTCCATGGTGCAGCGAGTGACCCTTGACCTTTGGCATGACCTCATTTAAATAGATTTTATAACCTCGACTGGTATCAGTTGAATTTAAATTTAAAAGCAGTTCTTTAGTCATTCAGCTTTCAGTGAAGACCACATAAAAAGATCAAATTTTCAGTTAGGAGATACAGCAATCAGAAACATATGTAACAGTTACAATACAATCCACAATGAGTTTTCACCAGGGTGTAGTAATAATGGAAACCATTGTCAAAGGAGACTGTTTCTTAAACTATAGTGTATCATCATTCATCATTAACTAATTATAGACATTTTTGTTAAATTCTTATATGGTACTGATAAAACAAAAAAACATTTACCATTCCACATAAGTACAAAAATATTCTAGGAATATTTTTAATTTACAATCTTGTAAAACAAGACAAATTTTATCTTGAATAATAACACGATGTGCAATTTCTGTGAATCTATGAAAGGTAATGAACAAAGAGACAATGACAGTAAGCAATACAAACACACACAGAATGCAAAACAAATATGTTACATATAATAATACTGGAGAAAACAGGATTATGTAGAACCAACAAAATTATTATAAAACCCAAAACCAATACAATAATCATATTAAAGTATTAGTACCATATTTGGAAACTCAAATATGATATACCCTTTGTGACTATGCTAATTTGACTAAAGCCAAACACTGAGCAAACTTGTAACAGGTTCACCGATAAAATAATGCAAACCATTCAGGATTTTAAAATATAAATAATACCCAACTTGTCTGTTTATTTCCTGACCATCATGTGGTTTGGTTTATCTGATTTGCCTGATTTCTTCTGTTCACTTCAGCATTGAAACGATCGACAAAGCCTGGTTCAATCTGGTACAGCCTAATCAGCAGATCTTTTCTCTCACTGTCACTCCAGGTACCAAACCACTGATTAAACAATTTCATCTGACACTGGAATAAGTCCATGGGATTATCCTCTACATCTAGTTTACTCATGGCATGCAGCATGGTTGAAATGTCGGGGACACATTTTTCCAGCAAGTCCACCATAAAGTCCTTCCTCTGAGATTCGTTCCAGCCTGTGAACCAATGGACAATCACCCGCAGTTCCATCTCCCCAGCAGTCTCGTTTGATGCCATAGTCCAAGTAATAAATAAAGCAGAATCCTGTGAAAGTCTGAAAAAGAAAACAAATCTTATAGAACTAAATGACTAGTTAAAATACATATGTTTTAATCTGTTTCCTAGATGTTCATCTTTTTGCAAAGTAACTATAACCTTGTACAGAAAAAAACATTTAATGAAGGTATTCAATATCTACTGATTCAAATTTAGAATGAGCCATCCTACATTAATTAATAACTAAAAAAAGAAAATAAAAATATTAATACATAGTGTTGTATAGTTGAAAGAAAGTGCGAATAATAGTAAATCTTAAAAACCTTGGAGTAAATATATCAGAAACTGCATATTTTACATTTAGACATACATCTATTTTAAGATCAACATTCTATAACAAATACTGCAAGTTTTCTCCCAATTGATGTTCAATAAAAAAATTTCAGTTTCTATAGAGTAAATTATTTGTAAATATTATTAGAAAGAAATAGTGTAGGTCTTCTAAGTATTAAAAGAAGTACTGACTAAATTTCCCTTAACATCCAAACTCAATGCCAAGCAAAAATCCCATGAATTTCAAGGACCTGATCATGAGGGGAAAAAGGTCAAATTTCAAGGATTTTCAAGGCCTTGAATTTAATATTTTAGATTACATGACCCTCCATGTTTCCCACCTTGTCAAAAACAGGCTGACATTAACCCTGGTGCATCTCTTGAATGCCTCTGAACATATTATACTTGTCAGTGCTTGTCCAGTTATGAAACCACTCCCTGAAGAGCTTCAGCTGACTGTCAAACTGGTCCAGCATGGGAACCTCCAAACACAGCTTGCTCAGTGTGGAGCTGATGTCGTCCGCATATATATCCTCAATCCAGGTACTGTAGAGACACTGTGAAAACTGCTCCCGCTCATCTGGGCTCCAGTGCCTGTACCAGTGGAGGACCCACTTGATCTGTCTATCCGAGTCTGAAGTGGTGTTCTCTCCTGACTGTTCTATTTCCATCAAACCGATGATTGGTCAAAGGAGTGAAGAGAGTTGGTGTTCAAGCCTGAGGAAAATTAACAAGAAAAACACAAAATGAGAACAGTTCAAAATGTTCAGTTTTGAACATTTTTCCAGTATCACTTTAACACTTTCAGGTATCATGTTCAGATTTTTAAAAAATGTATCATCCATTCTCATTTAATCAACAACGGTGTGACAAGAAATTACCTTACTATTTCTATGACATGATCATGTTTGTAAGGATATGTGCATGGCTTGTAGGTGGCACTATCTGTTGAATGAGCATGGAGGTAATCATATGATTAGACTGATATGTTATTTATTACAAAGCCTTCTGGATTTCACGTTTACATGTACAAGGGACTATAGCCTATTAACCCTAGCGAGGCATGGCCATTTGATTTCAACCATTTTCACCCATATGATGAGGTCCTGCTATCAGATCTGTTAACCCCAGGGGGCAGCTTGATTTGTCTTAGTTTGAATGTGTTTCTGCATTCAAGTTTGTGATTCATTTTACATTTATTTCAGATGTATCATAATCTACAAATAGCAACTGAAAAAAATTAGTGATTTCTGCTCTTTTCATCTTCCATTGTATATCGCTATGATTAATGGTCTTGTCACTGAGGCTGACTGGGGTAAACTGACCTGTGGTACCAGCATTGCTGTGTGCCCAGCAATGGAGACCATCTCAAAACTTGTCTATTTATTGTCTTTATCGTTCTCAACAGAACATAGGCATGGTTCATTTAACAACAGAATTAAAGAATATGTATGAAAATTAGAACTTTTAAAAGGTCCCTTAAGAAAGCAGCTCCTTCAGCACTGGACTGATACTTTGCAGTAGACATATTATGTATCTTGTTACACTCCAGATGGTCAATCCTAATACTAAGTCAGTTTAAATGGTACATCTGTCCTGATCAGACCTTATATTTACACTTCCCTTATGTACACAATGTCAGCAACGCCAACAAGTAAAACAAAGAAACCAGATGACAGAAAAAGCCCTGTCAAAAAGTTTCAAGGAAAGTGTATAACCAGCCAGGCAAGAGGAATTATATTGAATATAACTCAGTATGTTGAAAGAGAAAAGCAGCTCGGCCACCCTGCAATCTCTTTGAAGAAAATTAGGGAAAGAACTGCAGAAGCTACAGGTGTTGGTGAACTCACAGTGTGACGAGTAAAGTTGGAAGGAACAGAAAAGGATCAGTTACGTACCCCTCGTGAAAAAGGACCCAACAGGGAAACCAAATTTTTGCAGGTTGAAGAATTTATGCTTAGTGTGATCAGAAGGAATGTGCATCAGTTCTATCATCTTAATAAGGTTCCAACCTTGAACTAGATATTTCTTGGCACCACAGGTGCCATAGTATCCCCAGAAAAATTAACCCCCCCCCCCCCCTTTAAGAATAAGCCTTCTATCCTCAGCAGTATTTACTGACACATAGCAAGCGACTATGGTTTCTTCCATCTATTAACTTGAGAAACAATATTTTTCACCAAATATGGGGGCCAATATGTTGAATCTCTCTTGAGAAAAGAGCATTAATTTATCTTACAGGAACAGGAAGGTAGGCTGCGCCACCTGTCTGGTTTTTAAGAAAATTTTCTAGGATGCATAGACATATCAAATTTAAGACCAATACCTTGAATCTCTCCAGAGATATGAGCAATTTTCACCAAAAAGTACAGATGGACGCCACGGCAAAATGATAGCAGATGGTGCCACCAGTCTTGAGTACAAGATGGAGGAGTCCAAGATCTATGGATATGCACAATTTCAGACCAATAGTGCAAATCATTCCTCAGAAAAAAGCATCAACTTATTTTACGGACACGGGAAGGAAGGTGGCGCCACCTGTCTGGTTTACAAGAAAACTTTCCAAGATGGATGGACAGACCAAATTTAGACCAATACCTTGAACCATTCTGGTGATAAGAGCAATTTTCACCCAAAGCACACGTTCAGATGGACGCCACGCTAAAACGATTGTTGATGGCGCCACCAGTCTTGAGTACAAAATGTCCAAGATCTATGGATATCCACATTTTCAGGCCAATAGGGCATATCACTCCTGAGAACAGGGTATTAATTTATTCTACAAAAACGAGAAGGTAGGTGGCGCCACCTGTATGGTTCATGAGAAAACTTTTCAAGGTGGATGTAAATATATTAGTCAAGTTTGAAACCTGTATATCAATCCAAGATGGAGTTATCATCAGGAAATGAATTTTTGGACAGATGGCTCCTGTGACCTTCACCTTTGACCGTGTGACCTGAAAATGGATAGGGGACTTCCTCTATTGGCTTGTGAACTATATGTTCAAGATAAAAGGTCTGAAATAAAAAGTTTGGCTGAAAATGCATCCATAATCTTTTTAAAGAAGTGCATCCTGTGACCTTGACCTTTGACCTCATGACCTAAAAATCAATAGAGGTCTTGTTTTATTGATGGGCCATATATAAGTCAAGTTTGAAATTCATATTTCAATCCAAGCTGGAATTATCACCCAGAAAACTTTCCAAGATGGATGTAAATATATTAGTCAAGTTTAAATCTGCATATCAATCCGAGATGGAGTTATCAGGAAATGAATTTTTTGACAGATTGCTCCTGTGGCCTTGACCTTTGACCTTGTGACCCCAAAATTGATATGGATCATCCACTTTTGGCAAGTGAGCTATATGTCTAAGATGGAAGACCTGGGATGAAAAGTTTGGCTTAAAATGCATCCACAATATCTTTAAAGATGTGAGTCCAGTGACCTTGACCTTTGACCTCATGACCCTAGAACCTATAGGGTTCTTACTTTAGTGATGGGCCATACATAAGTCAAGTTTGAAATCAATATGACTATCAACACTGGAGATACCATAAGAGGTGTGTGATTTTCACCAAATACAGAAATATTAAAGGCCAAGGCCACTCTTATAGTAAAGGTCTTGACCCAAATTTAAATAGACCTCATCCCATAACCCATCTCTCTACATGTTCATAATATGAAAGAAATCTGTCCATTAGTTTTTGACTTATAATGCTCACAGTACTGTCACGTGGCATAAAACCAAGAACAAGAGAAGGATAATAGGTGGCCATATCAGTTTCCGGCATATCACAAGGCTATCCAAGATCTTCCGTCACCTTGATTTTTGGACCAGTCCATGCAAGCTTTCTTGAGATATTTAAGAATTTGTGTTATTTTCAGCAAAAATGGACCTATTCAAGATTAAGGTCACTCTCCTAGCAAAGGTCATGACCCCATTTTAAATAGGCTTCGTCCTCTTACCTATATCTATACAAATGTAAAGTTTGAAAAAGATCAGTGAACATTTTTTGAGTTATCCCGCTCACAAGATGTTTCTGTGGAGGCGGGACATTCATGAAACCATAATATCCCGACTTTGTCTGGGGATACAATAAACTGCTTAATTCCATCCAACAAGCACTGTGGATTCTCATATAGGTTGACACCTTTATGAAAAATACTTCACAAACTTGGCTTTAAATACCAGAAAAGAAATGGACGGAATTTTTGTGTATGAGAAGCCAGATATCCTTGCACAAGGACACAGGTATCTTAGGCAGAAGAGATATTGCGTGGACACCTATCTGTAGGTACTACAGTCTACTTTGATGAGACTTGGTTGAATGTATATCATTCTGTTGTTTGTGTGTGGCAAGAAACACAGGTACACACAAATCCTTTGAAGGCTCAGCAAGACAACTTGTCAGTAGGATAACACCACCCAAGTGGCAAGGGTGGATGGTTAATAATTTCCCCATGCTGGGGGATAATTGGGATTTGTTCCTAATGCTTTGTGGACATTCCAAGCCAGGAAAGGAACTGCTGACTACCATGAGGAAATGGATGCTCCCCACTTTGAGTCATGGTTCATGGAAAAGTTAGTTCCAAACCTTCCTCCCAAGTTAGTCATTGGTATGGTTTGTCCATACTATGGATAATGCTCCATATCACAGAGTGATATTAGACAAAGCTCCCACTAGTAATACCAGCAAAGATGATATGAGTGCTTGACTCACAGCTCACAAAATTCACTGGTTCGATGACATGCTTTAAGCCAGAATTGTATGAACTTGTACAGAAAGCCATGCCAACCTTTGTGTAGTACAAAACTGACACTTGGGCAGAGGAACTTGGTCACAATATTGTACGTTTATCCCCATATCACTGTGAACTGAACCCGATTAAGCTTAAATGGTCACAAGATAAGGGATATGCAGCTTGGAACAATACATCATGAGATGTCTTCAGTTTTTGACCTGTGTGCTGAAGCAATGGAATCAGCTACTGTGGACAGCTGGAGGAAGGCCTGTGAGTGTGACCATGTGAAAAGAGTAGAAGAGGAAATGTGGAAAGTACACAGTTTGATAGATGACATATTTGATAATTTTTTAATTCATGTGACAGATGATGACAGTGACAATGATACCAGTAACTTTTCTGAAGATGAAATAATGGGGGAGGATTTTGAAATGGATGGAATAGCTCCTTTATAATTTGTAATAGCGAAAACTAAAAAAATCAATGTAGTTTAGTGGAAATTTGATAGCTAATTAAACCAGTGAACTTGTGACACAGGTGTCCCAATGATCTGGTCAGTAAATAATCTATTAGATTATAGATAAAATTACATGCTACAAACTTAACATGTATCATATTTCCATAAAATACAACTTAATCTGGTAAGTAATCAATACCAGTGACTGTGACAGAAGTGTACCAGTGATACAGGTATTGTTAGACTTTGATATTAACATAAGAAAAAATCTGTTTTTTAAATGTTTAAGGATAAATGCAATCATGAAAAGTTATTATTCATGTCTGTTAACCAAAATCACTTACTTCCACAGGCAGGTATGTATAAATTAATATGAGATATTGCTTTTTTGTTAGTACTATGTTGTGTGCACTCACAAATAAACTATCTAGTTTATAGTACCTGTCAACAGAATGGGACGGAGGGAGGAAGGGAGGCAATAAGGGTGAGAGAGAGAGAGAGAGAGAAAGAGAGAGAGATGGAGAGAGAAAGAGAAAAAGCAGAGGAGAGAGAGAGAGAGAAAGAGAGAGAGAGAGAGAGAAAAAAAAAGAGAGAGAGAGAGAGAGAAAGAGAGAGCTGGACTGCCAGAGAGAGAGAAAAAAGAGAGAGAGAGAGAGAGGCTCTCTGGTAATTACTGCCTGACCCAGCCTGTCCGCAACACTCACAGTGGCAGTAGGTCAGACCTGAAGGTGTTATGTAACTGCCCAGTACACTGCATTTATACTGACCTGATGTAAACAATGAAGACTTGGTACCTGGATACTTGAATAAAATCTACAGTTTTTGATCAATTAGTTTCAAATTTCAGATTTTAACAGATAAAATGCTAATGTGTACATGCTGTGAAAATTGAACCCACAGCACTAACAGGAAAAATTTAAATATTTTTATTTTTTTAAATGGTATCAGGAAAAAAGAAAGGTATTCCCAACTATGAAACTAATACGTGTTAAAATTAATTCAAGGATCAAAACACCCAATATCCAGGAGCAAACTGGAGTTGGGAATGTTTAATTTTATGAACTGAAATAAAGGATCAGCAATATAAATTTTGATTATTTAGCCAGTATCATGTAACAACTGATTCAACCATGAGTTATAAGTCAAACAAATTAAAATCTTTAATGAGCACTCTGATGAACATCCACACTTTCATAGCAATACATCACTTTGTGGACACAATTAAATGTACACTTTAATCATTACAATACAAAATCTAAAATGTAGCATAGCCAAAAATAAAATAAAATACAGAAAATTATAACATTCATCTAGTTTATGCACCAGCTGGGGGGTGGGAGTGCAGGGCAGAGGGGAAGCCTGCTAGTAGTGGCCAAGCTAAGCCAAGGCAAGCTGCCTGGGGTGGGTTACATAATGCAAGTGAAGACTGTATTACTAGGTGGGCCAGATGTAAACAACACTTGACATGGTGTATGAAAACTTGAATGAAAGCTACTCTTTTAGTAGCTTACAAGTTACTGTTTAAAAGTGCGTCTGCATCTACACTGGTATATGTAGACTTGCTCTCTCTCTCTCTCATATTATCTTCCTATAAGTCCTAGGTCAAGGTCATTTTGCCCTGCTAATATTATTTGAATTCGTTTGAAAGAATGTCATGTTTAAATAAAATAAACAACCCTGCAGCAGAATTAATCTTGTTATCCCCTGGCTTGGTGATGAGTCACTGTCAGCTGAGCACAATTGTGAGCTGGAGCCCATTCTTACAGTGGCCTTGTTTCTGGGTAAGTCAGTCAACTAGGGGTTCCATCTGAACAAACAACATACTAAGAAGTTTTTATTATTTTAATTAATGAATACGCAGAATATAAATATTGACTCCCGTTGGTTCTAATAAGTCACAAAATCACAACCTATATGTCAGTTCATTGGAGGATTTGTTCTGACGAGTGCAGACCACACTGGACTGGGCAATTTGCCCAGGAGGGCTTAAAGGAGGTGTCAAGATAAGCTATATAAGAAGTGGAGTACAATAGCCGATCACCGCTTGGCAGGGGCGTCAATATAGGGGGGGATGGGGGTATATATACCCCCCACTTTTTGGCAAGGGGGGGGGGATGGTCAATGTAATCATCCCCCCCCCACTTTTCAGAGAATAATATTATAATATTATAATAATTATATTTTAATACATTGCAAATGAATTAAATTAACTAACAGAATTTAAGACTTTGGATCCATTTACTAATCAATGTTATATCTAAACCTTGCTCAGCATTCACAAAATAACTTATTTTTTCTAAATCATTATTATTATTCAAAATTATCTGAAATATGATTAAGTATTATAATAATAATCATTATATATACATACATATATATATATATATATATATATATATATATATAGTTGTATATGTCACTCAGAAATGCTGAAAAAGGTATATATATACCTGTGTGTGTGTGTGATCCCCCCCCCCACCCTGGAAGAAAAATTGATGCCACTGCCACTGGGACAATACGACTGGGCAATAAAATGTCAGGGACTGCTTGTCGGACTCTCTTTGATGTCAAAGTAGACACTCCTTTTCTTAACCTAAAATTTTTTAGATAAGTCAGCCAATATATTTGTCATTTGTGTCATTGAGCCTTTTGCTTGTACCAGGACTGCATGGTTTTTTTAACAAAAGGATAACACTGATCTTTGGCTTATTTTCAGGTCTGTTCACATATTAATTTTTATACAATATCTGACTAAGAACGATTAATCCACTAAAGTTTTAACCCAACAAAAAGTGTTTCAGGTCAAAATCACAAAATTTTAAACCCAAGATATTATCTGAATCCTCAGTATCACGAAAAATACCATAGTTTTGACAAATGTCTAAAAGATTCTGCAGTCCCTTTGCACTTAGCTTGGGGCAATAACTTTAATAAGGCAAGATCATCTGATCTGCATAAAAGATATGATGATTTACTGAAAGATCATCAATTCTTTTTAGTTTTAGATTATAAAAAGTTGCCCATGTGGGTCCTATTTTTGGCCCGTTTAGGTCATCAGTCACACCAGTTTCGGTCCGTTGGGGTTAGACCCCTCCCCCCCCCCTTTTTTTTTAGTGGCAGTGGATGGACTACAACTGTGCAAGTCTATGGTTTCATCGTCACAACAAGAGTCGGACCTCACTCAGATATCACAAAACTTATGGGGCTATATCTCACCTTGATACGGCTTTGCTATCTTCTACTCTTTGCTTTACAATTTCAGAGTCTCATGCACGCCTAATAACGAAGTATACGCACAAAATATTGCGTTTAATTGAAGAATTTCTGCAGAGAAAAACGTCAATTCGGATCTAAGGACGCGGCCATGACAGATTTCGACGGAAGCGACTAAAAGCCGAAGGATATGGTTGAAAAACGTTGCGTATTTAGACTGGTTCCTTACACAGATCTGTCATGATTTAGGGAGGTATAAAACCTAGGAGTGATGAATATGAACGCGGATCGAACTTGAGTAGTGGTTGGTAATCAGAACTTCTTCCGTGAATCCCGTGCATGCACTTATAGGCCATAATAGGGTTCTTGATGTGGACTGCCGCTTTTCCATTAATTTTGACATAAGGCCACGCCATAAAAAAAAAACTACGGACGCTTGGGTAAAATAATAATAATAATTAAATAAAATATAAAACAGGAGCGTCCGGCCGATTTTATCTAACAGTCGGTACAAAATACGTGGAATTTTATCAGCTAGCAGGAAGGAAAAGAAAAAAATTGCGACAGTTTCAGAAATGATCCAGATAAGCCACTCAACGTTTTAACGAAAGGAAAAGGGTAAAGCTATACGTACCGATAGCGCGTTGATTTTCTGTATATATCACCAGCCCATACTCATTATAACCCCAATATATCACTCAATATAGACTCTCTATATAACCCCAATACAAATATATATTATCGTAAGATATATCCCTTGTTACAGATGTCTCTTCTATTGTGTGCAGCAGTCTTACATGTGTCTGTGTAGCGCTAACATTGTCCGTTGCCATGGGAGACGCGCGAGCTGGTTCGGCCCACGTGCGGGGTCTGACATGTAGAAACACAGCGTTCTTTGTTGTAGTATGTTCTTTGGGCGTGTGAATTATGTATTGTTGGGTTCTTTTGGATTGTTCGTGAAATGGAAAATTCTCGGCTTGAGGTGAAAAGATATAAATAAGGGGCTGTATTTAGAGCAGGGAGGAGAGGAGAGACCTATGGGACCTATCCGATAATTGCAGCAGTTACAGGGATTCTACGTACTCTAAGTAGATTTAGTGCGGCCTGTCTCCAGTTTACTTTCGGGATTATTACAAGAGCTTTACTTTGGACTATTTGAACTGTTAACATGGATTATTGGTTTTAAAGAATTTGTTGTCGCTGTGCCAGTGGTTGTATCCAGGTACTATACACTTGATTTATTATACTGTGTAATTGTATTGATTTGCTGTTGTACTGTTGTTATACTGTGTAATTGTATTGATTTAGTGTATTGTAATGTTAGGGTTGTTTTAAGAATAAATTATAATTATTTGTTGACAAAAAACCACTGACTTCTATATTCATTACCCTAGACATTTCACGCTGCCTAGTCTTACAGAATCTGATTTTTTTTTAATCTCCATAACAAAATTTATGCTCGTCACGACAAAGTGATCTGTTGATATTAGGTTCCATAACACCCTATAGAATAACCCTTAAAGGTGCATATAAACATTTGCAAAAATATGTGAGTTGTCTGACACTATATTTCTATTTTTTCCCGAAAACTAATGTTTCCAAGCAAAGCAATTCCTTCAAACGGACTGTCCCCAATGTTCCTGTTTTATACGTTGTTTATGGTTCTGTGAGGATAAAGACTGACCGCGTGTGTTTACTATTACAAGAATTGGTGACCAAGGTCCGATCTTGCGTATGACCGACAACTCTGAATGATGGTGAAGAAACATGAAAAAAAAACCCGGTAGAAACTATATATGGTTTGAAGCTTGAAAATTCTTGGTTGTAAGGGGGCGTAAAGGGGCGCGCCCCCCTCCCCCATTATTCTGGGAACTATCATTTACATATAAAAACATATATTTAATAAAATATCGATACAATACATTCATAATACCATGACAGGGAGTATAAAATATGAACATTGTAAATATGTGATTTCTAAGAAATGCCGGCCCATTTCTGTCATATTTTGTCACATGTATAATATATTTATACTTATAAAGTCCGGACCGCCCCCCCTTTTTTTCATCCAGCGCAACCTTTTTTAAAGAGTTTCAGACAAAACTTTGCGGCTTAACCCCCCCCCCCTTTTTCCTGGTCTGGGGACCTTTTTTTAGGGTTAAGTCCTCATTATAGTCCTCCTGGGTTGGACCCCCCCTTCTTTCCTTAATCCTGGATCCGCCCCTGTTTTAAGTATCTACATATATGCATGCCTCTCTATGGATGTGGTAATGTTATTCCCATTGCAGAATGCAACGGTCAGTTATATTCGGTTAACCGTATTCATGAGATCAAATCATACGCGAAAATAAATGCATCGGCACTCTTTCTGTTGATTAAAAGTGCTCTGATAGACCTTTCCATATATATATATATATATATATATATATATATATATATATATATATATATATATATATATATATATATATAAAACACTGAAGAAAAACAACACTGTAAATTCACTACAGTCTGTTTCACGGGATGCGACCCGATCATTAGGTGAATGTTGTTATAGATTAACATATTAACGTGTTAAATCGCTCTGGCCTATTCCATAGGCCGTAGAGCACTTTACAATGGAGGGTAACTCTACCTTATATAGTGTAATGTTGCACGGTACTTTAAAAGATGCATATTCATCTGCCTTTTGAACAAAAATTTATTTGATTTCTGGCTTCCTCTGTGTATATATGAAATATTTCTAAGTGTAATTCTGGTTATGAACAGTTCTTGTTACGCCTCAGTGAAGGATGTATGAACTTGTTTATCAACAACGTGTTTTTAAACACAGCAATGTTGACTAACGGGAAAAACATATAACCTAAGGTGGTAGATTGCATACATGAGGAAGTATAACAGTAAAAAAAAAGCCATTTGCATAGCTCTGGCTTATCTGACTTGCCACCAGATGCCCTTGTTGAATTTGTTTTGATTATTTTGGCGGGCCCCAACCTATTATAAACACGTTATTATGAACAAGACAAGCAGCCTGTGTGCGGATATACCTACGTTTTCTTGCCTATTTTTATAAAAGCTCAAAGGGATAACCTTTAGTTTATAAAGGTCAGATAGGTGATTGGGCCCCTTTAACCAGATTGAGGCGCTACTTATATATATTGGCCGATGATCGCGGACGGGGCAAGCCGAGGCTCCTTTGCACTTCTTTAAGGCAGTGAGGAAACTGGTTTAGAAGGAAACCTATGCAGATACTACAATATTTTAGGTAGAAAACACTATAATTCTAGCATATTTGACATATATGGTATGTTAATAGGTCCATTTAATATGCATTAATATATGGTACATATGCAGCACACATAGTGGAATAAAAATACAAAAAGAAAAATTAATTCCGTATAGGATCTATATGGACGTCGATTAAAGGACTCTTAATAGAAGTTATATCAGTAGGTTTTCATACACGAAATGTAAGGTAAATTAAAACACCTTTTACGATCAGAACTTAAATAAGATTCATCTTTTAAAAAATTAACATTAACCTTAAACCAAATATTTTCCAAGATGCATTTTTCTTATTTGCATCTATAAGTTTTATACATTGACAAACAAGCTAGACGTATATTCTAACCTCTTTTTATACAGATGATATCAAATTGTATGTCAAACACAGCCACACACACTGTAACTTAATTCAGGAGTTAATGTGATATTCAATTTGAATAGGTATACGATTAAGATATATGTATATAAAATCATTTGAAAATGATTTTGGAAGCGTACCAGGAAATGAAATCCAGATGACTTCTTTTTAATGAAACACGTTTACGTGTATGTTCAAGATGAAATACAGATGACTTCGATATAATGGACCACATATACATGTATGTTCAAGACGAAATACAGATGATGAATTTATAATGGATCAAATATACATGTATATTCAAGACGAAATACAGATGACTTCGTTATAATAGATGTATTATCAGGAAGAAATCAAGATTATTTCTTTAAAAAGGATCACATATACATGTATGTTCAAGAAGAAATCCAGATGATTTCGTTTTAATGGATCACATATACATGTTTGCCTAAAGATTAGCTTCAGACTTCTAAGCCACGAATGATCTCAGGCAGTTGTGGCAGCGAATAAAGGTAATCTTTCCTTACAGAGTCAAGTATAGGTCTGCTCACATAACAGAGGCCCCAAGTCCTAAAATTAATTTTATGCCCTTTGCGATCAGGGTAAAACCGTGCTACAAAGATACACATGGTCCCCCATTACCTCTACGATTCAGCAGTTGGTGAACTAAACCGATCCCTTGCAGAAAACTAATCTATAGATAATTATCTTTTATATTCGATTTTATGAATTTACTTCTTATTTTTTTCTGTTGTGTATTCTTTAACAACAAGCTAGTCAAGACATATACTATTGTATGTAATGCCATTATTACGCATATATATATATATATATATATATATATATATATATATATATATATATATATATATATATACAGAAAATAAACTCTTAAATACATGGTTTCGTCACTATGGACCACATATACAGGTGAATTTATCACAACAATAGGCTTCTGCATGTGTTCTAAATGTGAAGCATAAAAAAATTATACACAGTGGTCATTTATAAATTATATAGAGTCTGATCAAGACTTATATTATGTCTCTTAGGCACGAATCCTATGAGATGATTATAAAAGCATCCTTTTTGTATTCACTATACATACTTTTGTATTCACCTTTATTTAACATGGCATTAACGCTCATTTCTAACTTATTTTGGTAAAGGAAAACAGTTTTAATATGCTGCAGCTCGCATGAATTGATGTGATGGCTCATATTCCTACCATATATCAGGTAAATACAGACCTAATAGAAAGATTAAGCTCTATATACCACACACTACATGTACTTGCAATTAACCTGTTGAATATCTTTTCTGGTTATGGTCTTTGTTTTCTCTTGACTATACGATGAGAGTGTATGATCTAGGTGTAAAATAGGGGATACAAAATTACTTTCACAAATCTTGTAACATATATTTTACCATATATACAAGATAAAGTGCCTCATATAAACATATTTGTGATAATTCATTATGCCGTATGTAGATAAACAAGCTTTTATATATAAGCTTATGAGAACTTTTCTGAAAAGGCATAACCTCCAGTTCATTATTATAAACAGCTAGTAAGCCAGAAATCACAGAAATTCTATAGAAATGAAAGGTGAATAGCTGGCTTTAAAATCGAACTGGTCACAGGTTGATGTTTCAAACACAATTGCACTTTTAGCTTACTCTACTGTGTTAACTACTGTTATGCCTTAAGTGCCTGTTTCACTCTTTTCACAGCTTTTCTAAGTAATAACAGGTCTGATTTACACGAATTGTTGTATGTACAAACATGTTTCAGATACCGTGATAAATGGTGGTTATTGTGACCTACTAAGCAGTCATAGTGTAACTAACCCGAAAAATGAATAGATGTTCATTATTCCCATATATGTCCCTGTCACTATACTAATTTTGAATGTATTATTATGTTCATTATATTTTTGTTGTCAAACAAATTGAAACAATTATTTGTGAAAAGCTGCATTAATACATTGTATTTATTCTTTTCATAATATTTCCTGCATTTCGTTGTCAAATAAAATTGTTATATGAAACCAAGAAACTTTTTTTCCTATAATCATTAAAACGGTTCATGTATTTGAGTTGAGGGGGATAATGTATCAGTTGATAGCAAAACTGATATTTTTCATAATATTTTGCGAGTAAGTCGGTCAGGGTAGTGGGCAATACCCGGCCGGGTTAACCCAGGGGGGTAATACAATCCGTTAAGTTAATAACTGCATGCGATTATAAGTGTAGAAAGCATTTTTACATGACACCAATTAATGATAATGCATGGTGTACATAACGTGTAAAAAACTGGCAAACTATCTACAACACAAGTTCAGTGTTGACACATAACAAAATTATAACAATAAAACGACAGCCAGTAGTCAGTTTGCTTCTACAGCCATTGGTGAACTATACATTCATTAAGTATAATTTACTACACTGAAGGAAAGTCCTGAGAATCCTTCATGAAAGAACCTTAAAATAACTACAATAAAAGAAATTTGAGAGAAATGATGAGCTGAGGTAATACAGGTCTACACTCCATCTAAAGACTCATGATTGTTTGTTTGTTAAGTTGCTTTAGGTGTTAATATATTATACATAAGACATGGCTCCTAATAAAAATGTATATATTTACATATTAAAAATGTATAGAATCGTATTTACCACTGTATCGCCCATGTAAGTTTAAGCAATTACCAATGGCCATTTGACGTCATTACGTTGCCAATAAAACCTGTAAAACCCATAAAACTCGGATTTACCAAAAATCCCACTAGTGGGCTGCGCTTTAAGCTTTAAACCGGGCTTTTGACCAACCCTGGAGTCGGTGCCCCCCTCGTGGATGCCGTGCACCCCTTGGTGCCTCCCTGGTCATTGATGCCCTGCTTGCCACAGGTTCCACATGATTAACTATACAATGACAGGGCGACTCAAGGCAAGTCACAGGTTATTTGTAATTACAGGCTATTGGTCGTGTGAAGTATAAATAATTTTTATTGTTGACCGGTTTGTACCTGGTAGTTGTAGATTTCAGCGAATGTGACATGAGTTCGCTGTGATATTTTAGTCTGGATGCAGGCATTTACTTTGATTTCCTCCTTGAATAGGTCACGACCTTTACAAGCCTCAGTCTTTCTGCATCTTCTTACCTTTAACTGCTGCTTTTATAGCAAATTACTCCGGGTTTCACCACCAGGGCTGGCACAGGTCAAAGCATAGCGTCATATCGTCCCTTGCGACCAGATTACTGGTACCAGAGTGTCTGAGGAACGCATTATAAGGTCCTATGAAGATGCAAATATTTTCGTCATTTCTGACATCGCCTTATGGCCTACAAGTACACTGTCAATCAACATAAACCAGACCAATCGTTAACATTTTTTGTGCACTTTCTAATAATATCAAACATGAGCGAGAAAAGTTCCGTTTTAACCCAGCACATTGGTTAACCCCTCGGCGTGTGTGTTGAATTTATAACCGCAAGAACACAAGCATTGCTCGCACGGATTATCTAGCCTTTGTAGAGGAGGGTTTGTTTTTGTTTGTTTGTTATATGGCCAAAACATGACCGGTAGGCTGATTATAGGCTGTTAGCCGGCTACCCAACCCCTAACTCCCATGTGGGGAGGGGGAAGGTAGGTTTATCCAATGCTACAACAGCGGGTAGGGAGTGTAGGGAGGATTAAGGACTTTGCAGTCTGATAGTTGTTTTGAAAGTAAATGGATTGTGTAATTTTTTTATTAGAATACAAAAAAATATAAAATTTTGAAAAACACATCAATGACATTCAAATATACACCAGGTACAGTAAGTTGCTACATGTTATAGTCCATTAGTGAACCAGGTGTCCATATATTATTTAATAAAATATCAGTCCAGTTGGTGGCACCACAGGCCTCAGTATTTATTCAAGGTGTTCTGCTTTTATAAAAGCGTCCAATATCTGGCTGTAGTGGTATGTTGGCTCAGGTTGCAGATTGCTGTAGCAGATGAGCTGAGCCGGACTACACTGGGAAGACTGCACTGACAACTGGTTCATGCTAGAATGGAACCTCTGAAAATAAAATAAAACAGCGGCAGTATATTTTATTATGATAGAAGAATAATTTCTGCAACTGTAACCTAGACATGACTTTAAAAAAAAAATAACTCTCACAAAAATTTACACATAACCAAACATAAAGAATGCTGAAAAGCGGCCCCTTGGTAAAACATTAAAAGATTTAAACACTTGATCTAAGTTTTCAACTAAATATGATTAAATAAACTTGACAACAGTTCCATAAAGGGACCCTCAAATAGACATAATCTGGGCTCATTTCTCCGTTTCATAGGTGTATATAAAACTAGGGGTGTATATGGTCCCCGGAACTTATATAGCCCGAAGATCCAAGGTTGGCAAAAGTAACCAACGTTTCAGATTTAATGGACAGTACTTTCTTTGTGTCCTGTCTGGCCTCACAACTGTAACGGTAATTATTTAGAGCCCTGTCTGGCTGAAACATCCCCCCTCACTAGGCTAATAAATATTTTGACCACTGGTCTACCAATACAGCGAGATTCACTCGCACACTGTATCATCTGATCAGTGTTAAGACGTATATGCATTACCCTCAGGAAATTAATCTTTTCATAATCAGTATTTTTTCCTGTGCCTGTTTGGCCTCGAAATCGAGCCGGTATTTTAAGACCCGCACGGCCTAAGCATGCCCTCTCACTGGGCTAGAATATGAACTACAACTGACCAAGTAATAATAATCAGGTAACAGCGAGATTTCTCGCTCAATGTAAGATCACCTTAGATCATTACAGGTGAACTTAAGCATAGTAATACATGTAATAATACTACCAGTTAATTCAACGACCGCAAAGTAGTTTAAATTAGTTAAAGAAAGGTCTGCATTTAATATACAATTGTTAAATCAGAGTTGTTTATTACACAACAATTATTTATAAATATAACACTCAAAGTAGATATCAGGGTAAGTTACCTTTTCATTAGTTTATTTGAATAATGAGAATTTCTTTCTTTAATCTGTTTTTAGCATTTACAGTTTACTGTTTATATTTTTAATTCATTTTTATATAAAAAAAATATCATCACTCTGATTATTATTATTTTCTATTTCCTTTTTATTAAGCTCTATAGATTCAGATTATGTGTAAAAGCTGAACTTACTTTGTAGTACTCAGATTTATACCACAAGGTTACAACTCGAATACACAGTGAAATATGTGTTTTGGTGACAAAAAAATGTTCACCCAAACGCAGCAATGTGTATTTTGTTCGCTATTTATATTAAAATATCATTGCTCTCAAATGCAATATAGTTTGAGTACATGAACTTGAAATCAGCTTTATTTATTCATTTAATTTGTTTATGAATTCAACTTATTGCTCACCTATCGAAATTATTGAAAGGATTTCACTGAAATTAACCTAATTAAACAAGTTAAGGTTCTTGATGGGTCGGTATCCGATTTGTTAAGCCTTACTGGGAAATAAATAAGATGACAGGCAGGCTGTGTGAAGATGGATGACTCTGTCACCGGCATGGGGGTGATGTGTGTTCAGCCCTTTGTGATGCAATAGCCTTTGGGCATGGCCTTTTGGTAAAGCCATTAATATCAGACCCCAAATCTAAACCCCAGGTTTATCAGGACTAGAAGAACCAGAAACATAGCTGGTATGACCTGTGACCCTCGTGACATTTGGTCACACGGTCGTTCCTTTGAATTACATGTGCACAGTTTTTGAAACCGCAATTTTAAGGTAAATGAATTACAGCCTTTTTTTAAAAAGAGCATGTAGATTAAAATTTCTCTACACAAGAATCCCATTTGATTTAAACATAAGATTACACATTTTAGGGTTTATACAATACAATTCTAATTTTGACAGAGGAGCATATAAACTCTATTAAACTGACTATCCAGGTTAGACTATAATCAAATATTAAACTAATGTTTCTAACAAAGTACATTCACAAGTAAAACAGCATAGATATTGTCAAATCCATCTTTACATATTTACAAAATACAAGCTATGTTACTTTTGTTCAACTACTCATAATAAAAGGTTGCGCTGTTACTCTTATTTAAGTATTATCCAGCTAATTTAGATCAAGCCCTGAACATTTTCATATACAACATATCTGATAGGCTGATCAATTATTGCAAAGAAAAAGTCTTCATTATAAGTAAAATATGACTTGTTTACAATTCGGGCATCAGTTGCCTGGCTGTTTGCATGGGAGGTATGAAATATTTGCGGATTACGCTTATGCCCAATGTAATAAGAGGGTGAGTTACAGTTTTTACACATCCCCTAATGTTACATATAGCACGTTATTTTTCTTGCTTTAACATCGTAGTCCCACACATTTTATATTCATAATTATTATACACTTTTTTTTTATTTTATTTCATTTTTTTATAACCTCCTAGTTAGAATTCAAGTAAAACACTGAGGGATTTAATTTCAACAATGGATCGAAGTAATTAGAAATAGAATATTATTAAGGCTTTCATTTTATAAGAATGTATAATAAAGACTGGTTAATCCACAATGAAAATTCCCCCAAAACCGTAGTATTTACTGTAAATTATTCAGATAAAGGTTCAGTACTGTGGGATTACTGTACACCTACCAATGATTTTGAAATTAGAAGATGATTATTGAAGCATACACTGTTCTATAATGTATACACCGCTTCATAGCCAAAGAAGAGCAAATCACTATAATAGTTTTTCAAAAGGAATCTAAACTAATACTAGCTCTTTCAGATAAAATAACACGTATTGAGACAGGCCTACATTTATAAACAGCCTCTATTCTGGTTCACAAATTAAATGCACTAAATAAAGAACTTCCTTAAGAAATGAAACCCAGGCATATTTAAAGCTGTTACTATGTTCCTATTTGAATAGATCGCTTATTTAGCAGAATTTCAGAACATAAGGCCCTTAAGTATATACTGATGCTAAGAAAAACCCGAGAATTAACCCAAAACAAGTAATTTATTAACCAGAATTCGTCTCCTAGGTGCTAATAACAGCCGAAAAGCATCGCCCGCCAGATGTAGCCGCTTATTTATTCTGGGAGGAAATTGGGCTAGGGCAACATGCACTCGCACAATTTAAAAAGTTAAAATAACACTTTTTTTTACTGGAATAAAATTTAGAGCCTAAACCTTCAATTTATCGGACTGCATATCATTATCAAAACTTATAAATGAAACAGAAAGATACTTACCAGGCTAGATAAAAAGACTGCTCTTGGGAAGTGGTTGTCTCCCCCTGGGTAGCCGACACTGTCGTAAAACCAACCCAAGGTGAATAAGAAGCCATACTCTGGCTGGCCTCTATGCCAGCCTTCTATAGGGCCAACTTGTCTGGTCCGAAAGAGAGAGAATGAGGATGAATATCCCCCTTTAATGCAGGCTACAGAAGGCTGGGTAGAAACCCTGCTTTGTGATTTGCTATGGGGCATCTCTATATTGACTGTCAATCAGTGTTGATGCCCCACACCTGGCATGCAAACTGAGGTCCGGGTTAAAGGGCAAGAATGTTACAATAGGACGCAGCCAGCTTGCGGGTCATACAGGAAGTGACCCGTGTCCATGGAGACGCTGTTTCAGTTTGGGTTATGAGCTCACATGTAGACTACTATGTTAATTCATCATTCTATTCATAATATTGAGATTATGGGCCGTTAACCAGAATATGAATGCAAGTAGTGGTATGTTTGGTAGCGATGTCTTTAACAGTTTGGGAAAAATATGCAAATTATGAAAATGTGACGTCAGCTTTTTCAGCTCATCGGCGATAACTCAGGAAGGAACGACCAAATTTCTTTTGTTTCACGTACGAAATATCGCTGTTCCAAACTGTTAGGATAAAAAGTTAGACCAGTGTAGGAACCAACCAGTGGTGAGTCAGGGGTGAGGGGACAGTTTGAGATACGTGACTGTCGTATGACAGTTACAATAAGTCCAGTTATCTCCACCTACCAAATTATTTTAGGTGGAGTTATTTGTTTTTGACATTCTTCATCTTCTTGTTAATTAATAAGCTATTATCTCCACCAATCCCTAAGTTGAGATATATGTTTGACCATTCTTCTTCTTCTTCTTCTTATTATTATTATCATTAATATTATTATTATTATTATAATTATTATTTATCACTTTTTTTTCATCCGTTTTTATTGATACTCATCTATAACAGATACCTTACTATATGGTCCAATGATTTTCATCTTCTTTTCAAGCAATTTTTTTTTAAAGTTCAATGTTGATTTTCTTCTTATCTATAAGTGGTATAGACAAATGGATGAAAAATTACCATAATAACTGGTTCCCAACATTTCTGGTGTACCAACATTTAGGTGGAGATCCGTGACAGACCTATAAAAGTTACAATAAGTCTAGTTACTGTTTATATCTGCCCCGGTAGATCTTGCCTCTGCGTGGAGGTTGATTGAACTCTTGTTATTAAAGGGGCGTAATCACCTAGCTGACCTTTGTAACCTTAGGTAATCCCTGGGAGCTTTTATAAAATAGGCCAGAAATGTGGATATCATCGCACACAGGCTACTTGTTTGGTTTACATCAACCAGTTAATATATGGGGTCAAGGGGCGTCAATATAGCGGGATGGGGGTATATATCCCCATATATCCCCCCACTTTTTGGTAAGGGGGGTTGGGGGTGGTGGTCAATGTTAGCATCCCCCCACTATTTAGAGAATAATAATTATATAATGCAAATTAAAAAATATAAATAAATAGAATTATATACTTTGGTTTCATTTGTGAGTTTACTGTCAAAATATTATATCTAAACGTAGTTTTGAATCAACTTACATACTGGAAACATAATACCTTATTTTCTAAAACCTTATACTTAATTGCAATATTTTTAAAATGTGATTAAGTTTATATATATATATATATATATATATATATATATATATATATATATAAATATATATATATATATTTATTTATATATATATATATATTTATTTATGAAATATGTCATACAGTCACTTATTACAGTTACTATTTTAAAATGTGTCATACAGATGATATGTGTTTGTGTGTCAGGTGCAAGTCATCCCCCCCCCACCCTGGAAGATAAATTGACGCAATGGTTGGGTCCCGTCAAAATAATCAAATCAAAGCGTACAATGGCTTTTGGCAGCAAGTCAGATAAACCAGAGCTTCGCAAATGCATTTTGCAACAAGGAACCTTTCTACCTCCGCATTAATGCAACCTACCGTCTCAGGTTTCATGTTTCCCCCGTTTGTCAGCATTGCTGCGTTAACAAACATTTTGTTGATAAACAAGTTCACACATCCATCACGAAGGCGTCGTAAGAACTTTTCACAATCAAAAGTATCCTTAGATCATTAAAATATACAGAGAGAAAGCCAGAAATCACATAAATTCTATTTCAAAAGGAAGGTGAATGGGCACCTGACACCACGACCCGGGTCACTGTAATTATTCAGTTCATTCGGTTCGTGCTGTATTCCCCGCGTTTAGTCGGGTGTATACTGGGCGGATATGGGAAAAGGGGGGCTAACGCCCGTGCAGAGGTTAACAAGTGTATACCGGGAGGGCTATCAGACTCTCAGGCATAACTCTCACATTCTAAGCTGAAGCTTTTCGGCATTAAGCGTATAGTGGAACACCTGCAGCCAGCGACCCGTCTAAATCCCCGTCTTCGCTGGGTATAACCCAGAGATCAACTTAGAGGACAGGCAGTAACATTAGTGCTGGAGGTTTATACTGAACACACATTGGCGGTAAGTATTATCTCACAAAACAAATTGTAAATGTATTGTAATTTAAAATAAAACTTTTCTAAAATTTTTCATGCTTCTCACGATAATCTCTGAAAAGTTATTCTGTATGAATTAAAAGAGTTGTTAAATCTGGATTCATTGACCTTATTATCTTTATTGAATAGCATGTATGGAAATCATTTATGACGAGTTTCAGTTGATATGTTTATCTTTGGACAGTAAAGATAATAATCATTTAGTAATAACAAGTGTAAGTATGTGAAGTTTTATTTATTCTCCATAATTTTATTTGGATCAACGAAATGTATTTTTGTGGCTATGGGTATTGTTTACACATACCGTTAACGCTATATTGCCATACCATCTAAGAAATGTAAAATGTTTGTATAGCTATTTCACGAAACATGTTTTTTTCCTTTTGATTATAAAAATGATTATAAATATATACATATATGACATAATGGCAATGCAAAATAAAGAAATCTTACACAAATTTCAAAGAAGCCGGTGTGATCGGAGGTGTTTCCAGGGTAAATGATAACCCCTTTGAATTAAGAATAAAGGGGACAATATGCTGTGTATCAGTGTGGTGTTTCGAAATATCGCTTGAGTCTTCTTCTTATATATATATATATATATATATATATATATATATATATGAAAGTGAACTCACTTGTTTTCATTATTTAGATTTGATTTAAATCGCCCATGTTTATTCAGCAAACCAGGCTTGAACTGCTAGAACTTACGATGATTTGGTAAAGGCATCATATACTAAATTATCTCAATAAGAGATAAATAAGAGATGTTTAAAAGACAATTAAGAATAATAATATGAGAAAAAATACAAAACTATCTGGATAACGGACTTGTTTTGAAATATATATGTGATATTATGCGTTTATATAATTCACATACAAATTGAGGGAGACGAGAGGATCCAGTGCTAATATGTGAACTTATTGTATCACGGTGTCATATTTCACCAAATAAACGACTTTTTTTACTTTACATCTTTCTTTACTTCAAGTGTATTGAGAAATCTTATTGCAAATATTGACTTAAGAAATAACCTCTTGTTACTTTTAGAATTCAACATCCTAGTCCTGGCTGTAATATGATGTAATTCCACTCATTTTTCCTAAGTTCTTTAGCTGTTACATGGTGAGACAGTCAAAACTGAGTATGTGTTTGGGTTTCATGACTTGTAATGTACTTTTTGAGTCTAAATATGCTCAAAACTCCCCCGAAACCACACATTTCATAGATGTTACCACCAATGTGACCAAAAATTTTACTTTTTAAAACTTTATTTTCCCATATTATTAAAAATTCTGTTAACATGGGACGATTATTCAAAAGTAAGGAATTTAGTGGATATATCGAATTAAATTTTTACAGATTAAACATTTTTAAAACACTGTTAAATGCAGGTATTTTAATTATTTTTCTAATATTACAGTCAAAGGAGATTGTATACATACATGCTAATACAAAGGAATCATTTATAATGCATTAATTAATAAATTTCGCAAAAATTATTGATATTAGTAACATTAAAAGAAGTTTGTCTGTATTGTCCTTCTATGGAATGTAAAAGAATAGTGTGGCATTTTTAACGTATCCAGATTAGGTATTATCAGCTTTAACACTTGTAAAAATTCCAATAACTCGGCAATTTATGCTAACAAATAATTTCGCATCAAATCAGTACTGACTGCTAGGGCATTTTCACATATTTAGAACAAACTACATGTGGTCGAACAATGGTCCTCAGAGGGCCCGGCATTTCTGGTAGGGCTGGACTACATATTAGTAAAAGTTCAGTTTATAGTTTTAAAATATGACTAACTGAAACAGGTTGTTATCGATGTGCAAGAGGAAACAAAAATCCTACTAGTTCAAATCATATCAAAAGAGATATGTTTGAAATAATGGGTGCAATATAAAATCACCGATTCAAAGGTATTCTGTTTGTGAAAATGTGTGCGACCGAAAAAAAAAATCAGATTTTCGAGAACGGGGGGCGCTAATGCTGGGTTATAAAATGATGGGTATTAAGAATGAATATTTTCTTTAAATGTGTATATATATATTTTTGTTTATATATATATATATATATATATATATATATATTAGGAAGTCACCTCCCAATAAGAGAAAACTTTTCAATATGCATAAATGTAATAAATAATTAAAATGAAATGACAGCTTAACTAGGGGGGGGGGGGGTGGGATCGGCAGGATTTTCAGCGGGTCTGTAATTCAACAGGGCTGGAGTCCCCATGGGCACCAATCATCCCTGTGAACTTGAAGATCGAAACTATTCTGTTTGTGAAAATGTTTGCCAAGGGGAATCTCTGATTGTAGTCTATTCCCCATATACTGGAATTCCGACAGGTCTTCTGGCAGATAAAGATGGAGTCCCCATAGGTACCAATCATTTCTGAGAATTTGAAAAAGATTAAGCGTGTTCTTGTTGAGAAATCGAATGCGAAAGAAAATCACCGAATGTGCTCTCCAGCCATATTGGAATTCAAACAGATCTATAATTCGACAGGTTTAGAAGCTCTTACAGACCCCAATCAATGATCCCTGTGAAAATGAGAATGATCAAGCACGTTCTTGTTGAGATATTGTTCATGAAAGAAAATCACAGATTGTGCTCTGGCGGCCATATTGGAATTCCGACAGATCTGTTATGGACAGGTGTAGAGCTCTAATAGGACCCAATGATTCCTGTGAATTTAAAAAGATCAAGCATGGTCTCGTTCAGATATCGCGTCCCAAAGAAAATCCTGATTGTGCTCTGGCGGCCATATTGGAATTCCGACAGGTCTGTAATTCGATAGGTCTGGAGTCTTCATTCTTGCTATCTAGTACAAAGGACAAATAGAGCTGAGTATCATCCGCATACTGATGAATATATATATCATGGTTTCTGAGTAAATTGCCCAAAGGGAGAATGTAAATGCTGAACAGCATGGGTCAAAGAACTGAACCCTGAGGGACACCATAAATCAAGTGACAACTGTCGGACACTTGGCTATCGATAGCACTAACTAATGCTGAGTCCCCGATATTAAGACAAGTAGACATTCTGTGCCACAAGCTACCAAGATCAATAGTGTCAAAGGCGGTACTGAGGTCTAGTAAGACTAAGATTGTTACACACTGCCAACGACTGCCCTTAGGATGTCATTTGTCACATGAAGGATGGCTGTCTCTGTGCTATGAAGTGGTCTGTACGCTGACTGCATCACTTCATTTAGATTATTATCCTGAAGGTGCTTTAAAAGTCTCTGTGCAACAACTTTCTCAAGATCTTTGGATAGAAAGGAAAGGTTAGAGACTAGGGGGGGGGGGGGGGGTGGATTCTTTAGGATCTCGTTGTCTAGGGAAGGTTTCTTTAGCAATGGTCTGACATGAGCTGTCTTCATCTGTTCAGGAACAGACCCAGTGGTCAAGGATATGTTAACGATATCTACCAAGACTGGAACCACATACTGTGGTATCAATTTTATCATCAAGGTATGGATAGGGTCAAGTCTACATGATTTGCAGCGCACTCCAGCCACAAGTTAGGTAACTTCTGCGATGTTGTTTTTTCAAAACATATAAAAGCAGGTACATTTTCCCCGACCATCTCTTCATCAGCTCTGGTGGCCATATTGGAAATTCGACATGTCTGAAAGCATCACTGACGGATGGACAGAAGGACGCTAGTACGAAAGGACGGATGAACAGACCGACTCGGTGATCACCTTAGGGCACCGCTTTTTAAGCGGGGCCCTTATAAATAAGACAATCTGGCCAAGACTATGCAAGCCCCTAAGCATAGATAAAATAGTTTTTTACTATAGTATTAACACTGTTGTATTAAAGGCATATATTTATGTATGGTATAAAATATGATTCTTGAAGGTCTCTTTTTGGATAATTTTCTTTTTTCTTAACAGATAACAGTTAAGATTAATCAATGCACTTTCATATATAAAGACAAATAATAAGCTTTATGAACATGACTTAACCTTATTCCACGATTACCCCGAGAAGAAACCTTCATAAATATTATAATTAAGGGTGGCACCACCGTTTCTGGGCTTGATCTGTCGGGAACGATACAAAGTGTCCTAAGGGGAAAATTCCTATATTTTCCATAAATCCGGAGACGTATGACATCCGATTTGGGTTAGAGCAGCGCCATCTATCTTGAACAACGTGAACTACTAAAGAACGGGTAATATGGAAGTATAATATTGTACTAGACTGATGAATTTTTTTTAAATACGCTAGTGAATAGAACCGACTCTTTTCTAGACCTTTCGAAAAATTATAAAAACACTTGCCAAAAATGGGGAATATGTTTATTTGGCACGAAACCCGCGCCTGACTAACCGTTGACTAGACACACTGTTTTTTTTCTATAATATATTTTGCACGACCAAGCTCTCATTTATCTCGCGCACACTTTAAAGCAACACGCTTTGTTTTTTTTTGTCCGCGGTCTGTTTAGCACACCGACTTAGACGCATAACTGGCTGTAACATTAATGGAAAATAACACGGGATTTACAGAAGATACAGTCAAGGTAAGACTGCATGTGTCGCTCGATTTATAAGTCGAGGTCATAAATCCGCAAGAAGGACGGTTCCATTCGTTTAACAATAACATAAACTGTCACTGCTGCCAGATCCGTAATTTTCTGTAGAGCCGGTCCCAAACAGGTGCACGTGATATGGTAATAAAAAAGAAGATATTGTAGAGCTGGAGCATTCCAAATGTTTACAACATGTAGAAGTCGTTGGCCTTTCACTCCTGTAAGCGCACATCTGTACAGGTCTAAACGTTATTGTATTGGTAGCACGACACGGTCTATGATCTGACTTTTGTTTCATTCATGAATATTTAGTTAACCGCAAGCTTCAGGTGTTTTGAGTTTCCAAGTGTTCTCCGTGGCGTTACCAGTAAATGTAATCTAAAACTAGTCAAAACAAGTTTTAGAAATGAGTCACGTTTACAGGTAGGCTCACATTTTTTATCCCTGTACGTAGCCAGAAAGAATTGCTGCGTTAAATTATTTCATGTAATTTATGTATCATGTATTTATGATAAAGGTAATAATATTGCATTAATTGTAAACACAAGAACATGCGAAATATGAATATGTACCTTTTAAACAGGAGGCCTCTTGACCATGCTTAAAACCCCGCTGGTAGAGAAAAGGCTCTTAATTTTAAAGGGGCCCAACCACCTATTAGACCTTTATAAACTAATGGTTTACCCTTGGAGCTTTTATAAAAATGGGCCAGAAAACGTGGATATCACCGCACACAGGCTGCTTGTTTTTGTTTATATCGACGTGTTTATAATATGTGGGGGACGGCCAAAATAATAGCAGCATGTCAGATAAGCCAGAGCTTTGCAAATGGCGTTTTTCAACAAGTGACCTTTCTTCCTCCGCATATATGCAACCTGCTACCTAAGGTTACATGTTACTCCCGTTTGTTAACGTTGCTGTGTTTACAAACATTTTGTTGATAATCAAGTTCATATATCCTTTACTAAGGGCTTATAAGAATTTTTCACAACCAAAATTATTCTTAGATCATTATGTATACACATGGAAGCCAGACATCACATGAATTCTTTTTCAAAAGGCAGGTAAACGGGCACCTTTAAGCTCTTGGAGAGACATGTTTGGTACTGTCTCTAAATAAATTTAACGAAGGAACAATACTATTACCTTTATGAATAACGTTTAACGTTGAACACTCAACTTCAAAGTTGTATTTGAACACTGAGATAATTACTGCAGCCTGGCAGCTGTGCTGCAAACCTGGCACTACTTCAGGCTCTTATTTCTGTCCGTATGGAACCCCGTGATAAAACAGTTTGTAGTACTCCTAGATATAATTGTTAGTAGTCTCATTTTATGATATTCTAAGTGTCCTTATTTCTAAAATGGGTACTTGTCACTCAGACCCAAAGCCTGGTTCAGTCGGTCAGAAATACATGGTATAAATTACAAATTACAGTACAAATATTCCGTATTTATATATTTCTCGGATAACAACACAGTACGGATATCTAGACTGGGATGTCCTTTTTGAATTATTAACAAGAAAAAAAAAAAAAACTTGATCTGTGGAACAGATCTGGTATGTCTCCCGCGTGTAATGAGCAGTTTGAATAAAAGTTGTGAATACCTGTAAGAAATTTGAGATGGGTCAATGTCACCCACAAAGATTGCCTCTGTGACCTTGAAGAAAACATCAAGGTTATCCATGGTCGCACTATTCCTGGTCCGTCATGAAGTGTATCACACCTGCGATGTAACTATGTCTATAATTCTTATTATTTAAGCATGATTGCCTCTGTGACCTTGAAAAATGCATCAAGGTAATCCATATTCGGACGTGACCTAGCCCTTCATGAGGTGAATCAATGCTGTGAGTTTGGTGACTGTGCCTTAAATTCTTTTTAATTTATTTCGTTAACATCATTTTAGCACTATCGCCGCTGTGTACATTATTGCGTTAACATCATATCTGTGACGGATGGACGGACGACACGACGGAAAGACGGACGGACGCTCTCCATTTCTTGTCCCACACCGACGGCGCCTTAGGAGAAGTCTGTTGAAAAAGATACGAATGTAAATTCTGCTAACTTTAATATTATTAAAACGTAACTTGTTATTCATACTTTTATACGCCCGTCATATGACGAAACGTATTATGGTAAACCCACAGCCCGTCCGTCCATAAACTTTCAGTGTCGCCGCGATAACTTACCGGGGCTCTGATGGATTTTCACCAAACTAACCATGACTACTTCCCAACAGATTCTCTCGCTTGAGTTCGATTATAGGCACAATCCACGCATATTTAATGAGGTCACGGGTCACCTGGCTACTTTGTGGATACGCCGCGTTAACTTACGAAGAATATGAAGGATTTGATAAAATTCATCAGAAATGTTAATCAATAAAATATCTCACCTAGGTGTGATTTCAAGCAAAATCCACGCATATTTAATGAGGTCAGAGGTCACCGCACTTTGGAGGCACCGTGATGACTTAACAAGGAACTCGCACATATTTACCAAAAGAGTTTTTCACCTCAATTCAATTCTCAGCAGATTTCACGTTTATTAATGAGGTCAGAGGTTACAAGATATAAGACGGGCGTATTATGCACGTTTTTGGTGCTCCTTTTACCATGATGTTAAGATTCCCGGCGAGGCCCCTGGCACTAATCTTTTCCATGGACAAGGCGGGTCGGCGCTGGTATCACGTGGTATTCTGAACTGAGAACAAATTCCTGTAAATAACCCTTGTTGGGTAATCTCTGGTTTGAATTAATCTTGTAGTAGGTTGCAAGATAATAATCTGTATAGATATCTCTAACCAGACGGTATCACAATACGATATAATGCATACTCACCATTACAATGGTTAAGCACTACAGTTATGTTTTGTAAAAAAAAAAACTGTTTTAACAGTTTTGTGTGTACGCACGCAAAAACGCTGCCACAAGAACAAATAGTTCGGATGGGCTTTCAGTAAGAATGGGTAATTAATGGATAAAACTTGGTTATTTTGTTTATATCCGCTACGTTACATGTTTAAGTGTTGGTTTCAATTCGAATATCATTTGTAATAATACTTTTTATAGTAATAACTCCTTGAGTAGGGAACCCGCACTATTTCCAGGTTATTATAATCATGCGCGAGTTTAAGTCTCTCCGCAGAGCCAGAGAGACCTTTTTGATCCTGCGGTTTGGTTACTGTTCATTGGTCAATAGTTAAATTGCAAATTGTAAAATCTTGAGGGTAGAGTATATATAAGGTAGTATCCGCAACCTAAGTGCATAAAAAAGGGCTTGATACTCACGATCTCTCTGTATCGTAGAAAACCACGAATTGTAAACGTGTAATATTATATTTATGGCCTGATATCACCACGTGTTTGTGTAACTACTGTAAAATGTCACTGAGCTTGAGTTCAGTTCCATATGGCAAAAATAATTACAGGATAGAATACCACGTGATACCAGCGCCGCCCGCCTTGTCAATGGAAAAGATTAGGTCCCGTACAGGTGCACGTTATATGGAAAATTAAAAAGAAGATATTACAGAGCTAGAGTGTATAAAATAATGAGCTAGTTTATAAAATCCTGTGGAAGTATTATATTGCCTTACTCTTTTGGACAGACATACATGATGAACTGCAAATGCACGAAAAATTAATAATTATGAATGAGTGCACAACTGGCAAGGTTTCATTAGGTATATAGCCTACAATTTACTGTGCGGTAAGTACGACTGTCATATATGACCATGTTTTAGCTAAGATTTGTCTACTGATAATAAAGTTGGAGTCTATATACATATATACGTTGATGACCCGAGTATCAATAGAAGGCTGGGAGAAATTATTCCTAAGTTTAAATGAAGTTGTGCAGTACGTTGAATAGAATAATAATTCATTTGTACCTGCCGTACCTTGTTTGTGAACAGGCACCATTTTATTTCCCAACATATAGAGAGACTACAAAGACTACTGTACTTTTTTAATAATTGTAGAACAGTTTTGTTGAAAATGGAGACGTCACATGGCAGACCTCGGTACAACGTGAGACTGGTCCTTGCCTTGCTCACCATATCAGCGGTTTGTATACAACATACCACTTAATTTTTTCTGTCTGAAATTTTAAACTTAGACATTTTTTTTTCAGGTTAAAACAGCGTTTCCATTAGCGCGAACACGAAAGCGAGCGCGATGAACATCGTTTCTATGGTATAATCACTCAAGCGTTTCCATATGAGCGTCGGGGAGAGCGAGAGCGATTCAGAAGCCTATCTCGCGGCATTCGCATGGGAATTCCTTAAAACAAAGAAGTTCAAACTCCTTGCTTAAAATGACCTCACAACCTCACGAAGAAAGACATCCCCTTGTTTACAGCACGCATGTGCCTATAAAGCAAAGCCAGCATGCTGAAGACATAGAGTGATGGTAACGTGGAGACACTGGGATAGAATTTATAAATAAAAGCACAAAATTGTTTAAACGGTGGTATATCTCTCTTGAAAAAGTCGAGCAACATATTATTTATGTTCAGATAAATACAAATTCCAGCATACTTTTAATTCTATAATGCACTTTGGTAGGTTGTACAAAACTCACGAATTAAACCAACATTTCTGTAATTTATTTTTGAAAAAAAAAACCCCAAGAAACCGCGTGTCGCGTCGCTTAAGCCTGCGTCACATATATCCAAAACCGAGACCGTCCGACTCCTTTGCGAACTGAAAGGTGCATTTTCGGCAAGAATACGGCCGGTGTTTGCTCGATCACTGCGGACTCCGCCGCGATTTTTAGGGGTCGACCGACGACCGCAGGGCACCGAAACCTATTCTTAAATCAGCGATTTTCCAATGGCGATTTTTGAGGTCTCAGAGCTCGTAAACAGGTCGCCTGTAGATCGCTCGGGCAGCGGCCAACATGCGATCGATATTCGGGCAGCACTCCGACGATTTTAGACGAATTTTTGTTTAAAAGATTCGGACGGAGGTCGATAGAGCATTGCGGCCGCCGCATCGGCTCCCTACGATACTCGAATGACCCCCTCCCGTATTCCGCCCGACCTGTGTGAAGTCGAACATGCTGCGAGCACGCTCCGTGCTGGTGTCGGGCCGCCGTCGGGTGACTACTTCGGCCCCCGGACGGGCTCTGTCAACTCAGCTTCCAGTTCATGCTCCGAAGAAGCGGACTCAGGCTCTCGTGTCACCTTCTCGTGTCTTCTTAGGAACGGGTTTCTTTGCTCCCTTGGTCTTCTTTGGCGGCATCTTAGCTAGCCACAATATTTAGAAGCTGTGTAGTGCTCTTCACTCTGTTAGACTTAGGAAATTTGATGTGACAAACTTTTTACATGTCATATATATATATATTCGACGACGTCAGGCAGGACGTCGGGCGTAGCCCGAGTGTCTGGCGGGCATCGACAGACCAAATGACCATGATCCGTAACTCGGACGGCGCCTGCCATTTTTGATCACCATAGTTCATGGTGCACCGCCCGATCCCCGTCCGATATGTGACAGGTTAGATTTTAAGCGTAAAATACTATCACCGGTTGGAATTTTATGTTTGTTGATCGGTGATATATTATTGTTGTTTGGCAGTTCCAGGAGCAGCAGACTTGTTGATGATGTAACAATGGTTTATTCCTTTATCTTTATGTAAAAAGTTTCTGTTATTCGTCTTACGTAAATTCATGATGATGACTTCACTTGCTGGCAATAATCCTAGCTAATAAAAAATTCTTCTCTATCTAAATGTAACTTATAAGGTAACTTATAACTCCAACTCCAAACTGTAACTTTAACTGCTTGTCCCTGTCCTAGTTGACTCGTATATATAGAAGGTGAAGACAAAACAAATAAAATGAACATTTCTCACTGTCAGGTTAATTATTCCATAATGATTATTCCTCCTGCCAGTTCGCTAATCTTGATGTGCTAAGTGTAAAAGACAATTCATTAATTCATTTTTCCTAGAGAGACTACCTTGCCACTCTCACTAATGAACTCCTACATGAACATTTGTGTATTCGGCCACGAAAAGATTCCAGACACATTATAATACATAATTGCAATAATAAATGTTATGATGGTAAATCTGTGATATGCCTTGTTTGCTATATTGTATTGAACTGGCCATTTGAAATGTCTGAATGAAGTAAAAACATATTTGTAATAATAAAATAAACTAAGAACAATAATTATAGTTACATCAATGAACTTAGTATGGATTACTGATGGATTTATCTTAAAGCTGACATTTTGGTTCTTATTATCTAAAATTTTATTTTCACTATTTATTACTTGGTAATAATACGCTCGACTTCCTGGCGGGCTTGGAATTCGGCGACCTTCTGGCGATTCACAAATTCGACCGGAGAATATGACGCAGACATGGAGGAAATCCAAACGGTTAGCGACAAAAATTCGCGTTCACAATCTCGTTCGCTCTCGCATTCGGGCTTAAGGAAACGTAGCTTAGGCCCTTTCTTCCCAAGAAGAGGTGTTTTTATTGGCATAAATAAGATCGCCTCTAATTCAGCGACCTGTATACAAAGTGTCACAATTTATGCAATTTATTAATACATCATTATGTTTTGTCGATGCACTGAGTTATGTTCCACTTTGAAGGCATCGCATATTTAATATTATAAGACGTTCATTGAATATAATTTATAGATATTTTTTTTATATTTATTAATAATGTGAGTATCCAGTACTTATTATTTTTTCTTTGTTTTAACAAACAAACAGATGGTCCATGTTATATGTTACCTGTCATCATACCTCCGCCAGTCATTAAGGTATATTGTTTCCCCCTTTAGCTTGTACCCCCCGTTAGCAACTTTACGCAAAAATATATTCCTATGAATAGGTTTTGGTGAAATTTGTGGAGGTTTATATAAAAGAAACATCTAAAGTAAACTGGATCGCCGCAATACAATTTTAATTTATAGGATACCATGTTGACACAGGGTGGTTAATCTGTCCATAGGGAGACCGGTCTATTCAAAATAACAAGGGCCAACATCCTTTAAGCTGATCAGGTGAACCCGTGTTACTGAAGCGTGATGTGGACATAGACCCGGAATACTCAGGGATGCTTGATTAAGGAGGCATCTTGTGGTCGTACGACTACACACGCATGCATCTGGTTACACAATTATTCTAATCAAGTCCAAGGCCAAAAAAATAAATAAATAAAAGCTATGGATCTCCGGCACCGCCGGCGTCAATTTTTTACCCCCGCATCAATTTGGATTTTTATTTTATTAAGAAACTTAACAATTTTGGGCTCAAGCCGCTCGGACATTTCATTATAGAAGATAAAATCATACAATTTTGATAAAAAATCCATTGTTATGTTATGTTATTAACAGCTTTTCCTTTATCATTTGACATTTTTATCAAAACATAAAAAAAAACCGCCCACCCCATTGTTTTCTGAAAAAATTGGCTGAGAACCAAACATTTTTTTTTGGCCTAATTTCCCCGCCAGCAGTAATGCTGACCATCTGTTTTTTCTCTGTCTTATAGATGTGCGCCAGTTTCAGCATCACATTCCCGTTTCCATTTGTACCCGACATGGTGCTTGTGAGTATTACATGAGTATCAAATTTTATGTTTTTAAAAAATTGAAAAGTAGGTTCAAGAAGCTGAATAATAAATTGCCGGGTATACCCGTCACCTCACCTCATCAGTAATAATAAAACTTTAAAAATCGACTTATGTTGATGTAAGAAAACAGAAGTGGGTTCAAATTTTGACCCACGTAATCTTGGCCAGCTTTGTAGCAAATTTCGTCTGCGCTTATAGACATATTAATGAAAAGGTCGATCAGCAATGACTAATAGTGTGAACGTTTCCAGCTGCCTGTTTCTTTTATACTTCTATGGATAACGATTTCCCATAAAGAAAAGAGCTGAATAAAAAATCCGAGCATGGATTCGGTAAACACCGGAAAGTGGAGTAAAGTTCCCGAAATATTACCGAAAATACTAAAAATTACCAAAAGAAAAAAAAAAACACTGAAACGGCTATAACAGCACTTTTTCAATTAACGAATACACTAAAAATTACAAAAAAGTTGTTTAAGACTCTCATTAAAGTTATTAAAATGATGTGCCCTTTTCTACTCTTTCTAAAGGATGTTTCTCGGTGATTAGCAAGACTCGCCATTATGAAGACTTCGTAATGGAAACATCAAATTCTATTCGTATAAATACTGACTGACTGAAAGTGAAGTCGGCGCTCGAGCCAGTCACATGCAGGTCTCCGGAAAATCCGGCCCGCATTGGCTCCCTCAGCAATGACGAAGTTTGGCAGATTGAGTCGGTATACAGTTAGATATATATATTAAAGGCGAAAATAGAAGATGCTGATAAGGTTGAAGACCATAGTGAGAGAGGTGAAGGAATCCGGAGAGAAGCCCGACCTTGGACGGGCCACTACAACCCAATTTCATGGCAGCACCTGGGATCGAACCCGCCAGCGGAGAAGGCCGAGCGTTTTAGCGCTCAGCTGTCCTGCCTATTCGTTATAATAAATGGAAAGAATTAAAATCTAGGGGTATATATAGAGTGGTTGAGTCGTTGGATTCAGGAGCAGACAGTCCTGGTTTCAACCCCGTCAGTGCAAATAATGAAAGCTCAAATAACCTTAGTGATTCGCCTTGGCTTATTCCTGGTCCCATGCACATTAAATTTTATATCCGGAAGGAACAGAAAATAATGTCATTCTTATTGTATGTCCATTAATTGCAAATTTAATTCCATTTTCAGCTAACACATTAACGCCAGCGTTAAACATGCTAAACAAGAAAAGCAATGTGTCATTTTAAACATGTAATAAATATTTCAGCTGTAAAAATATTAAACAATGTATCGCAATAAACACAAACATTTAAACAAAATAGAAAAAAGTGGGCTAAAAAAATACCCTTCGTGGTTATGCGAAAAATGACTCTATTCACATACCTTTGAAAATGAAAGACTCAAATAATGTATCTCCTGTTTCACCTTTCTTTTTGTCAATTAAATGTTACATTTTGCTCTTTTGTAAAAATGCAAGCCTTTCAACCAAAAGTACAGTAAAGCGTAGTCTATAAGAAAACCGTTTATCCATACAATCGTTTATCCAAAATTGAAAATTGAGTTTATCCGAAATCCAAACAATAACAAAAAAAACGAAAAAAAAAAAAAAAAACGAAAGGACTGCATGAATGATCGTCTAATCGTATAATTGTGTTTTTGTTTTCATCAAATTGGTATACAAAAGAAATTATTATGTAATAATTATATCATGTAACTTTAATATTCACTTTGTAGAGCTTTGGATACCCTGAGGATATCAAAGGATTTTACGTTGGTCTTGTGTTATCCAGTTTGTTTGCCGGCAGGGCCATTGGAGGGTACGTGGCTATTTGACATTAATTCTTAATATTTTCTTGTTCCAGCATAAGTGGCACAGCCTGTAGCCTTCAGGTGCATACCACTGGGATCAAATGGATTACTTTGACTTGCTTATTTTTCGCGAGTGTTTAAATACGCGAACAAACCTGCAACTCGGATGGCCAAAGATTAAAATCATAGATAATAACATATATTTTATGTAACATGTATATTAAAGATTGACAAAATTATATCCGATCTTCCACATAGGGGACCAGATTTTCTGCTCAATCTCGCGGGTTCTCGTCAAAGTTTATGATTAAACGCACATATTAAATAATCAATATGGGTGTAGGTTGCTGGTCCTTCGCGAAACAATTAAAGAGTGAAAATCGCGAAAAAATAAAACCTCACGAATATGAAGACAACCATAGTATACTACTTTGACTCACAGAATCTCTACAGATGTGCACTACATGCAGATTACATTCACATACCATTCGCACTATCAATATATATGATTGTGAAATTTGGTACGCCTAGCTGCAGCCATTCGTAGACGTTAGCGGACTAAATATAAACACGAGTCACAATTTTAAATCTACATTGTACATGTAGATTTGACTAAAGTTCTTGTGCAGAGTTAAATTCTTAAAGGTCAGACAGCACAGCGAATTCCATGACTAACTTTAATGCTGAGAGACCTGGTTTGAGAAAACATGCCTGTTCTATGTGAATATTTACAAATGTTAACGTTTTACATACTCTGATAGACCGATGATGGACAGGTGTGTATGACGGACAGGTGTGTCTTACGATTACGATATGTGCCCTATTAATGTACTGACGGATAGACTGATGTCGGACAGGTTAGATGAAATTAAGCTAAACTTAACTAATTTTAACCTTGTTTAAATCGTCAATGCAACCATTGTTTTTCTACAGATTACCGAATGGCTTGTTGACAGACAAATTTGGCAGGAGACCGGTGATGATTTATTCCACAGCATTAGCTGGGTGTGCAGATTTGGCGTTTGGTTTTTCAAAAACACTTCCACTTGCAGTGATAACTCGCTTTACCAGCGGAATTGCGAACAGTGAGTGGACGAAATAGTATTCATAAGACTAAAAAGTTGTATGTTACGACAGGGGTGGCCAAACTACGCATGCGGCTCACGAGGTCTCCTTAGGCGGCACGCAAACGTCCTTGCTCGGATATGTGACATAGTCTCTCCAACAGACGCCAGGTGCCGCTACCGCTCTTGTACCAGTACGTCTGTTATTGGACGCCATTTTTCTTAGGAACGGAAGTGTTGTTTGGCATGCGCAAGGAATCCCCCTACTATACCACCCTTGCAATTGACAAGCAAAAGTGGATTATTTTTGCCACACATCCAAACAATATTGTTTACTTGTTTTTATTGGGGTCTGCCGGGCTTGTGCAAAGGCGACATCCATTCTGGATTCACCTCCAGATGCTAGGGGGGTTTCCTTGCGCATGCCCAACGGCACTTCCGTTTTTCAAGATCCTTGAAAAAAAATGGCGTCCAATAACAGACGTACTGGTGCAAGAGCGGTAGCGGCACCTGGCTTCTGTTGGAGAGACTAGATGTGACATAGTCTCTTACACAGACGGACGGTGGCGCTCCGCAAACCCAAGTGAGCCTGTAAAAAGGCTATCCCCAACATTCTCGGGTAGAATAATGAAATCAATTGAGCTTTTCCTGACATGTGAAATTGAACAGAGGAGTGTGGAATCTGAGAATTCGAATTGCATTTTCTAGAAATAGGGGAAATGATCCGTGATTTTTTCAATAGTCAAATAAGGACAGCGTATATACAGTTAAGCATTCACAGTTGATATTTTTAGCATTTTTCAGGCTATTTATGAAAAGTTGCATCGTTTCAAGATTAACAAGCATGCGCTCTTTACGCATTATTTTGTGCATTATACCTTGCTACAGACAAAACTGATTCAGTTCAGAGAAAAGCATGTTCATATATAACTAATTTGGAAGATAGGTTTTAAATGTGTTTTCTGATTCTAAAATTTTAATCCGAGAAGCTGATCTGATTTTGCAGAGTAAAGCCAAAAAAAGGTATGGTTCTCAGGCACTTTTTTCATAATCACTGCGGGCGGGCGATTTTTTCTTTTTACCTTTTTTGTATGTTTCCATAGAAAGGTCATAATCAGGGAAAAGCATGTTATTAACAGATTTTTTTTGCTAAACAGGTAAAAGTACTACATTACAAAAGAAATCTTATCAACATTGTATTATTTTATCTTCTTAAAAAAAATAATAAAAAGTTTGGATGCGGTGCCTGAAAAATACCTTTTATTTTTTTGGCCTAACTAGTTTTCATGTTGAAGCACCATCAGATGATCTCAAGTTGTAATTCAATCATTTCCAAGCAGACGATAATCTAATCCATTCCACCTCCCCTGTCAACCTGATTTTTGTGTGATAATTTGTATACAATGCACTTAAGCTTACCTTTATTTACCTCAGGGGCAAATCAGACAAATGTGGTGATTATCTAACAGCAATAATACTTTCCCGTGTATGGATTCCATATGATTAATTCAAATAGAAATATGACTGAACATATGTTACGGTCTTGTAACATATCCGTGACTACCCGAGCTGGTGGATTCTCATTGGTGGATATTAACAAGACAAGGAACATATCCCTTCTGATAGACTCACATTTACGCTGTGTCTTGTGCAGAACTACCAGAATGCCGAATCCCGAATCCGAAACCTTTGTGTAGGGTTGTGTGCAATAACACAGATTCCATTAAGAGTTTGGACATCTATTTAGCATAATTTATGAAGAAAAAACATATTTTAAATTTATCAATTACTTTTTGATGTAGCAAATAAAACATTTGAATATATATGAATAATAACTGCATTTTGCTTGGACAATTATTATGTAGTAAATTCAGCTTGTTGTTGATGCGGTCCACTACAGACCTACGGATGTTTCATGTGGCCATCGAGGAAAACAGTTTGCCCACCCCTGGACTATGACAATATACTTTTTATGTAAGTTTATGGTCTGTTGAGCTATTGATGTTTAAACGTATAATCAAATACAAAGGAGAATGGCGTATTCCATAACCAGGGGTATCACAGATAAAATCACCCAAGATTTTATTGGAGTGACTTATCCTACTATCAGGAGAATCCATGAATAATGCAGGGATGGAACCACCGGGGGGGGGGGGGTGTTAGGTGGTTTTAACTCCCCCTTTCAGTGGGATAATAACTTATAACAGTATTTTCTCCCTAAACATTTAAGACTTAACAAACGAGAAACACACAGTTATGTAACTCTTTAAGGCCGTAAAGCCCCGTTCCCACATTCACGAATAACATCACGGAACATCCTGGATCATCGTTCCGGGATCATCCCTGATATCTCCGGCATCACCGTGTAAACTTCGGGCATCACCGTGTAAACTTCGGGCATCACCATGTTAACACCGTATTGCATCCGTAGTGATGCTTGGCGCACCGGCATGTCGGGAGAAAAATAAGACCCCAGTCACACCAAAATGCCGGTGCTGCTACGGTTTAAACCGTGGTAACACCCTGAAGAACCGTGCAGAACCCTAGCCATACCTTCGAGAACCGTAAGAGTTCCTTGAAGAACCGTGGAAAGCCGTGAGGCACCGTGATTGAGTCCCGGAAGTTTTAAACGGTTTAAAATTTCCGGGACATGTCAAGGTACACCGTGGGGAAAGGTCATACCGGGATAAACCGTAGTCAAATCGTAGTAAAAGCGTAGTGACACCGGATACACCGTCACAACACCTTGTCGCCACCGTGAATTTCCGTAGCATTTCCGGGACAACCGGTGACTTTTTGAGGCTTCAATGGCCTCACGGTACTCCACGGTCCTTTTACGGTGTTGTCGCGGAGTTTTCACGGCATCCAAGGTACATCTACGACTAACCACGGTCCAACTACGGTTTTCACGGTATATGAAGATTTTCTCACGGTGAAGGGGCGGTTCTTCACGGAAATTGACGGTGGAGTCACGTTCGAGCCACGTCTTGGCTACGGATATCAAGGTGTCGCTGCGCAAGACTACGGCACCACAAGGGTTAGAAAGTGCTAGCCCTTTGGTATAACGGTTTACCACGGTTTACCACGGTCTTGCATATAAATAGGGGTGATTTTTCAATGCTGTCATTCTTGAGCATGTGTTCTGCAGAGATGTCACAACAACTTGACCAGAAGAAAAGATTGCAAATGATGAAATGGCAATTGCAACTGAACGAATACCAGTTGAACCAGAAGATATTGCAAGCACGTTTGCTTTCGGCTGTGGTGAACAGTAAAAGGACAAGAACACCTGTACAAAATCAAGGAGGAAAGGCTCATAGAAGGAAGAGGAGATCGTGTTGGGTAAGAAGTTATCATTGCTCGTACCTTATTCTTTTACAATATTGTTACAATGAATATGAAGTTTGTATAAATGTGATACCAATGATTTCCTTTTCTGTATATTTATTGCATTTTCTTTTCTGTAATTCCAGGTTCGACCATGGATTGAGAAGCGCCCAAATCTGGGTTTGTATGCGCGTCTATTTCGCGAACTGCGTGACGAGGACGTCAAGGGCTTTAGGAACTTTATACGTCTGGATCCTGACCTCTTCAAGGAAGTGTTATCCCGTATCCAGCCAAGAATAACCAAGCCGGACACCAATTATAGAAAAGCACTGTCACCTGGGCTTAAACTTGCGATAACACTACGGTACTTGGCAGCAGGGGACAACTACCATTCTCTCATGTATGGGTTTCGTGTCGCCCACAACACAATATCACACGTCGTCAAAGAAGTCTGCACAGCAATTAAAGAGGAGTTTGCCGAGGAAGTCATGCCATGTCCAAGTACTCCAGATGAATGGAAGAAGATCGCTCAAGGATTCTCAGATCGTTGGCAGTTACACAACTGTCTTGGTGCTCTCGACGGAAAACATATAGCGATAAGGTGTCCACGACGAGGGGGTACTATAACTACAAAGGTTTTCACTCCATAATTCTTATGGCTCTAGTGGATTCAGATTATAAATTCATCTGGGATGTGGTGGGAGCAAATGGATCTGCAGGTGACGCACAAGTATTCAACGAGAGCGATCTGAAGCAAGCCATTGAACTTGGAACCATGGGATTTCCAGAATCAGAACCACTACCAGGAGGCGACGAAGATGTCCCGTTCTTTATCATTGCTGATGACGCCTTCGCTATGAGAACATGGCTCATGAAACCACACAGCAAACGCCATATGACAACAGAGGAAAGAATATTTAACTATAGAATCTCGAGAGCTCGTCGTATCGTGGAAAACGCATTCGGGATTACAGCTCACCGTTTCCAATGTCTCCTTAAACCAATGCAACAGGAACCTGAATCCGTCATTCGTATAGTACAAGCATGCATGGTTCTGCACAATTTAATTCGTATACGTTGTGGTAAAAAAGATCCAGAGCTCGAGTGCGTCGACCAAGAGGACGACAACCACAACATCGCCGAGGGAAATTGGCGTGCAGCAGGACAACTACGTGATGGAGGGGGCAGTATGGGAAATAACAGAATGACAGAAGTCGCCAAAAGACAACGAGAATACTTGAAGGAATATTACAATGACATTGGTGCTGTTCCGTGGCAAAAAGATATGATATAATGACTGATACTTATTAATGATGGCATGTTTATTGTATTTAAGGGAATAATACGGACACTTTATATATATATATATATATATATATATATTACAAAATCATTTATGTTTGTTATGTTTGTGTGTATGATGTGATTTTACATGCTTTGATGATAAATACTGTCAAATGATGGCGTAAAAATAAAAGATCTTAACATTGCGAAAAGAAAACAACAATAACACGAAAGGAATATTGATAAGCAATTATAATAATAATAAAACGATTAAATTGACAAATAAAATGTTTGATTAAAAAATGCCAATGGAAAATATACAGAATAGTTATTTTCGAATATAACATAACCGTTTAAAATGATAAAAATGGTTATGGATTAATAAAAAGATTAACACATAAAAATTATAGTTTAACACGATATTTTACACTGTGGCCCTGACACTAATTTTAAGGACTCTTGTTATTAGTTCATTTTGTAATTATATAAATTATTATTATTTTTTTTTTATGTCAAAATTTTTGTATTTTTATTTTTCATGTGTTTTTTTCGGTCCAATTGATCCTTTTGATCTTTGAAACTCTTGGAATTTTTTTTATGCTAAGCAATTTTTTCTTTATAATATAAAACCCAATAATTTTTTTAATTTTAAATTTAATTTGGTCAATAGAACATGGTTATGTCGAAGCAAATACAAAAACAAACTTTGTGAATAGAACATAATAAAACAACATAAAATCATATTTAAAGAATAAGCACGGAGGAACTGAAATAATTAAAATTACTACAATTTAGACTCCTAGAACCAACTGGATCAAGTTATCACTGGGGTGGCTGCTGCCGTGGCGCCATTAGTGGCGGCGTGTTCAAAGATGCAGTGGTCGATAGATTCGCATCAAAGTCTGACGACGCGTTGAGGGCTTCAACAAACGAAAAGGACGATGGCGTGCTGGATGGCCTCTGTACAGGTACAGCTGGACTGAGGCCTGCTGTTGGTGTTGCTGTCTGCCAGCTTGTACCCGGCCACGAGTGTAGTTGTTGTGTGTGCTGTGTTGCTTGCTGTTGAGACTCCCCTGGAATATTGGGGAAGTTCATCATTGTTATATGGCCTGGTTCCCGTTGCTGTCGTTGTTGTGGCGGCTGTCTCATCGGAGTTGTGTACGTCGTGGATTGCTGTGGAGAAGCAGTAGAGACGAGTGCACCCGTGATCGTAGCCATAGAAACGAGTGGCACTGGCTGGCGTTGGGACTGCTCCACTGATGCCAGGAATACTTCTAATGACTTTCTGAAGTAGTCGTGCAGGTGCTGTTCGCTTATGCTATGGGACATAGCCCCCAGAAAGTTGGCCAAGGCAGTGCGAACATTTGCCGTTTCTGTGTTCAATAGCCCTTCAATTTGGTTTTGTAACCTGCTGCTGTCCTGCGATGTTTGCATGAGTGATTGCAGGATGTCGTCTATTCGGTCAGTGGATCGCCGGGCGCCAGGACATTCCGTGGGCGACACAGTGCTAGTTTTCTTGTCAGCGGATGTAGGAGACATACGAGATCGTCTTACTGTGGACGTGGATGCCCCCATGTCTGGCACATCAGAAGTAGTGGCTGTCGCTGTGGCCTCTTCGTCAGAAAGAATCTCAGGGGGTGGCGTTGGTGAACGCGGGGAGTCCACCTGTGTGTCGGTGGTAGGCAATCTTGATGCAAACTGAAAAAAAATATATATGAAGATTCATTCATAAGAAATTGTTTTATTATTTGTACTTTTGGCTGTAAAACAGTTCATTTGGAATTATCAGATAAATTGCAACATGAAAATTATAAATATGACAATAACCAATGCTATACTTACACTGACGGTTCCACGCCCACTCAAACGAACTATATGATCCACAAGAAATCTGAACTTGTCCACTATGAATTTGTCGCGGTCTGTAAGCTCCTTTCGTGACGACCCGGACTTATTAGACGTTACCTTGCCAACTCTCGTTCGTATCGAATCATACCATGTGCGAAGAATGACCCCACTTTCCAGATTCAGTTCAGCAGCTTTTTCGTCCCACATTCTTTTCTTCTTTTGAGTATTTTTGTAATCTGCTTTGCCCTTATCATACAAGAACTGGTTCGCTTTCAGCCACTCAGCGAGATCTGCTTCCACTGCCTCACTAATGTTGATGGGCACCTTCCTCACTCTGCCTGTTTTTTTTGGCAGAAGCAGCAGTTTCATCATCATCATCTTGTTCTGGTTCTTGATCGTCGTCATCTTTATCATCACCAACGTCCCTGGTTGAGCCTGGAGCAGATCTAGTTGCTGATTTTGACGTTGAGGCTCCTAATTCATCATCTGGTCTCTGTGTGTCCTCTTCCTCATCTGTAACCGTCTTGGTTGGCTCGGCTTTTCTCTTTGGTATTTTTCTTTTTGGCATAATAATAGCCTACTAATGGCTGTCAAAAAGTTTTTCAAACTGTGCTGGAATGCTTGTGCTGCCGCTCTTTTATAGCCCACGGCGTGTCTACCGTAATAAACCGTAGTAACACCGTAGTAAGACCTTAGTGGCACCGGGACCACCGCAAGTCCACCGTAAATCCACCATGGCAGCACCGTAAGTACCGTAGCAACACCGTAGTGGCCCCGTATAGAACCGTAGGTCAAACAGCTACACCGTGGGTCTTACCGTGGTGAACCGTAATGACACCGTGGGCACCGTAGTGTCACCTAATTGACACCCTAGTGCCACCGGGACAAACCGTTAGTATACCGTGTGATACCGTACTGACACCGCGGAAGATGATGACCGTTGACGATCGTCGAAACCTCCACGGTGGATTTTACGAAATTTCGTCCCGGTTCTTCCCGGTTTGAAAACCGGGACGAACCGGGGGTACATAAAACACCGTAGTAACACCTGTGGTCGGTGTGACTGGGGCCTAAACCTGCTAAATTTTTCATCCCGGAGTACACGGATGAAAATTTTTCGGTATCCCTCCTTTAAAGCACCTTGCACCTCCGTGTAGACACTGTATACATCGGGGAGTCACCGTGTAGCCATCGGGAGCTCCGTATTTGGACCGACACTTTCCGGGTGCAGGTTTAAGTATTTTCTACGATCATGCCGGTGCACCAAGGATCACTACGGATGCAACACGGTGTTAACACGGTGATGCCCGGTGTTTAGACGGCGATGACACAGATAACAAAGATAACACAGATGCAGGAACGATGCTCCGGAATTATTTGTGTTGCTATCCGTGAATGTTTGGAAGCCCAATAAACAAAATCGCGCTGCTGTCCCCGGAACACCACGTATTAAAAAGTCCCGGATGATCCCTGTTGCTATCCGTGAATGTGTGAAAGGGGCTTATGTCTCTCGGTGTAAATCACTCCCCCCTCCCAAAATCCTTGATCTGGCCCTAAAATGCACTATCCTACAAGTTATGTGTAAGCGGCCACCAGTATTTCTCTTTAATAGGTATACAATCAGCGTGGTATGCCATGATGTATGACGTTTGTGACAACAGTAATCAAGGGCTCGGATCAATACTTATAACTGCAGGATGGGGCTTCGGGATATTTTGTGGACCTTTATTGTCAGGTATGTAACTATAACATTGATAATTTATACCAGGTCATTTGGTTCTAATCTGCAGTTAAAACAATCTAAGCTCGTTTCACATGACAGATACAATAAGTACTAGTTTTCGCTGCAGCTGATGATATTTGTTTTTTTTTAATATTTTGTAAAAAGTGGTCGTTATTTTAAGGTGGTGTGAGGTGGTCGTTAGGTGAGCTGGAAAAATAAAGTGATGATAGCTGCAGAGGTATGCATTTCCTGACATCACACCATTCTTTCAAAAGAACATATCCTTGTATATTATTTAGGTTACCTGGCCGAACCTGCAGACAAATATCCGCATATATTCTCCCGAGAAGGACTATTTGGGATGTACCCATTTTTGTTGCCTTCCCTGCTCACTACCACACTGCTGTGGTCAACTACTGTGTTAAACATTTTCTTTCTGGAGGAAACAAAAATGCAAAGGTGCGTATGAGTTTGAGTTCAATCAACCCAACCATGCCGAAAGAAAGCAATACAACCGTTTGAAAACCATAATTTTAGCTTTCAGATTTTAGTTAAAGCTTTCTTCTAGACGACGGAAGGGAATAACATTGTGAAGTGTTTCATTGTTTTAGTTCACAGAAATATGCATAATAAATAAGACATTGTGTAGCGCATAGCAGTGGATGATACAGCATCTCAGCAACGGGTGATCTCAGCACCTAAACACAAGTAAACAAGTGTGCAGAGAATAATGGTTTTCTTTTTATACACAGAACTCTCGCGTGCAGAAATACAAGAGAGAAAACCTATGACACGTAAAATCCAGCTCTGTTTTTCGGTATTATGAATGTGCGCTGCTTTTCGGTATTGTGTATGCTCTGCTTTTCAGTATTGTGGATGCACTAGTTTTCCGTATTATGTAAGCGCTGCTTTTCGGTATTGTGTAAGCACTGCTTTTTGATACTATGTATTCGCTGCTTTTCGGTATTATGTATGCACTGCTTTACGGTATTATGCAAGCGCTGCTTTTCGGTATTGTGTATGCGCTGCTTTTCGGTATTGTGTATGCGCTGCTTTTCAGTATTGTGTATGCGCTGCTTTTCGGTATCATGTATGCGCTTATTATTCTGTTTCTGTTATTTTATTGATCGAAAAAGAGGAGGCATGCCCCCTATGCCAACTCTGAATCCGCCTTTACACAAAGACCGGATTCTTGGTCTCCACTTAATGAATCATGTTCGAGCTTTGGTGACTTATTTTAATTTGCAGCAAAGATAATAAAGATTGCGGCCTGGGTTCCACGTTCAAGCAAATGATCAGCGCAACGAAATGGGCATTGACAAACAGGATAGCAGACGATAAATTAAAAAGTAGAGATAAGAAGACAGAACCATTACTTGTCACAGGTATGTTTATTTACATTGTATATAAAAAAATTAAAATTAAAGTTCCAGTTTTTTAGTCTCCTGCCCAAAAGTGGCTCAGAAGACTTAACAATGAACATCCCATCGGTAGCTCTCTGGGGACGCTACAGATCTCACACACAGTTTTAAGGTTGCCAGGGAACGCCCTTCGCAGATGGTACTTAAACCGGTACCCATTTATAATGCTGGGTAGACATAAGCACACTTGTGGCTGAGACTGCGCTTAATGATCCTAGCGAAGAGAGGTGTGTCGTCCGAACTTCAGGTGTTTTGCGACGGAAAAAAACTTTTGTAGACCCTTGTCGTAGAATTTTAAACATGTTCAATTTTTTTATTCAGCGTCTTAGCTTATTCTTTATGTCAGGCGGATCTCGTAGGTCTTTTGTACGATGATTACGACTGTGTTACGTTAACCTACGACTTTATTACGGTATTTTTAGTCATCTGAGACCCTACGACAGCCCAACGAGTGTCGCACGTTCCACCTATAACGGTCCTACGAATGTTCTACCGTTGTAGGTCATTCCTGTGACCGCAGTGGATTTGTCTTAGGACCATAATTCTATTTTACGTCTGTCACAGGAACAGCGTACGATTAGACTAAGACAGCCCTGACCAATTTTCCCAAGACCATAGTACAACATATATTTTATATGTGAACGCCTCCAAGAAATGATCAAATAGAATCCTCTCCCAAACCTACGACGGTTCCATCTGTCGCATCCCTGCTGAAATTGTACGACATTCAAAATCGTAAGTTGTTTGTGACTACGGCTTTGGTCATGCTGTAATGTAATATTTGCAAGAATACGGACGAACCCTTCATGCTGAATCAGATCAGTATAGTTGCTCTTTTAATCCAAGGATAGAATCAATCGAATCTAGCAGAGTTTTTTTGCAAACATTCCCGAGCATTTTCTGGTTTCATTAAATGTACAAAAGTGAACAAAATTCGTTGTAATAAAAGCTGTTTCCCAGCTCCCTTCCAGTTGTTTTGCTTCATTTCCATCCCTGAATCCACCCTGAAAACAAGCTCTGTTTTTATACTAAACCCCGCTGTCAGCAGCGTGGCTTGTTTATCCTGAGATGTAGGTTTCGGTATTAAAAATTATGAAACGTTACTCTAAGGCATTAAGCAAAAATATCGACAGAATATTCACATTTATTTTCTTAATTTTATTTAAACATATAACTGATGGCATTCAAGATAATGTCGACAATTAACTGTTGTTTCGCTGAACTAAAATATCTCAGCAGGGATTAAATGATTTATGTTCGTTTCAGAGAGAGAGAAAAAAGGCTCTTTCTGCAGTGGGAAAGTGTGTCAGCTCTTGAGGTACGACTTTCTACCTTCAGGGGCGCTATTTAACTTGCCCTCGAAAACGCCCCATTTCCTCAGTAATATAATGTAATCGGTTCTGGGTCCAGAACCCATTTTTTTTGGGGGGGGGGGGGGGGGGAGGGGTACTTATTTTCAGGGAAGCACGACGGTCTAGGGTGGCTATCGGCCTAGGGGCTGGGTATGGCAGAAAGATTCCTCTTTGTGCGGTGTGGACCTGTTGTGTATGGGTGTTCATAAATAATTCAAGTAATTTTAATCAATCTTTGGGAATATTCTCATTGGGAATATTCTCGATTCAGAAACCAAAATGAAGTTAAATCTTTGCCCCTTGTGCATCCCTTCGATCAGTCACTTATATTTCGCAATTGAAATTAAGTTTTGATTTTAATTCTTAAAATATACATGGACGTTATTATTTACTTAATGACACGGTTCAACAATGTTGGGGAATTGGATGAACCCCCATCCAACTGATAGTACAACTTCATACTATCATATTAATCGGAGATTATATCTGATTTTAGATCATCTTTTAGATTTTAGATCTCATAAAACTATTACAGAAACAGAGAAGTAATGTTAACTATAGGCGTCAATGCTCTTCACGGATACTGTGCTATTGGACTGGAGGACGGTGTCACGATATGGAGTGCAACTGTGACCAGGCTAGGTAAGATAAAACTTAGCCTAGATCTTTTAATTTTATTATTGAATTTTAGTCAGGGTAATACACATTAAAACTAAGCATTTTTGTTTGGTAATAAAAACATAAAAATTGACCCTTTAGTGCAGTGGAACTTGTCGTGACTTTTAGTCTATTTATAAAAAGAGGTCAAGAGGGCTACCGTTCACTTGCATGAAAGTGTGTAATATGAAATAAAACGAATTAAACTAAACATTTCACCGGTTTTGCCCTCTATGGCTGTCATCCGCTTACTAATTAGAATGACAAATATCTGCAATTATTCTTGGCTTATTTAGTAACAGATATAATATATGACAATATAATAAAGAATATATCTGTCGGGCATGGTGAATAATTTATTTAGTCTGACACTGATTCGACCTTTCTTTATCTCAAATGTTCAAATTAAAACGTTTGTTTTGGTTCACTTACTGTGTAGGAAAAAAAGAGTATTTGATGTCCTAGAAAGTTGGTCAACAATACGTATTGGTATTATGACGTTAGCTTTAACCTTTTGTGTGGATAGGATCCGACGGATGACAGTGGAAGGTGATCTCACCAAGGTGTAAACTAAAGATATATTAAAGTCTTGCGGGCAGGAAATAACTTCTCATTGAATATTATATATTCTAGGACTATTTATACCTGATTGACAGGTGGCTTGTCCTACACGACTGATTATATCGGCACCGTCATTGGACTCGCGGCACTCCCCGTGTTTGTATTGACTCCACTTGTTTTCCCTCCATTGGAGAAACGGCTTGGTGCCAAAAAGGTACAGTGAAAACAAGAAACATGCATTCTCAGGAATGCAGGCCAAGCGTTGCCGGGAAGGCATCGAGAATCAAATCACTTTTTTTGTACAAGTGTTCTTGTATTGGTTATTGGTTACATTCAATCGGTTTGGCTTTGACTGGCAGTTGAGATTTCGGCCCGTACACGTGCAGTCTTTCGCATGATTTCTTGAAATAGATGCCATGTCATGTCACAGACTTAGTAGTATGAAGTGAATCAAGGTCTGTGAATGCAGTGTCATGTCACAGACTCGGTAGTACGAAGATGGTTATTCTTGAACAGTTTTCATCTTGAGAGTTATAGCAAGAAAAAAAAAAATTAGCGATTTAAAGAAATATAAAAAACGTTGACTATACCATGACCTGTAGCAATTGTCATGATATCAGAAGGCTATATTTTCTTAACTGATGTTTAGCTAAAAATTTTACGGGAAAAATTAAGACACTTATTTGTATCGTTCAAAATTCTATTTTCAGATCAGCCAGTACACGCTAATGCTTCAGATCTTTATCACCCCGATAATTCCTACCTTACGATGCCTCCAAGCAAGGTAAGTTGCTCTCTGAACATTTTTAGGTTTAGCAACTACCTTTTGTAACTTCAGCAAGTTAGTGTTAAAATAGTGGTTAAAATATCTATTTATTGATATAAAATAATCAATCTATTTCGCCACGAATTCCAAGTATATTTTACCAAAGAAATCAGATACATATCCAGGAAAAGATTGAAAAATGAATAAATCCAATTAATCATCTATCTGAGACGGCATAATTTATTTATTTATAAAAATAAATAATTATAATTTATTCATTTATGTTCATTTAGCCCGACTGCTCAGATAACAGTCCTGTCACTGCTAATGGGCTTTCAGGCGCTGGTATCAATAACAGTTGCATCTGGATTGGTCCTACTTGCCGTTAACTCGGTGTATCGTGCCGATTCAGGTTCAGCCTCCGGTTTAAGGGCCTTGGTGACTTCAGTTACAAAGTATGTACATGTTGTTTATGTCGTAAAGTGTAAAACTGAATAATAATAATAATAATAATAATAATGTGTTAAGTAACCAGTTGGTGCGAATTAATTCCATTACATCGAGCGAAATTATGAGATAGATAGACAAAATGTGGAAAATGTTTGAAAACAACACAGGATATAACGGTATCACAAGTAATGCGTTAAATTATTCATTTGAAATATTATTTTGTCGTTGATGGATGGTAAGAAGTCGATCGTGCAAAACCGCACATTCCAGATCACGATACTTATAACTGTATTTCTATAATCAGGGGCGGATCCAGGATTTAAGTAAAGGGGGGGGGGGGGTCCACTCATAAAAAAAACCTAAAAAAAGTTCCCCAGGTCTGGAAAGGGGGGGGGGGGGGGGTCCTGACAGTAACTAGGGTCTGAAACCCTTGAAAAAGGTTGCGGCGACGTAAAAAAGGTGTGTGTGTGGGGGGGGGGGGGGGCGGACCCCCTGGACCCCTCCCCTGGATCCGCTTCTGATAATAAGCGCCCAAGTCGGCTGTTTGAATAAAAGTGTCTTCTTGCCAGCTGATGGTCATGACGCTTAATAATCTGAGGATATATGAACGCCGTATATGAACGCGTGTTAGTAGTGACCCAAGGTTATGTTTCATCTGGTTCTGTAGCTGTCATAGACCAGAGTGTAAAATATAATGACCTTTGGTTTTTCCAGGGGTTTTGCTCCGACAATTGGAGGTGCAATTTTTGCCTGGTCAATCAACAGCGGCGCCAAAATCGGATATCCCTTCGACGTCAACCTAATTTTTATCATGTATGGATTTCTCCTTCTCCTGACCAGCGTTTGTATCTATTTTTTACCAGATACTTTAAATAAACAAAAGGTTTGATTTGTGGGATGCGATTAACGCATGCGCCCAACCGATCTATTTCACTGCACAGTCTCTATTTTCTCTCTTAAAACTGCATTTTTGTTTTAATTCGTACTTGGACATTGCAACAATCGCAAGAACGTATCGATATGTGATTAGATCGAAAGATATTGTATCTTATGAAAGGTTGATCATCTTCTTAAAAATTACGAACTCTGATACTTTTAACATCTTAAATGAGAATCAGTGATAGAATATTAAAGAGTGGAAAACCAGGACTTGCCCAGTTATATGGTGTCAAGGCATATGGTGAATCTGTATAAAATTGATCCGGAGAAGTCCTCGGTAGCTTTAAAATCTATAAAGAATTAATAAATGTTAACGTTTAGTCAGTCAGTAAAACATTATCTGCAAGTTCATATAGATCATAGCCTTCCGTTAAAGAAATAATAATAATAATAATAATAATAATAATAAAAATAATAATAATAATAATAATAATAATAATAATAATAATAATAATAATAATATTTTATTTTGTAAAGCGTAAAATCCACAGTGTTGTGCTCTAAAACGCTATTACAAGCAAGCAAATATTTGCATAAAAATGACTATGAGAAAAAATATTCATTAAATAAAAATTAAGACAAACATTTAAATATTACTTAGGCTAGATAAAACATGCACATAATCCATTAATATACATTACCTATTTTATTAAACCAATAAACGACATTAAATCTATAAAAGTGTAGATAAAATTACGGTATAGAATTGAAAATCTGCACATATGCAAAATCACAGCTAATCGAAATATTGCACAAATAAGTATGTCTTAAGCATTTTTTAAAAGCAGTTAGGCTCTCAGCTTTTCTTAATTCTAAAGGAAATGAATTCCACAAAGTGGGACCTACCACACAAAATGCTCTTTAAGCAACCATGGAAGACTTTGTATGTGGAACAAAAAGTAAGTCATGATCGGCCGATCTGAGGCATCTAAATGGTGTGTACGAATGAATTATATCCTGTAAGTAGACCGGGGCAATGCGATGTTTGGTCTTGAAAAGTAGTATGGCCACCTGAAATTTAATACGGTGACTTACAGGGAGCCAGTGCAGCTCCCGCAATACAGGTGTAATATGACCATACTTGTCACATCCACTTAGTATACGGGCTGCGCTGTTTTGAACTCGCTGAAGCCTCTGAATTAATGAAGCCGGATACCCAAGAATTAAAGCATTTCCATAATCTAACTTGGTGGTGACAAAAGCGTGGATCAGGCGCTCAAGACAGCGTTGATCCAAATACGCTTTTATTTTATAGATGTTGTGGAGATGCATGTAGGCCACACGGCATATGGTGTTCACATGCTGCGCCATGGTGGAATGAGAATCAAAATAAACACCAAGGCTTCGAATCCAATGAGATGGTTGAACTTTATGTTCGCCGATTAGAAGATTTGGACATTTAATCTTTGTCGCCAAATGTTTAGGTGTAATCAGCATCACCTCTGTTTTAAAGAAAATTATTTTTATTTACAGGTAGAAGGAAAAATGAATTTGTATGTATGTATTATCTTTGATTTATGTTAATATAATAATGATAAATAAATGTTATATGCTTCAGTAGCGTGAATGTAATCACTTGTCAGTTATGTAGACGGGCGACAATTGTGAAGTGTTGATCTGAGACTTGGGAAGTATACCGTAGGACATTTTTATGTAAAAAAGAAATTAAGTGACATTTTGATAAATGTATTCCGATAACCACAATGTATGATTTTTATGTATTTTTTATAAGTTTATTCCCTTGATACAATTCAGATTTTCTATTTGTATAATCTATATTTCATATGTGACTGATTAAATATGAGAGACTCCCGTTTAAATCGTCGACTAAATTCAGATCTTGATCCGTTCATATAATTACCTTTGTTCAGTTACCCAGATCAAATTTCAATCACGCAAGTTCCCGATCTCGGATTCCATATTAATAAAACTGGGGCCTGAACAGTCGATGACTCTTTTCTCCAGTTTTGTTAGTCCGTTCCATTATCACTTGTCCACCTTTCTTGTTTACATCTTTTTTATAAAAACTTTACACTGAGGACAGAAATAAGAAATTGCGACAATAACAACTTACACCATTCCATTTTTCCGGGAACAGTGGTGACGTCTTAATAAACGTTATGTGTATACAAACGAGACGCCCACTAACACGGGACCAGCGACCGCGAGCTATCGACCCCTTTTTACAGAGATGCTTACTTTCGCCTCGTGCCCGCGATCAGTCGAAAAACGAAAAAAAGAAAAAAAAACCAAAAACACTTCCCTGAAGGACAAACAATGCATGGTCACTCGCGAGCGATGCAATGAATCACAGATAAATACACAGACAAGTTTATCAGGCTGTACCCTTAAGGATATTTATATCACAAACAGGCGGGATACACTTAAAATAGGCATTCCTCTTTTTGCCACTGGCGCGCAGTCTGCGGGCCAGTTGGTCAATAACTGCAAAATTACAGGTGAACAGGAGTAGTTTAAGGGATTTAATTATTTTTAATTTGATTTTAAAACTCTTAACAATGTAATGCGTGGATATACATATTTGAATATACTGGCAGTAATTCATATAACTTTTAAAACTTTCGCTTATTGTATGCATGTCTGAGTTTGATAGAAAAATCAAAATATGTCATACATGCAATTGTGTATAAATCATAAACGTAGTGGTGATTAAATACGTAAATTTATTAGATTTATATATGGTCATGGCATGCTTTGTGGTGGGTACGCCCACTAAGTGTCGTGGGTAAAAAGCTTTTGTTTCGAGCCAATGCACTTGGAAGCAAGTTCGTATATTGTACATCTGTACAAATATCGTAAACTTGAACACAGGCCCTTGAAATCACGTCTAGATGAGCCCTATATAGCCTTATGCTACACATAGTAATATAAATACACAAGGTATGAAACCACTGACTGAAGACCCCGAGTGACCTGCTGTATAAACTATCCATTTCTAACCTACCGACAGCATGGCATGAACTTAACTCTTGCATGCACATTAAATTTAACCAAATGAATCGTCTGACACAAAACTAACTCGCGCTACGGTTCCTGGCCGCGTATATTGGCTGTTTAATACGGCTAAGCGGACAGCGTTTGACTGTCTTCTCCTCCATGCAAGTCAGCGTGGCCCGAGCGGGTTCCGAGCACCATCGTGGCACTGTCGTCAGATAAGCGGCGCTCTCATTGGTCGGATATAAATAACAATCCATTTAAGGCAAGATTTAGGTATACAATTTTAAATGGGTATTTTTTGTGATGCATCCCAGCATCACTTAAGAGTCATCACACATAAGTTCTCCTGTCTGGAGCCTACGCTCAACGGGTTATTGAACAAGACCGGCACTCTCTAACTAGGCAACATTTTTCCATCATATATAACGTCCAAGCTCTGTCAAACTATTCCCCTGTAGGGGGCAACACAGCCAACAGCCAGCACAACCTCTCCTCTGTCAGAAAATGCCCCCTGTAGAGGGCAGCCGAGGATCACAACCAGTACAACCTCTCCTTTATCAGACTATTTCCCTGTAGATGGCAGCACAAGCAACACAACCAGCACAACTTCTTCCCTATCAGACTATTTACCTGTAGATGGCAGCACAAGTAACACAACCAGCACAACCTTTTCTCGATCAGATTATGTCCTCTGTAGAGGGCAGCACAAGCAACAGAACCAGCTGGAGCTCTCTTCTATCAGACTTTTTCCCTGTAGCCACTGCGACTTCTTTCCTTCCAAAAATTAAGGAAACACCTCAATTTTCCATATAAAATTCCTATTGTGACACTTCAGGACTGCAAAATATCAAAACCACTTGTCCGTTTTTGATCATGTTTAGCCTATATATTTCTCCATATATTTCCTATACGTTCATGCCTTGGTTCATAACAATCCCGCCGTGGTTCCTGAGGAAAGGCAAGCAATGACCTTGATAGTAGGTAAAACAGAACGAGATTTCTAGTCCGTTGGCTTGAGAGACCCATCTTGACCCCCCCCCCCCCCACCAATCAGCTAAACCTTTTTTTTCTTATTGCGGCATGCCTATACTTCGATTTTAAGGATGTTAATATTGAATAAACTTGGACTCACTAGTGGTTAGAGGCTGTTTTTTACACACTATAACGACTAAAGATTTCGTCACCCATTTCAGGGGTAGGGGAAATTAAAATGACCATTACATACAGCATTATGAAAAATTTGGTTTAGCTGATTGGCGGGGGGGGGGGGGGGGGGGGTATCAAGGCGGGTCCCTCCAGCCCACGGACTATTCGTTGTATACATCTGTCTTGAAGTACAAATGTGAACATCTTCTTGAGATATCCCGCTCACGTGGTTAGCTTAAACACCCAGACGCCGGACGAACGGATGCTGGACAATAGCCAATCAGCCTAAACATGCTGAGGGCTAACAAAACGTCAAAAGGAAATCCGATTTTACGACGCTGGTAATCGACCAGGCAAAGATTGCTCCTCCAATTGACGGAGTAACACCCTTGAGAAACACAGATTGGTCACGATAGAACTCATGATGGAACAGTGGAAACAGAAAGAGCTTTAGACCAGCTTAAACATGTTAAGCCTTCGCACAAAAAAAAGCTGATATATAGATTCTCCGCTCCCTTTTTTGTAGATCATTTTATAATGATAAATCTTCCAACCCAAAATCCAGAGGTCTTTGGCAAATTCTACTGGAAACCTGAACGTTACAGGCCAAAGTTATGATTTTAGCACCTTGAAAGTCAGATGGGTACAAATTTTATGCATTAGGCCTAAGTCCTGGGCAAATCTCCTTTGAAAATTTAAAATTGGGTCATAATTTATTAGGATATTTATGGTTTTCATCCGGGTAGTCGTCGGTCTGGAATGAAAGGTGGACCTAAGATTAAAACGTATGAAAAGTTTCCAGTTCTTTAATCATGTCAATACATTACATTGATATATTTCATTAGGTTCTATCAGTAAATTTTTATTTGACGTGTTTGTCTGACAGTTTGCAGTAAATTTATTCAGACAGACACGCTGGTTATGATTGGTTTCATTGCCTGGTCAGTTTATTTCCAGACAGTCGAATTTCCATGTCGGTATACTCTTTTTCCCGTCTTTGCAATTATTTAAAAAAATAATATATTTCTAGAATTGTTTAATTTTTAATAATTATAATTTGATTACTTTTTTACTTTGCCATATGTTCAATTTTTTGATCGATCAGTCTTCCCTAGACATGTTAGTGCGCATGGACGAGGGTCTGCTACCCCCAGATGGTTTACAGATTTATATAGGCAGGAGATAGCGTTAATTCATAACTTCATGAACGACACCTTCATTAAATTCATTTTTTTTTTAGCTCAGCTCACTATAAGTCATCTGAGCTTTAGTCGTGGTCCATTGCCCGTCGTCCGTCCGTCAGTCCGTCCGTAGATGTGGCACGTTTTGAAACCGTAAGACCTAGGAATAAAAAATTCGGCATAATGATAGATGTCCCCAAGATCTCCTACCAAGCCGAAAACTGGGTCTTTGCGACTTCGTTACTTTGAGAAATAAAGGAAAAACCTCAATTTTTAATAAAAACCTATTTTCACACTTCAGGACCGCCTAATATCAAAAACACTCATCTGTTTTTTTCCTAATATTTACCATAAATGTTCCTCTATATAGTTCCTATGTTCATGCCAGAAACTAGGTCTGTATTATATAATTTAAAAAAGTTATGGGCTCAAACATAATGCATGTTGTAAAAAATCAGGATAGCTATTTGATCGCTTAACACAAAACATGTTAAAACTAAGAACTTTTTCCCAGTAATATAACTTTAATTTATCAAAATTAAATTGTATACACAAAATAAGATCAAACTCTTTAAATATTTTAAAAATATTAGCAAAAATAAAAAATTGGTACCTTAAATTTTGCCCAACTTTGGCCACGGCACGTTTTTTCCTGTAAGTACTGTAGATTTAATGTTCACGGCATGTGTACATGAGGATTTAATCTGTAAAAATCTGTAAATTGAAAATAAAAGCTGCAAAATAAGACTAGTTATTGAATTTTTTTCGAGGCTCTTGTTGTATTTCTTTACATTGTCAAGCAGTCCACTTTGGTCACTGTAGGTCATTCAGTGCAACTCCTCATCCTCAAGACCTCTCTCCACTGAGTTGAGCTTGATCAGGCTGTCTGCAGTTAATACCATACCACAGGGAGCCTTTTTCTCCCCCCCCCTCCACCCCATTCTGTTGACAGACCTGTACTATGAACTAGATGAATCATAAAATTAACATTTTTTTCAGCAACGAGCAGTAACAACGGAGACCCCTCCCCCTATCCACCCCTTAAATACACAGGACTAATAAACAAGATGAATCTTATAATTATAATCTAATACTTATAAAAGGAATTCGGTTCACGTCTGTTCGCAATATTCTCTAAAACCGCGTTGTGTACAAAAGTGTGCCTTACATCATTTTAAAGGTTATTATGCCCGCAGTGACATAGGCGATATGAGAATAAATAATTTTTAATGTACATATAATTTTGAGTGATTTTTCCGTTTTTACTGACTTGCACAAAGGGAAGACCGAGCACAGCCGAACTGCCTTCGGAAAGACCGGAACGCATGCATCGTGGCCTTTCAACCTCAAACACTACTATTCTTCATATGAATAACGTTTGCTTTCAGTGGGGGATTTGAGCCTGTCTGCCCTTTCATCTGAACGAGGCTCTCACCAACGTGCGTGGTCGGTAAAAGAGAAAAACACATGTTTTTCGCTTTATGAAATGGAGAGTTCAACCCAGGAGGAATAATGACAAAACCTTATTCAAGTTCACAATTTCCCGAACAGACGTGGGGTCGGGTGGGCTGGGGCGGAGTGGTGTGGTGTGTGGGATTTCAGGCCTCAAAATATGTCTGATACGATGAAAAAAGGTTGCGGCGGTTGAAAATGAATACGGACCCTCTGCATGGAGTCCCATTGGGTCCGCTTCTGCTACTTACAAGGTATGCATATTTCTGTTTCTTTCTTCAGGAACAGTTTCCTTGCAATGTACATTTAATAAATCTTTCATGTGTTACTCACATCATCCTAATCTTTAAACGTCCAACGATAGAATCCAGTCAAAAATCACCGAAAACCTGAATGCCCCTGCGTCTCATTCCGGTTCTCAGTGTAAACACCATCACTGACCAGGTCTTCAAGGTCAACATACCGGGGTATAAATTTCTTGACACGAGGACAGCCCCACGAAATAAATGTTTAAAATATTGGAGCGACTGCAGGATTACTCACGCACTGTCTCCACCAGGTTATCAATTTATACGGACGGACGGTATGTTTAGGAATTATATAATTTAAAAGTAAGTTGCAAAATTAAGAAACAAGCAGCTTGACATAGAAACGTTTTTGTTCACAGAAGTGTTGTGCCTCAGAGAGGTGCGTGAGTTATTCTGCAGTCGTGCCAAAATGTTTAAACATTTCTTATGGAGATAGTTTCCCACTGTTAACTTTTAGAATAATAATAAAAAAAAAAAAAGAAAAAAAAAAAAATAGCCAACATTTCAGTCAATAAATCTCCCAAACCCCGGTTATAAGCCCGGTGTACCGGGTCTATCAGCTAGTGTTAAATAAATTCTTTTTGATGAGACTTGGACAATTTCGATTTTTTTAAAGAAAGAAAATTAAGGAATTTAATCCTAATATTCAAATGTGATAAAATATTAGGATCTAATTAAAGTGCTAACTGACAAGATTTAAGAAGATATAAATACTTTGTAGCATTTCATTCATATCTCTTAAAGTTGACGGGGCCTAGGTGTGAATAACACTGTTAACTTAGTATTTAAATTAGGAATATTGGTCAGACTTTGTGGGATTCATTTTTAACTCATACGGCCATATATTTAACTTTTGAAAACCTAATTACCTTCACACATTATTTTTTTATGAAATGTTACTTTTATATAACACTTCCTATAATCCTATTTGTTCCCTTGGTGCATCACTAAATGGTTTAGCTCATGTCCATTATTCTATAATTTACATTTCAGCCGGGCCATTTTCGCATAGCTTTTCTAATGATAATATACATGAAAAACCAAAAGAAATAAAAATATTTTGCAGTTTCTAATATTTTCCAAAATTCAGCTGAGCGATGTGACCCATGGGCCCCTTGTTGATAATCTTTTTACCAGGTGACCAGTCTACCAAGGAGTCCGCCATTTTTAATCTGAAATAGTGTAATTTGTAGCAGTCCCATGATAAATATATGTAGTAAAGTATCATCACACATTGAACCAGGTTGTCCGCGATGTCTTGTCATGTTCAAATACACGCAGGGTGGCTAAGTTTCATTTCATATTTACTTTAATATCGGCCTTTTAGTCCTGGGGCCAACCCTGAAATTTTAAGTTGTGCTGCAACCCCGTCATTATTAGGTTTGATGACACTTTCTGTTAAAGTGATTCATGGAGATCATATTTCAAAACAATACTCCTCTGGAAATGTCTCCAAACGGCTTGAAATCGGCAATTTTATAAACTACCCTCAGTCCATTACTTTTTTTTGAAAATATATGGGTTTATGTCAAGGGTACGAAATTGTTATGTGGAGAAATATTTACTGCATATTAAATCACAGCTACAGCTGTTATAGATCCGAAATGTTATGCTATTTATCAATTTATCAATCAAATTTCATGTTTACTTTGTCATATCATTTTTCGCAATATGACAGTAAATCTTGTCGGCTGCCTGCTTTGTTAAGGAAGCTAATGTATTTACATGTATTTAAATATTTTAATTTAATTTAAGAGAAGCTTAAATCCACTTTAATTTTGGCTATAAATTGGAAATGTGATTGTCGAGCAATTTTTTTAATTTCAAATTAAAATTCAGGGTTAAAGTAAAATATTTAAATTTAATTAGATTTCAATCAAATTTAAAAATATAAAAATGAACCCCCCTTGCCGTTTCAGTGGAATAGACCTACCTGAAATAAAAAAAAAAACCGAATTAAATCCCAGAATATAAACGTTATTTATTTAATTAAATAAACTATCCTCAAATAGTGAATTTCATATTTAAAACAATACTTTGGACTGAATTTACAAAATTATTCGATCAAATTGATGATTAGGACTTAATATGCCTGTTTATACCCAAAGTAACACTAACGTTTTAAAATTATAAGCCTTTTGATATTTATATTTATTGTATTATATTCATTTTAAAATTTAGATTGAAAGTTAAAAATTTACATTCGTAACTTCATTTCAGTCGAATTAAAGAAAACACAAACAAATTGCCACATGCCGTTCACATGGAATGTATACATCAAAAGTTTAACTCGGCTGCAGAACTTCTCTTTAATCAGGTGCACTGGGCTGACCAGGCTTAGGTGAGAAAGGCGGTAGCCCCGAGTGAACCAGAACAAATTGCTAAATGCAGCTACAGCACGAGAGTGAACTCTTTACATGTAACATCATCTGATACATAATCACATAATGCACACATATTTTTTATATTAAATATTTTTAACTTTCTGAATGAGCACCACTTTATTCCCATATATATATATATATATATATATATATATATATATATATATATATATAGACCGCGTGACTAATTCAAGTGACCGGTTTTATGTTTACGTAATGTTCAGCGACATAATATTCATCATTTTCATAATTTTTTTTCGACTCAGAAACATAGTAAAAAAGCTTTGGGCCAAAATAAACCATTGGCTCTTAAATTTAATCTTTGGATTAATTAAGCTCAATGAGGAATGACATCCAGAATTGTAACCGGACTCACAAAAATAAAATTTCATTCACGCACTCCAGTATGGTTATTATAAAATGATTAAACAAACATAAAATCTATTACAAAATGGTTTATTACATGATTGCATTTATTTATGTATTCGTAAACTAAAACTATAAATGCTGTTGTTAGAAACTGCATACGCGATGTGGTTACGATACTCTTCGCTTATTTAACTCCTCTGGTATAAGGGTGACTGTAATGATAGATAGTAGAAAGAAAAAGCTGTACATAATAAACACCAGGTTGACATCAAAAGGAAATCCGATTTTGGCGCCGCTGTTGATTGACCAGGCAAAAATGGCACCGCCAATTGTTGTCGCAACCCCTCTGCAATATAGCCAAATATAGTATTTATAGGTATTTAAAGGACACGGGTAGAACATTATAATATACTAGATTTTAAACTTGCGTAGTTAATGCGTCTGAGTGTTTGGGATTTACTTTGCATTAACTGGCGATGCTTTCGAATATATTTTATATCACCACAATATCATATTAATAAATGTCATTCCAAATCACTAACTGAACATAAATTTCTTTTTGCATAAAAAATTAACACCGTTACAAACGCAATTCCTGCGATAAAGGGTTACGAAAATGCTTACAATCCGTAATCGCCAGATTTACAATTGCAAATTTTCCATAATTTGAAAAGGAACAAACTAATATTAATGTTAGTATTATTCGTGCACTCAATTAAACAGCGCTGACGTTGTAGCTCTTATTCCATTTACCGCTCCTGAATCCTCTGGACTAGCAGAATTGATTCCAAGTAAAATAATTGCTGAAGAGGTCATTATGGATAGCATCACCTCAAAGCCCATAAGTATGGAGAGGATCGTGATCTGTGCTGCCTTACTTTATGTTAATACAATAAGCATTCATTTAAAAATACAATATATCATTAAAAATGTAAATACTGGTTAAGTACAACAAAAGTTCTTCAAACGCGTTTGCAGGTGGTAGTTACGCGAATGTAAACTGCCATTTGTTATTCTATTGTCGTTCTTCTTTGGGTGCTATTTTATGGTTCCTGTTCAATCTTGTTCTATGGTCTTTCTTCTAGTGGTATTATTTTATGGTTGTACTTCAGTGCTTGTTGTTCTATTGTTGATATTCTGTGCTTGCTAATCTATGGCTGTTATTCTATGGCCGTTCCTTTTTTGGCTGTTATTTTATGCTTGCTTATCTATGGCTGTTATTCTATGGTGGTTCTTCTATGGCTGTTATTTTATGCTTGTTAATCTATGGCTGTTATTTTTGGGTCGTTCTTCTATGGCTGTTTTTTTATTCTTGCTAATCTATGGCTGTAATTCTATACTCGTCCTTCTATGGCTGTTATTCTATGCTTGGTTATCTATGGCTGTTATTCTAGGGTCGTTCTTCTATGGCTGTTATTCTATGCTTGGTTATCTATGGCTGTTATTCTAGGGTCGTTCTTCTATGGCTGTTATTCTATGCTTGGTTATCTATGGCTGTTATTCTAGGGTCGTTCTTCTATGGCTGTTATTCTATGCTTGGTTATCTATGGCTGTTATTCTAGGGTCGTTCTTCTATGGCTGTTATTCTATGCTTGGTTATCTATGGCTGTTATTCTAGGGTCGTTCTTCTATGGCTGTTATTCTATGCTTGGTTATCTATGGCTGTTATTCTAGGGTCGTTCTTCTATGGCTGTTATATTATGCTTGCTAATCTATGACTTATTCTATGATCGTTTTTTATGGCTGTTGTTCTATGCTTGTTAAGCTATTGCTGTCATTCTATGCTTGTTTATCTTTGGCTGTTAATCTATGGTTGTCATTCTTTGATTTTTATTCTTTGGTTGTTAATCTACGCTTGTTAACCTAGGATCGTTCTTCAATGGCTTTAACTTTATGCTGTTATTCTATGTTGTTATTCTATGTTGTTATTTCATTCTATGTTTTTGGTTATAAATAAAACCTGACCCGCAATACAACAGTTTCCATGACACAAGGCTTAACGAAATCTGTTACGGTGTGGATTTTAATTATCTGGGATGTTAATTACCTTGAATGCAGGCATCTTAATGTTGGCAGTAGTGGAATCAGAAAAATATGCATCATCAATGCATACTCGGCGACCTGAATTTTAAATAGACAATTTACAAATAAAAAATTAAAAAAAGTTAAGTATTTATAATGTATATTTAAGTATTTATATAAGAAATTTGCTATAACATACACGTCATAATAAACAGAAACATTCTTTATACTGCACTGGATGTAGCATGGTTAAATATTTCAAAGGCAGCAACAGAACCTTCTTAGCTCCCAGTCTTTTCTCTAAAGCCGGGAAGAGTACTGGAGTCAAAGCAAACATCGGAAGTGCCGCCAGCCCTATCACGGTCCCGATCTGGTCAGTCGTAAAAGACAAGCCACCTGAAGCAGAAGGTCAAACCAAGATGGTGGTTTCAACATTTTAGCTCAGTTTTCATTGAGGTAACATTCTTTAAATAAATTGAATATTCGAAATATATATTAACAGGTCGATGGGCCATGACGCTCAGCTTGGCTTGACATACAAGCGATGCATACGGTTTTTAATTATAACTGTTATGATCTGATAAAAAATAGTTGTTAAGACAGGTTGAAGAATGGATAGAATGAATTCCGGAGTGCTCAAAATCAGGTGTTTTGTGCAGGGGCCAGGAAAATATGATACAGCGAACTTATTTTAGTTTTCCAAAATATTTGTTCAAGAACTCCAAACATGCAAAGTTATATGTCCAACTGCTACGATTTGGGTTCATCTAACTAATCTTATGTAAAATGCTCACAGAAAATGGGTCACAG